>CM056049.1:541745521-542070521 GCA_029574335.1 Rana kukunoris | reverse complement strand
AGCGGCTGTCTCCCCTGAAGAGTCGTTCCTGTGTGAATGGGCTCCTAATTTGAAAATGTATTGATACAATAAATAACATAAAAATTGTATGTAAACATACCCAGTTTCCACAAAAATTACAATCATCAGAAAGAGACAAATGGGGCAAATTTTTTAAGTATTTCCTAAGACATTCACCCCACATTTGCCAACACATTCCTCAGGTTATTCATTTTATTTGTAAAGTACATGTACTGACATGTTTACAGTCTGAAAAATATACTCAAGAACAATTTGCCAACATTCATTCCACAATGGGAAATTGTGGTTACTTACAGTCAGTCAGTTGATAATTAGTGCTAGTCCTCGTAAAGGCAAAGGTGTAACTATTACATAGTTTCACTTCCTGTTTTGAAATCTGGCCAGCTGAGGAGATCCAAACACAGCGCTGTATCCTTTAAAATGGTAGTTATAAGAATATTACATTTGTTTTAAAAATTTTCTTTTTTTATAATAATGGACCTCTAAATCCAGTTTACCGGGGAGGTTTCAAGTAAGTGATACAGTTAGGGTACAAGAAGGTGGCACATAAGCCCCCCCAAACCTCTTGTTATCTACATCTACATTAAAGCCCCGTACACACTATCCGAAAATCGTACGGAAAATGCCGCTTTTGAAACGATCGTACGATAATCGGATCGTTAGTACAGCGCTTCCGAGAGCCGATCAGGACAGTTCATGCGATTTTATTCTATCGGACATGCACAGAAATTTTTTTCGTACGATGCCAGATCGTACGATTTTCGTTTAATCAGTACAGATGTCGTTCGAAAGTGCAATAGAAATGCATTACAACACATGACATCACTTCCGATTTTTTATTCTGCCGTACGAGAATTTTCGTGACTTTGGTAAACTCATCAGATTCGACATGAGATTAGCATACAAAAAAAACGGGACGATCATTCGTCCGATAATCAGATCGTGTGTACCGGGCATAGGAATGAGTTTCAGGTTCACTGTTACCATGGGTTTGCTTTGATTCTTTGTGACCACAAAACATTGCCTGGACTTTGAACTTAATCCGCCAGCCATAGAAGGGGGCTTCACTAAAATAGTGAGATTACTGCAACCATATTGTGCTTTATCTGTCATAGGGAAAGAATTGGACAGTACTGCTAACAAACTGCATAAATTATTGTAGAGCTTGTGGGCACTGTCATGTCTGTTAAAGTAGATGTAAACACTTATTCAATCTCATGTAGATAGCAGAATTGTGTGTATCTTAGAGAAATTGAGAGTAAGGGAAGGGGTGTACCTTTTTTTCATGCTTCGTTAAATCTCAATGTGGTTTAAGTCCTGCAGTCTATAAAGATTGTAGGAGATAAGAGGTGAGTGTTATCACTGCCCAGATAAGGATTTTTGTCACATACCTCATATCAGAGCCTGACGGTAAAAGGAGGCCGCTCTTACAGACCTGGTTTGAGGATCACTGGAGTTGCAACAGTGGCTGCGAGAGCGCAGCAAGGTAGGAGTTCCTATCTTGAGATCAGCTGCAGCTGGGTGAAAGCTGGGTTAACACTCAGGATCAGGTATTTCTGAGGGGAACCCCGGACCAAAAGAAAATTGCTTGGGGATCCCCCCAAATTTCATAACAGGCCACCCGGGTCTGGTATGGATATTAAGGGGAACCCTGCGGCAATTTTTTTTTAAATGGCGTAGGGTCCCCCCAAAAATCCATACCAGACCCTTATCCGAGCACACAACCTGGCAGGCCACAGGAAAATAGGGGAGGCAATAGAGTGCCCCCCTCCTAAACCGTACCAGGTCACATGCCCTCAACATGAACCAAGGGCTCTTGCTGGAGTGATGTCATTAGGGCTTTGTCCAATCACATACCAGTAGCTTGCAAACCGAGAAGAAAGATGGGAGGAACATGTCAGCCCCCTCAGCGGTTACTTTACAAGGTGAGTATTTCATAATGTGCTAGTATGCGATGCATACTAGCACATTATGCCATTGCCTAGCAGATATTTTTTTGAACATCCATGGTTTACAGCTGCTTTAACTTTTGCTGCTGCTTGCCTTTCCCCTCTTCTCCCTGGAAAAGGCCAATGAGAACCAAAGTTTAATTGAAATAAGTCTCCCAACAAATGTGGCAGCATAACAAAATCCAATTAGGGGTCTCTTGCAGCAGCCTTACTAGCTGCCAATATTTGATATGAACATTTATGCCCATGTTTCCTTGACTTGACTTGGGATATCTTTACAAGATTTTTTTTTTAAATTAAAATAAGAAGTATTATTAACCACTTTCTAACCGCGCTATAGCAGAAATACTGCTACAGCACAATCCTGTTATTTTGGGACGACGTCCCTGGGAAAGTTTTTGTGCTCGCCGGGTCGGCGGGACCCGACGCAACACGGATCACGGTGAAGAGCCAATGATAGCGGCTCTTCACCACCTGATCGCTCCCTCCAATGAGGGAGCAGTCAAATGTAAACAAAAAAAAGGTCAATCTGAGGTTATCTCTTCTCTCCTCACACCGATACAGCGTGTGAGGAGAGAAGTGATTTTACAAGTGAGTGCATCTCATATTATGCCCAGCAGTGCCTAGCAGTGCCACACAGTGCCACACAGTGCCACTACACTACCCATCAGTGCCCCTACAGTCCCCATCTGTGCCACCAGTGCCACTACAGTCGCTACCAGTGCCACTAAAGTCCCTACCAGTGCCACTAAAGTCCCCATCAGTGCCACTACAGTCCCCACCAGTGCCACCTCTGCCACTTCAGTGCCCATTGGTGCTGCTAGTGTCTGTCAGTGCTGCACCAGTGCCACTACAGTGCTCATCAGTGCCGCCAGTGCTCCATCAGTGCCACTACTCTGCCCAGTGCCACTACAGTGCTCATCGGTTCTGCCAGTGTCCATCAGTGCTTATCAGTGCCACTACAGTGCTCATCAGTGCCCATCGGTGCCACCAGTGCCACTACAGTGCTCATCAGTGCCGCCAGTGTCCGTCAGTGCCACTACCATGCCCAGTGACAATACAGTGCTCATCGGTGCTGCCAGTGTCCATCAGTGCCACTACAGTGCTCATCAGTGCCCATCGGTGCCCGTCAGTGCACCACCAGTGCCAATACAGTGCTCATCAGTGCCGCCAGTGTCCGTCAGTGCTCCATCAGTGCTCCATCAGTGCTACACCAGTGCCTATCGGTGTCGATCAGTGCCGCCAGTGCCACACCAGTGCCACACCAGTGCCCATTTGTGCCGCCAGTGTCCATCAGTGCTTCATTGGTGCCACCAGTGCTCCATCAGTGCCACCAGTGCCCATTGGTGCCGTCAGTGCCCAGTACCCATCAGTGCACCCTCATTAGACCAGCCTCATCAGCACCCATCAGTGCAGCCATATATGTTCCAGTTTCCCTTCCATAGTTTGTCACCACAGCCCACAGTCACCAGTATGGCAAAAAGGTTTTTTACCACTGAGGAGGCATACCAGCATATGTGCTTGACCGACGAGAGCAGCGGGGAGCTCTCTGATTCTGATTCAGAATATGAACCGGCTGTAAGCAGTGGGTCTTCTACAGATTCAGAGGAAGAGCAAAGTGTGCCCATGAAACAAAGACGTATTGACATGGAGCAGCAGGCTACCACAAGTAGCGCTGTGGCGTCAACCAGCAGCTCAGTGCGATCCACCAGAGATGCAGTGGCAACAACCAGCAGCTCAGTGCGATCCACCAGAAATGCAGTGGCATCAACCAGCAGCTCGGTGCGATCCAGAGGAGATGAAGTACCACTGCAGCAAAGGCCAAGAACCAGCAGAGTGTCATCTCAGCCCCAAAGGGTTAGGACCCATGCCAGCCTTCCCTATGCCCTTGAAAACCCTATGTGGCTTCCCCCCAATTCAGGAGCAGCAAACATCCCACCTTTCACCGCCCAGCCAGGTGTTCAGGTGAACACAGAGAACTTTGCCCCTATTGATTTTTTTCATTTAGTTTTTACCCAAGACCTATTATCCTCCATCGTGGCCCAGTGCAACCTCTATGCACAACAATTCATAACAGACCATCCTGATTCAAGTTACGCCCGTCCCTATGAATGGAGAGCATTGACAGTGGACGCATTTAAATTATTTTTAGGCCTAACATTTAACATGGGGCTCACAAAAAAAAAAAAATCATACTCATATTGGTCCAAAAGACCCATCCATCACATGCCAATCTTTTCATCCACTATGTCAAGAACCAGATACCACATGATAATGCATTTCCTCCATTACAACGACAACACCCAGTGCCCTCCCCGAAATGACCCATCACATGACAAATTATTTAGAATTCGGCCACTTCTAAATTTTTTCTCTGAGAAATTTCCCCAGTTATTTGTCCCCGACCAAAATATTTCCGTGGATGAGTCATTGGTCCACTTCACAGGCAGGCTTGGCATCAAGCAGTATATACCAAACAAAAGAGCCCCATATGGAGTTAAGCTCTACAAGCTATGTGACCGGGTCACAGGGTACGTCTACGCCTTCCGGGTGTACGAAGGGAAGGACACCCAACTGAATCCCCCTGAATGTCCAGAATATATTGGAGCCAGCGGAAAGATTGTTTGGGATCTTGTATATCCACTCCTTGGAAAGGGTTACCACCTTTATGTGGATAATTTCTATACAAGCTTGCCCCTCTTCCACAACCTTCACCAGATGGGCACTCCAGCGTGTGGTACAGTGCGACCCAATAGAAAGGGTTTCCCGCAAAGGCTCGTTATGGAAAGACTGCAAAAAGGGGAGACGGCGTCTTTGCGGAATGAGGAAGTATTGGCTATCCGGTAGAGGGACAAACAAAATGTCCACATGCTCTCAACGATACATGATGACACCCACGTGGAAATCCTCAGAAGAAACGGCCCTATCCAAAAACCACAATGTGTTCAAGACTATAATTTGTTCATGGGGGGAGTCGATTTCAATGATCAAATGCTCGAACCCTACCTTCCCACAAGAAAAAGCCGCTTTTGGTATAAAAAGGTCTCCATATATCTTTTCAGTTTGGCCATTTACAACACGTATGTCATTTACAGTAAATCTACAAAGACCCCCTTATCTTACCTTCAGTACCAAGAAGAAATTATCTCCTGCCTTGTAGACTCACCAGATGGCATTCGCTCTGATTGCGTGAGCAGACTGCATGAACGCCACTTTATTGAAAAAATCCCCCTCAATAAATCAGGCCGAAAACGTCAAAAGAGATGCCGGGTGTGCACCAAAGAAGGAACTAGAAGAGACACTACATATCATTGCCCTGATTGTCCTTCCCAACCAGGCCTTTGTTTGAGTCAATGTTTCCGCCGTTACCATTCTGTTCTAGATTATTAGGAAAATATGGTAAACGTAATTGTCATTTACGGCCACACCTCTTATGCCACTGTACATACCGCTGCCTGCTCCTGAACTGACCCTGGCCTGTTATTCGACTACGCTTCTGCCCAACGCTAAACTATATCTACTCTGCCTGCTCTGGAACTGACCCTGGCCTGTTATACGACTATGCTTCTGCCTAATGCTAAACTGTACCTACCTCTGCCTGCTCTGGAACTGACCCTGGCCTGTTATACGTCTACACTTCTGCCCAACGCTAAACTGTACCTACTTCTGCCTGCTCTGGAATTGACCCTGGACTGTTTGACCATGTTTTTTGCCTGCCCCTTGGATTGATCTTTTACCCTGCTATGCTAGTGGGAACACAGGGGTCTCGCATATGTGAGGGGCTCCAGAATTGTTTTTCTGGATGAAAAAACTAAATTTTTAGTTTTCTCATTCCCAGATTAGGGTCTGGTTGCCTGGAGGCTTCAAAGAGATTTGGGTGGGAGAAGCCTCTACCCCTGCTTACTACCAGGACCAATATTTTGGCACTGCTGGCAATGTTTCTACTTGCACTGGTCCTGGAGTATATATGGACAGTATCCCTGCCTGTACCGACTATGGACAATATTCCTGCCTGCTGCCTGGACAATTCCATTCACTCTTGCTGACCACGTCGATGCCTGCTGCCTGGATCAGGGCTCTCCTCCTGTGGACAATTGTACTACTAAAACCACAGGTAATCTTTTTTTTTTTTTTTTTACCCATTACTCAGCAGAATGTATTTTAGGGTGTAATTCTTGGTATGTGCATGCTGTGTTAGAAATATGAAGGGGGGGGGCATGACTTGCCTTGAGGGAAGATGGACGCTTAAGCCCTGAGCTCCGACAGATCACAGCCTTCCATTAGCACTTTTTAGGGGATTTCTGCACCCTATCACCCCCAGAGAGATGGGAACCTCTTCCCGGCAATCCTCCACATCTCGCTCGCGTTCTCCCAGGGACACTACTGGCGCCCAGACCCAGCAAATCCCGGACATTTTCAGGACCCAAAGACCCAACATGGCGGCGCCGCCTCACGACACTGTCCCATCCCGGGCCCCGGCGGAGATAATCCTAGCGCCTACAACTCTCCCCCCGCCCGCCCGAGGCGCCGGAGCTCCTGGAACTTTGACACAGCCGAGCTTGTCAGACTTACATGCGGTTGCCGCAGATATTAAAAACACCCTATTCGCGGCCATTACGGACCTCAGCCATGAAATACGCGCCATTTCCACGCGGGTGCAGGACATTGAGGTAACCACCGCCAAACACCACACGGCCCTGAAGAAGACGGGCCACAAGCTGGATACCCACACCCTGCAGCTCCGGGACCTCCAAAGACACGTGGAGGACCTGGACAACCGGGGCCGACGCCGGAACCTCAGGGTGAGAGGCCTACCGGAGTCGGTGGAACCGGAGAGTATCTTACCTGCAGTGACGGAGCTCTTTAACCACGTCCTAGATAGACCGCCGCTGACAGCCATCCCAATGGAGCGCATCCACAGAGCGCTGAGGCCACGGGGCAAGGAGACGGACCCCCCGAGAGATATTATTTGCTGCCTGGAAAGCTTCCAGACCAAGGAAGACATCCTCAGAAAGGCCCGGGGGAAGCAGCGACTGGAACGTGACGGCCGTCCGATCCAAATATATCAAGACCTCTCGGCTATCACTTTGCGCCACCGCAAGGACCTCCGCCCGCTGCTCGATGTACTCCGCGCGAGGGGAATACAGTACCGATGGAAATTCCCGTTCGCCCTCTCAGCCACGCACCTAGGCCGCTCAGCACTCCTCCGTGTCCCGGAGGAACTAGAGGACTTTTGCAGGACACTGGACATCCCGTATGTGGAACTCCAGAGCTGGTATGCGGAATTCGAGGTGCCCAACCTTCGCCGCGGACCCCCCCGTGAAGAAGAGCAGATGGATGCGCAGCCCACTCGTCACAGGAGACGCCGCTCGCCTTCCACCAACGGGGAGACTCTGACTCAAGCATCTCCAAACAGGAACCATCCGCTCAGCCCGCACAAAACTCCACAGCCCCGCAGGGCACGCCGTGACCGTTGAGGCCTGACAATTATCCCGCTCTGGGTCCATACCGAACTACCCTTCCTACCCCGGTCACACTATGAACCCCATCCGTCCCCTCTCAACTGCGGCTCTTCACCAAGAACTGACACCCAGACGCACAGACCTACAGCTTCTGCTACCCGGATCTTCCCTGGCTGCTCCTCTCTACAGGCACAGGGATTGTGACAAGATATCATCCCCCTGATCCGCGCTGCACTGGCTGTGACCCACACTGTCCCCCCGCCGAGGGTGACGTATCTGTGCTTCCCAACCGGACTCCAACTCTCGCCCCGGAGCGCCCGCCTTAAACGACACTCAAGCGACTTACTGTCTCAACCGCGCTGGACTTAACCCTATCGCCAACCCAGCTGTTCCGATCCCCCCCGGATGGTTCTCCTCTCTACTGGACTGTATGTCCTGTTGATGCACTGTCCTCCGCCTACGACCCAGAGGAGAACACCGGTGGGACATAAATGGAACCCCATCACCGCCTTCCCGGGTTGCCATTGCACCACTGTGTTTGTGACTGCAGACGACGGCTACTACGGTGAACTGTTGTGCTATTAGATACCCACTCGAGCACTGTGCAGTTAAGTATACATTTTACTTGTAGAGTGTTAGTTAGTTTGCTATTTGCAGTACGGTTTATTGGCCCCCGGGTATACCTGCATTTGACAGGCACACCCCGCTCTGGTGAGGGCGCTCCTGTACTATTTTCTTACTAGCCGCCCGCAAATGGAATGTCCTCCTCCTTCCGCTCCCCAGATCCACCTCCATCCCAGCCCCCTGTCTGATGCTAGGCGCAGGAGCTCCGGGAGGCCGTGCCAACAGCTGCCACTATCCCTACCCCCTCGTACTTGTACTGCACACCCGCCGCAGCGCCCACCCCCCCCCCTATGGGGGCTTGTGGGCCGCTCCCTTTACCCATCCTTGCCGACTCTGGTATGACACCTCGCCCCCACTCGCCTGCTAGCTGACAGCACAATTGTCTATACTCTGGCCCCTCTCAAACCGGGCATCCTTCCCCTGACACTTTTCCCATCCTCGACCCAGCCCGTGTCCCCCCCCCCGTCACCCCCACCCTTCCCACCTCCTCCTTCCCACCTTCCTTGTCTGTATGGACCCACTGCAGTTTATTGGGAACACTCCCTCACATTCCTGCACAGTTGCATTGTTACAGTATGTATGTTGTTCTGATTCTGCCTGCCCACAGGAGGACAGGTGATAGAGACTTTTAATACTGGTACTTCCATTGTCTCACCGTTGACTCGCCCTGTGTTAATGGGAGTTGTTTATTACTGTTGTGTTTATTAGATATGACTGCCCCCTTACAGTTGATTCAAGACTGCCAGGGTTACCCTTCCACACCCGCCACTGTCCGCCCTGTGGATAACGCGTGGAAAGCTTCTCACACCAGTGAAGCAGCTGAATATCAGACCGGCAACATCCCACAAGTCCCATCCCCTTATTGTACTTCTTAGACCCCTATACTCACACATCTGCGTCACATACAGTATATGATACCTGCCCCTATTAAGCTTCAGGCAGAGAGGCTGCTGGTCTGTCCGACGCCCTCTCTCTTGATATCTCCTCTCGAGACACTCTCAACCCCCCCACAGTGGTTCTCTTCTGCTTCCCCCGTACCGCACCATAGATCAGTAAACGCACCACTGCCGTTTTCCGGTACTCTTGCCGTAGCTGGACTACGTGCTCATAGATCGGCGAGGGGCTCCTCGCCGGGCTTCGGATTAATACCCCATTCGTGTCTGTAAACCCACCGTCACTCATCCCGAATCTACCCTCCCCCCTACCTCTTAGCACTCCCCCCCCTCTTCTCGCTTTCCTTTAGTGCCCCTAACCCGGATAGAGCCCTCTATACACACTACACCCCTGTGTTGCACCGCATCTCTCGACGCCCCAATATCCCAGGTTCCAATATCCGCTAACCGACGGTCAAATGGCCCCTATCCCTCCTAAATCCGACATGCCCACGCTCAAGCTGATCTCCCTCAATGCCCGAGGGCTCAATGTGCCAGAAAGGAGATCACAACTACTCCAGGTTATGCACCGTAACAGGGCAGACATCATCTTCGTCCAAGAGACACACTTTCGCAGGGATGCAGTGCCGAAGCTCCATAACTATCGCTACCCCACGGTCTTTCATGCCACCACACCACACGCTAAATCCAAAGGCACCTCCATCCTTTTAGCAAAAACCTGCCCCTTCCAACTTAAAGACACACTACTAGACGAAGAGGGCAGATATGTCTTCATTAAAGGATCCCTTCATGGCAGGATGGTTACTCTTGCCAACATCTATGCCCCTAACTCTCGGCAGGTCCCTTTCTTCAACACTATGACCACTAACCTATCGACCTTCCAGGAAGGTATGCTTATCTTGGGGGGAGACTTTAATGTCCCCCTTGACCCTCTCCTGGACTCATCCACCGGAACCTCCTCTCTCAAATATACGGCCCTTAGATCAATTAAAACTAATCTCCGGACACTGCTTTTACATGACACGTGGCGCACTTTGCACCCCAATGGTAGAGACTTCACCTTCTTCTCAGCCCCTCACAACAAGTATTCGAGGATCGATTACTTTTTTCTTTCCCAAATTGACCTACCGGTCCTAAGCAAAGCCTCTATTGACCCCTTATTCCTCTCTGACCATCACCCAATTTCACTGACTGTAACGCTGCCTACAATCCGCCACTCGACCTTCTCCTGGAAGCTAGACCCCTCGCTCCTAACTGACCCCGGGATCGCCGCAGATGTAGAACGAACCCTGACTCGCTACTTCCTAGAAAATAACCCTGGGGACACATCGACAGTAACAACTTGGGAAGCACATAAATGTGTGGTCCGGGGAGTGCTGATGGTGGCCGCTTCCAAACTCAAGCGGGAACGCCAGCACCACTTTTCCAACCTTACGGCCAGAATACACAGGCTGGAGGCAGCACATAAAAAGTCCCTTGCCGCGTCCACCCTTCAATCTCTCCAGGAAGCCAGAAAAGAACTTTTGGACCTACTAGACAAACAAATCAAACGTAAATATGTTCTTACCCAGCGTGTCTTTTACGAATTTGGCAACAAAGCGGGACGCCTACTGGCTAGAGCGCTACAGGCGAAGAAGGCATCCACCACGATACATTCAGTAAATGACTCGCAGGGTCGGAAGCTCTCCTCTCCTCCCGACATAGCGAAACAGTTTGTAACCTACTACACTAACCTATATAATCTTCACCCCACGGACACCCCTACTGATGCCCACGCTCGTGCGACAGCCATAACAGCTTTCTTGTCCGAATACAGCCCCGAACCCATTCCGACCGCTCTAGCCACTGACTTGGACTCACCCTTGACTACGACTGAGGCCGAAACGGCCCTAAAACAAATGAAACCCGGAAAAAGCCCGGGCCCGACGGGTTGACGGCCGGGTATTACAAATCGTTCGCCCACCTGCTGACATCCCACTTTGTCTCTGCTTTTAATACCCTGGACCCTTCCTCCACCCCCCCTCCGCGGGACCTGTTGACAGCCCACATTACTGTAATACCAAAACCTGGGAAGGATCCCTCTCTGGTTACGAACTACAGACCCATATCCCTGCTGAACGTCGACCTGAAATGGTATGCCAAGATACTCGCGAACCGCCTCCTGCCTCTTCTACCGGCGGTGGTTGGCCTGGACCAGGTGGACTTCATCCCTGGCAGGGAGGCCAGGGACAACACCCTTAAGGCCATCTCCGTCCATCACTGGCTTACAACGCAGAAACAACAGGGATTCATGCTGTCCCTTGATGCGGAGAAGGCATTTGACAGGGTGGCCTGGGACTTCATGCGAGCTGCACTGACTGTACCAGCGGTACAGTACCAGACAGGGATGCCCCTTGTCCCCCCTCATCTTCATCCTCACCCTCGAGCCATTCCTGAGACGCCTTAGAGCCAACCCGACTATTAAGGGGATTGATATTGACCGCCGTACGTATAAAGTAGCGGCCTATGCCGACGACATCCTCCTATTCTTAAAGGACCCTGTCACAACCCTCCCGAATCTCCTAGCAGACCTTAAAACCTTCCAATTTCTCTCCAACTTTAAAATAAACTACTCGAAATCCGAAGCCCTCAACATCTCCCTTACCCCTGCTTTACTCGCACAGTGCCAAGATAACTTCCCTTTCAAATGGAAAGAAACCTCGATTACATATCTGGGCATCCAACTCCCGAAATCTCTATCGGACTTATACCCTTCCAACTATCTCCCGTTACTACAAAGAATCCAGACTGACCTCAAGAACTGGTCGGCGGGTCTCTTTACCTGGTTCGGCAGAGCAGCGGCAATTAAAATGAATGTTCTGCCACGTCTGCTTTACCTCTTTCAAACGGTCCCAATTAGACTGCCGACGGCCTTTTTCTCTACGTACTGAGCGGTATGCTTAAGGTTCATCTGGAATGGGAAATGCCCCCGTCTTAGCTATATCAAATTGTCTGCCCCCAAACTGAAAGGAGGAATTGGTCTCCCGGACCTGGACAAATACTACCAGGCTTGCCTCCTCTCCAGAGTAGCCGACTGGAACATCCATGCCACTTCAAAAGCATGGGTGGGTCTGGAACACGCCTTCTCTCCCATACCGTTAGCACTGACCCCGTGGATCAAGCCGGGCTCTCTCTCTCCCTCCTGTCTGACCCATCCGCTTATCGCTCCGACCCTATCCAATTTTAGGAAGGCGTGCACTAGATACCGTATCTCCTCCTGCTTAGGCCCAATGACCCCGCTGCGACTTAACCCCGATTTCCCCCCGGGCCTATCGCCCTCCTTCTTAGCTAATGTATGGCCACATCCCCACGTGCGTGCCGCTCAATTTTTTGACAATGGTCGCCTTGTCTCCTATGACACCTTGCAATCCAAAGCTCGGCCCGGCTCCTTCCCCTTTTGGACATATGTTCAAATACGACACTTCCTTAACTCACACCGTCCGCTACCGCCCTGGACCCGCCGCCTCACTCCCTTCGAGGTAGTATGTACGAGTACTAGTCCAGTAGCACACCTGCTGTCCTTTATGCTGTTCCCAGATATTACTCCAAAATCTAACTGGGCAAGCCAGAAGTGGGAAGCGGAATTATCCATAGACCTTACAGACAGAGAATGGGAAGCGGTACTTTCATGTATCCATAAGGGCACAGTTAATGTGCACACCCAAGAGAATGCATATAAGCTTTTCTCACGGTGGTACCGGACGCCGACGAGACTCCATGCAATCTCCCCCTCCATCTCCCCCATGTGCTGGAGATGTGACACTGAACCAGGGTCCCTACTACACATCTGGTGGTCTTGCCCCAAAATACAAGAGTTCTGGCGAGATGTGCACCGTATAACTTCTGCCGTCTCTACGCTCCAGCTAAACTTCACACCAGAACAGTTCCTATTGCACCACTCCCACCTACCCCCGAAAACGTACTTCAGGTCCCTGGCAATGCACTTAGTGAATGCGGCGAAGCTCTGCATCCCTGCGAAATGGAAAGCTTCGGACCCCCCCACGCTGACGGAATGGTTCAGGAGGGTCGCCCACATTGCAGACATGGAAAACCTCATACATCAGGCCAGAGACACCCCAGCGAAATTTACTGAGCGTTGGGCGTGCTGGATACATTTCACCACCACAGAGGACTATAAACGATTGGGTCCTCGGCCGGCGACCGGGAGATGCGGTGCGACACCAACCTCACACACACCTTAGGAGCCCTTTCGCTACCCTCCCCAGAATACCCCGACGCCTCCTCTTTCTTACCGATTGGCTGACTGTCTTTTACGTACTACATATGGCCCTCCATGGGCCTTCCCCATGCTTGCACCCTACATCTTAGACCCACCCACTAGACAGAAACTCACCTGACACTCACTACGACCCCCTCCCTCCTAATCCCTCGCCCAGCCTCCCCGAAACCTTACACGCTCCTCCCTCCATCCCCGAGTGACGGTGAAGACCCCGTGGTCTTTGGGTAATGTACCCCCCCCCCCAGGCGATGACGCCATATTAGAGTTTACTGTTTGTTTTTCTCTTTCATTTTATGTTTCCTGTATTGCCATGTGTTCAAGCACTGTAATGCTGTGGCTGCGACCGCAAGAACTTGGCCGTTTGTGGGCTAATTGTACACTTTTACTGCATGTTGTATATTTAGTACCTTCAATAAACTTTTGGAAAAAAAAAAAAAGAAATATGAAGGGCCTTCAAAAATGTGATAGATTGTAAGGAAATTGGATGTGTAATTTGTGTACCTACAACACCTGATGGTGCTTCTTGGATGTTGGGTCTCTATGTGGCCACGCTATGTAAAAGTCTCACACATGTGGTATCGCCATACTTAGGAGGAGCAGCAGAATATATTTTGGGGTGTCATTTTTGCTATGTACATGCTATGTGTTGGAAATATCCTATAAATGGACAACTTTGTGTAAAAAAAATGCATTTTCATTTTTTTTCCACATTTTCCAAAAACATTGGCAAAAAAATGAACTGTTCAAAAGACTCATTATGCCTCATAGATTATACGTTGGGGTGTTAGCTTTCCAAAATGGGGTCACTTTGTGGGTGTTTCCATTGTCCTGGTGCTCCAGGGCCTTCAAAAGTGTAATGAGTGGTTGAGAGATTAGATGTGTGATTTATGCTCCTAGAATGCTTGAAGTTGCTACTTCGGTGTTGGGCCTCTGTATGTGGCCACGCTGTGTAAAAGTCTCACACATGTGGTATCGCCATACTCAGGAGGAGCAGCAGAATATATTTTGTGGGGTCATTGGTGGAATATACATGCCATGTGAGAGAAATAACCTGTTATAATGACAATATGGTATGAAAAAAATAAAAAAATAAAAAATATCCCAATTTTGCAAAGAATTGTGGGAACAAATGACAACTTCAAAAAACTAATTATGCCTTTTACTAACTACATTGGAATGTCTACTTTCCAAAAAGGGGTCATTTGGGGGGTATTTGTACTTTACTGGCTTGTTAGGGTCTCAAGAAATGAGAGAAGCTGTCAGTACTTCAGATGTGATCAAATTGTTCAATTTTCAGAAATTGGTACCATAGCTTGTAGACCCTATAACTTTCACCCAGACTAAATAATCTCCCATTTTTTTTTTTTTTACCAAAAATATGTAGCAGTATACATTTTAGGCCAAATTTATGAGGAAAAAATACTTTTTTGCAAAATATAACATGAAGAAAAATTCATTTTTTTACAAAATTTTCGTTCTTTTTTCATTAATAGCGAAAAAACTAAAAACCGCAGAGGTGATCAAATACCACCAAAAGAAAGCTCTATTTGTGGGAAAAAAAGGACAAAAATTTCATTTGGTTACAGAGTTGTATGACTGAGTTATTGTCATTCAAAATGTGAGAGCACCGAAAGCTGAAAATTGGTCTGGTTAGGAAGGGTGTTTAAGTGCCCAGTGGTCAAGTGGGTAAGAGGGGATGCAGGCAGATCCTTGCTAGAAAGACCTTGCAATGGCCCTTTTTTTCTTCTCCTTCTCCTCTTTTTTATCCCTCCTTTTTATTCCTCTCAACCCCCTTTTTGATTTTTTGTTTTGTTTTTGACTGGTTCGACCCAACTGATCAATATTCTCTGTTTTCACGTATTAATACTTTCTCTGCATTAGCGGTTCTTTAGTCCGTATTCTGTTGTATGTGCACTGATTCTCATGCTGATCCTTGTGTAATATCAGTCATATGATTGATATGTTTTCACATTGTATATAAAACATTTTTTTTCTTCTTGATAAACGTTGTTTTGAAAAAAAAAATATGTATTATTAAGTTGTAAATATGTAAAAAAACGCATATAAAGAATTATGGTGGCAGGAAATATGCTACTGTTGTGCCTGTTTTGGAGAAGAACTTTCCATTGAATATGAGGGTAGTTGCTGCAAATGTTTTCTTGAGTACTATAATCTTCTTCCCTGGTACAATTATTAGACAAGTGTATTAGTATAAAAAAAGAGTAGCGCTCCTAAAACATCTAACCACCCTTATTAAAATCTCATCTACCTTAACATTTCAAATACATAAAAAGTGCAATCAACTCTAAGGCCCTGTACACACGAGGAGACATTTCCGCGCACCGTTTTCATCGGACATGTCTCCTGGGATATTTTGGTCTGATGTGTGTACACACCATCAGACCAAAATCCCCGTGGACAGAGAACTCGGTGACGTAGAAGTCACCGACGTGCTCAATCCAGGAAGTTCAATGCTTCCACGCATGCGTCAAATCCATTCGACGCATACGTGGGATTTCAGTCCGCTGGTTAGACGTACTAACCAGCGGACATGTCCGACGGACAGGTTTCCAGCGGACAAGTTTCTAAGCATTCATAGAAACTTTTGTCCACTGGAAACCTGTCCGCTAGGCCGTACACACGATCGGACATGTCCGCGGAAACTGGTCTAAAAGTGCAAATGTGTTATAAACCATAAAATTAATAAAGTACACCCTCCCTTTAAGAACACTTTATAAAAATATAAAAAAATACAACCCGGTGTGCATGCCTGCTGACCCGATGGCGAAAATGTTCTAGCAGGGTCCACACGCTCCTGGCCCTTCTCAGCTAAATTCTGCAGGTTGGGGGACCAGAACATTGAACAGAGTGTGGGAGGACATATCGGACTACATTATGCAGTGGAAGAAAAAAGCCACCATGACTGCACCACAGACCTGCTTTTCCTGCCTTTCTTAACCACAGTCAACACAAACTCCCAAGATGGAGCAGCAAGCAAGAGGAAAGATACAGCACCCTGTGAGCTTCATCATCACAGCACAGCAACACTGGTATGTTAGGGAGAAGTCTGGAAGACCGCAATTGCCCAACCTCAATTACACATAACGATCAGTTAGCCACATCATCATGTGAGTTATCTCAGAAATCCCCATTATCAGCTTCCCCCAAGGGAATCCTTGAGATATATTCCTCTCCAGCCTCCTCTATGGACAGAATCATCCTGAAATTGCTTTTAGTCACTCAAACTCTGCACAAGAACCGGGATTGAATCAGATGCCTTACTTGGGTGATTCAGTCTTGATTGCACATTTTTCATCCCTCCTGCAGCAGAAACTAAACTGAAAAATTATCTAACCAACATAGGGAAGAGACTGGACACTATTGAGAACAAACTAGACTACACCTTCTCAAGAGTTACTCAGAACTCAGTCATGATTACATATTTACAATCTCAACTTGACCAGGCTAACACCAAAAATTGAAGATCTATAAAACATATCCAGGAGATATAGGGGTTGATTTACTAAAGGCAAATAGACTCTTCACTTTGCATGGTGCAGTTGCACTCTGCAAGTGCAAGTGCACAAAAAATACACAATCACATCCAAGGAAAATAAATAAAACTGTATTTTTGCCTGCACATGATTGGATGATGGAAGTCAGCAAAGCTCCCTCTCATTTACTAAGCTGTGGAATAACTGCTCTTGCAGAGTGAAAATGCACTTTGCACTTTTTGTAAACAAGCATCTCAATGCTCTGCCTAGTGACAATGACAGTGATCACAGCTTCCTGTAATTGGCAGCGGTGATGACTGTCTTGTCACACGTAGCCCATCCCCCTTATAGTAAGAAACACTCACTAGGAAACAATTAACCCCTACAGCGCCATCTAGTGGTTTACCCCTTCACTGCCAGTGTCATTTTCACAGTAACAGTGCATTTTTATAGCACTGATTGCTGTAAAAATGACAATGCTCCCAAAAATGTGTCATAAGTGTCCAATGTGTCCGCCATAATGTTGCAGTCACGATAAAAGTCTGATCGCCGCCATTACTAGTAAAAAAAATATAAATAAAAATGCCATAATACTATCCCCTATTTTGTAGACGCAACCAATCAATAAACGCTTATTGCGATTTTTTTTTACCACAGATATGTAGAAGAATATGTATCGGCCTAAACTGAGGAAAAAACATGTTTTTTGGGGGATATTTATTATAGCAAAAAGTAAAAAATATTGTTGTTTTTTTCTAAATTATCGCTCTATTTTTGTTTATAGCGCAAAAATTAAAAACCACAGAGGTGATCAAATACCACCAAAAGAAAGCTCTATTTGTGGGAAAAAAGGACGTCAATTTTGTTTGGGAGCCACGTCGCATGACCACGCAATTGTCCGGGGCTTAAGTGGTTAAACCTATTGTGACTCCTGCTACAGCAAACCATGGCCCAGATTCAGAGAGAATTGGATTCTCGTAGCGTATCAGAAATACACTACGCCGCCGTTTTTTACCTGGCTCTACGTGGAATCCAGGTAGATTTTGTCCAGTAAACGACGGCGGCGTAGTGTATTTCTCCCGTCGCAATCCATCTACACGAGTAGGGGGCGTGAAGGATTTAAAATAGGCGCGTTCCCGCGGCGATCGAACTGCGCATGCTCCGTTCGCAAATTTCCCGCCGTGCATTGCGCGAAATCACGTTGTTACGTCATTCGTTGTTTGAGTAGCGTCGTTTACGGACATTTCTATTCCCGAACGAATTACGCAAAAAAAAAAAAATTAAATTCGACGCGGGAACGACGGCCATACTTAACATGGGCTACGCACCGTTAGACCAGCAAAAAGCTGGTCTAACAGTACGTAAAAAAACCCAGACGTAAGCGATTGCGAAGACCGCTCGTATCTTCGTGGATCGCCGTAAAAACACATTTGCATATCCCGACGCATCAAAACGACGCAAACTCCTCCCAGCGGCCGCAAAAATATCGCAGCGTAGATCCGAAGGTAGTAGTGATACGGCGTGCGAAATTTGAAATTACTCCTGTCTAACACCAGTTAGACAGGCGTAATTGCTCTGTGAATCTGGGCCGAAGAGTTTAGTGCTCAGTCAATTTCACTGGATCCATTTATAGCCAGTTTTAGGGGTTTTGACAGGTACACTGAAGGAGAAATATAGTAACAATGGCAACATTTTTCTTACAAAAAAATTAAATTTTGGGGCTACTACTTGTGCGCATCAAGCCACTTTAAAATATATTTATTTTTAAACCTATATCAATCAAGTGAAAGTTGATTGCGGTGCTACTTCTGTCTTTGATTCCTCATCCAAAAATGCATGCCAAAGTACTGTACACTGTGACCGAAAATGTCTCTTAAACCATGCTGGTTCTGAAATGCAAAATACAGCCAAATGAACAGGTGGTTTTAATTTTTGGCATTGGCACAGGCTTTACATGGCAATGCCCATTTTTTTTTTTTTTTTTAACAAACACGTACCTATTAGCTTTGGAAATTACCAGAATTTGTATCAAGATTCACCCCCTAAATGTCAATAAGATGTACTGCTAAGTTTGGGCTTGCAAACTTAAAACAGGATTTGACAGACTCCTTGTGATATGAACTCAGAGGGCCAGATTCTCAGAGGCGTTACGACGGAGTATCTCAGATACCCCGTCGTATCGCCTTTTTTTTTTAGTCGTATCTATGCGTGTGATGCTGTGCATCACTTTTGCATAGATACGCTTCTACATCCGACAAGTGTAATCCAATTACACTTTCGGATCGTAGGTGTAATGACAACTCCGGCCACTAGGTGGCCTTTACGTTGTTTTTTCATTTGCATATGCAAATGAAGTAGTACGCCGATTCTCGATCGCTTTTACGCCGCCCCGTCGTCGCGTACGTCGTTTTCGTTCACGTAAGGTTACCCCAGCTTCTATGTGGAGTAACCTTACGAGGTCCCGTCGGATGCCGTCGTGTCCCGTCGGATGCCATGTTAAGTATGGCCTCGGGACCGCGTCGTGTTGTGCGTCGTTTACGTCGTTTGCGTACGTCGATTCTCAATGGGGCTGGCGTACGCTGCGATTACGTCGTTTACATTGAGAAAATGTGACGTCCTTTGGAGCATGCGCACTGGGCTTTTTCCCCGGCCGGCGCATGCGCAGTTCGTTCGACGCGGGGGCGCGCTTAATTTAAATACAAGCCGCCCCATTTGAATTGCGCGGGTTTACGCTGCGCGATTTACGCGACGTAAGCGAAACCTACGGAGCAAGTGCTTAGAGAATAAAGCACTTGCTCCAGTACGCAGCGGCGGCGTAGTGTAACTGGCTTACGCTACGCCGCCGAAAATATTGGAGAATCTGGCCCAGACAGATTTACCCATCCTTAAACAACATTAGTTTCCAATGCATTGTGAGTGTTACTTCTTTTTGGGGAACTGTCTTAAAGCACCCCAAATGCTGAAATCAATGAATGCTGGTATCAGCATAAAATAGGACTTCAAACTTGCCATGGAAAAAACATCCAGAATGCTGTTGTGAGACGGCACACTTTGTAAAGTAAAGAATATGTTTAAATAATTCCCCCTCAAAAAATGATTATTTATATATTTTTAGAACATATTTGGGAAATAGAATTTCAGGCATATAATTTGATTCAATTTAAATATAGGATATCTTGCACACTAGATTAGTCTATAGTTGAGCATAGATGGTTCATATTTTTTTTTTTTCAGTTAGCAAAAATAAATAAAAAATGAACAGATTCCTTCATCCATACACATGAAGTGAATGGAAGTATCTCCCCTCCTAGGACCTTGTAATCTGACAGCAGCTCCCGCTCCCGCTTGACGTCTGTAAACAGGGAGGGCCAAACACAGATCACAATTAAGCTGATTCCTGCTGAACCAGCTAAATGTCAGTCTGTCTATGCCCAGCTTAATGAACTGAAGCCTCGTACACACGGCCAGGAATCCCGTCGTAAAAAAAACATAGTTTTTCTCGATGGGATTCTTGTCAAGCCTGACAGGATTCTTGTCTAGCTTTCCTTGCATACACACTCTCGAGACAAAATCTCGTCTTTATCAAATGTGGTGACGTACAACACGCACAACGGCACTATAAAGGAGAAGTTAGAATCCACTGGCGCCACCCTTGGGGCTGCTTTTGCTAAACTCGTGTTACCACATGTTAGTAAAAGTTTGGTGAGAGACGATTCGCGCTTTTCATTCTTCGTGCATTCAGATCATTTTCTGCAGTTCAGTTTGTGCTTGTGGGTTCGCATATTGTCTTTCAGGGTGTGTAGTCAGGTCGTATTTGTTTTAGGCCGCGTACACATGATCAAATCTATCTGCTGGAAACGGTCGGCCCGACTGTCCCAGCAGACAGATTCGATCGTGTGTACGGGCAAACCGATGGATTTGGCCAGCCGACAGATTTGAAAGCATGCTTTCAAATCTGTCGGCTGGGAACCCGTCGGCCCGATATGCCTGCTGGTTAGTACACTAACCAGCAGACATATCTTCTCACACATGCGTCGAATGGATTTGACGCATGCGCGGAAGTAATTTACTTCCTGGTGCGGTGACGTGGCCACGTCACCGACACGTCAGCGCGCCATCTGCCGGCGAGGATTTTGGTTTGATCGTGTGCACACGATCAAACCAATACATCCCAGCAGACAGATTTGTTCAAATCGGTCTGTCCGACCGATTTGAACAAATCTGTCTGCTCGTGTGTACGGGGCCTAACAGTGTGTTCCTGTCTGTTTGTTTCTGATTTTCAGGTCGTTCTTCTTAGGACTTGCTGTTCTTCAGTGTGTTCTATTTAGTTTGTTCATTCTGATTAGACGTTTGTTTTCTAGCCATGTTGCGGGTACATTCTCATCCCAGAGTTCATGTAGTGCAGTCGGTTTGTGTTGGCGTTCATAGACCAAAAATTGGTTGCTCCAGAGGGACCAATTCTCTCACATGCCTCTGCTGCGGGAGATCCAGGAGAATAATCCTGATGATTACAGGAATTTTCTTAGGATGTTTGACCACGTTTTTCAGCATCTTTTGGCTTTAGTGTCCCCCTATATCACCAGGCCAGATACCTTATGCGGGAAGCCATCAGTGCTGAGCAGAGGCTAGTTGCAACATTAAGCTATCTGGCAACTAGTAGAAGCTTGCAGGTCTTGAAGTTCACAACAGGCAGCTCGCCCCGACTCTGGGTCTCATAATCCCAGACACCTGTTCTGCCATTATACAAGTCCTGCAGGAGGACTATATGAGGGTAAGTTTTCTCTTTTAATATCACATTCTATGTAAGATCCATTGTAGTGCTTTACCCCCTAAAATGTGTTCTAAAGTATTGTTTCACCTATTTTTTTTTTTTTTTTGTGGTCGCATACTCATCTAGTCCCACCTAAATTTTTGCAATGGGCCATCAGAGGGGATGAGGAATGTGATAATTGGGCCTTACATTTTTGTATTTAAGTGCTCCTTAAAATAAATGTTATAATGATGTTGGCCAATAATGTTTTTCTAGAATCTGCTTGCAATGTTATGTGCAAAAGTAATATTTTTTTTTCTTGTTTGATTCCACAGCTTCCTTCCATGCCACAGGAATGGCAGACTGTGGCATTAGAATTTGTCACACGGTGGGACTTCCCCAACTGCGATGGATCCATTGATGTGAAGCACGTCCGCATTGTGCCACCACCCCGTTCTGGTTCCTATTATTGAACCTACAAGGGTTTCATAGCATTGTGCTGATGGCGGTGGATGTGGGGAAGAATGGCCAGATGCCGGATGGGGGAGCCTTCAGCCAGATGGAGTTTGCTATTCGTCTTCATCGCTTGCATTGCCACCGGATGCAGAGAATGTGGAAGGACTCCCTTTGTGTTTTTGGCTGATGAAGCCTTTGGACTGGGACCACATCTCTTGAGGCCATTCCCACAGAGGACCCTCACCCCCCGGAAAGGAGGGTATTCAATTAGCGGCTGGCCAGAGCCCGAAGAGTTGTAAAGAATGCCTTTTGGGATAATAGCCAGCTTGTTCCGCCTGTTTCTAACGTCAATATACATGGGGAATATGAAATTGAACTATATAGTTTTTTGTTGTTGCTTTCCCCACAATTACCTACGGAGACGGTCGCCAACTTATATGGCCACAGTTAGGCCAGAGGCCAAACTTTCACAAGCAGAAATTACCCTGCTGGGCCTGGAACATGGCCGTCCTGGCTTTCCCCCCCAAAGTGCCCGTGCAGTCTGGGATAAATATGTGGAATATTTCACGGGTAGGGGGGGCCCTTCCTATGCCAGCCAATGTATAAAATTATTCTCTTTAAAAAAAAAAAAACATAAATAAATCTGGTAAAATTCAATTTGTTTGATGTCTTACTTGTGTTTCTTTTAGCTGTCTCCTAGTTTTTCTTAGTGTACTCGTAGTGTCAAGTGTATTTTCCTTATGAAATAACAACCATTTCACTGGTAAAAAACACCAAAACTATAAACACAAAAAGGGTTAACGACGATTTCTGAAAAAGAAGCCACACTTTGTTGTTGTTTTTTATTTATTTTAGTTTGTGCATATTCACACATAGGCCCAGATTCACGTACATCTGCGCATTATTGGACCGGCGTAGCGCACCGCCTTTACGTTAGACTTGCGCAATGTAGCCGCGTAATCACCCTATTCTCGTAGCTTTTGCGCAGGAAATTGCGCATACGTAACGTTTTTCCAGAGGCGTAAGGAGGAGTAATACAAATTGGGAAGGACGTGGGCGTGTTACATTGAAATGAGCCGTGACCCCATGCAAATGAAGGGTCGGCCGGCTCGCGCATGCGCGCTTGAAGGAGACCATGGTCAGCTCCGCTGTGCGCATGCTCACAACTCGGGAGCGGCGCAATCAGTGAAATTGGAAATGGACTAGGGCAACTTTGTGAACTACGCAGACAGCATAAATAGACAGACACAAATGCACTTCCTTTGCAAAAGTACATCCCTTTGTATCCCTCCCTCTACAGCAAGGTGCTTTTGTTTGTTTGTGACGTGTCTTTGAGATATTTGGGGACTGTTTTGCAGAGTGATTTTTGTCTTTTATGTGTTTTCTTTGTTGTTATTTTGTTTAAATTATATTTTTGCTGGGAATTTTTTTTTTTTTGCTCGTCATTTATTTAATTTTTTTTGGTTCTGTTTGTGTATGATTTTGGAATGTGGGGGTGATATTCCTGTGGGAAAAGGGGTGTCACCCTCATTTGTGGTGGAGAAGTGATCCCCAGGTCTGTGTGAATGGTGTATGAATGTACAGTGACATAATTGGAGCCGTTGCTGCTCACAAGTCCTGCATGGTGGACTGGTGCCAATCCAATGTGATGACGATGTGGTGTGTGTGTGCTAGGGACCACAGTGGTGTGCATGCATGCATTCTCATTGTGCCATGATTAATGTGTGTGTTTAACGTGCAAAGATGCATAATGTGAGCTGGCATGAGATGGGGTCATGAGATGGGGTACCAGTGCATATGCAGAGTCACCTTGAAGGGAAAAGACAGGAGGATGTTAGTCATGCATGTGCCACTTGTGAGGTGTGCATCACGGGAGGGGATAGTCATGCCTGCCACCCATGTCACTCACCAACCAGCCAGCTGTCCCCATACATGTTCTGTTCGAAATCTGTGGGGATGGGGCTCTGATTGTATATGTAGCTGTCATGGGTGTCATGGGTGGTGCCATGTGTTGGGCTGCTGATGTCCTCCTGCAAGGTTGTGGTAATTCCAGGATGGCATGAGGGGTGAATCTGAAGATGCGAGACACCTCAGAATCACTCATGCCAAAGATGTCTATGCGTGTGTGATATATCAAGTGAAGAGTGAGGGGCTTGTATCAGATAAGAATATTGTATTAGATTAGATTAAATTGTAAATTTGATATAAGCAAATAAAAAAAAACAAAAAAACATCTCCCGTGCCCTCCTTAGTGCCATCCTCCGTGCCCTCCTCCTTCTTTGTTCATCTAAAGTCAGTAGTATAGCTATGTGCGACGATGCCCCTGGCATGTTGGCATACAGATTGTTGTGCAACACGTGTGACTGCTGAACTCCTCACTAACAGTGTTGCTTTATCTGACAAGTAGACTTTTTTTCTTTTTTTAGCCCAGCTTTTATCAGCTCTAATTTTAGACAGGACATTTTGCTGTTGCGCACACTGCGTCGCCTGCGCTGCCCCAACGTTGTTTTGTGGATCCCCGTAAGTCCCTCATTAGCATATTTGACTAGCAAATCAATGGTATGTCTATCGCACTTTTGCGCGGACGGATGCGCCAGTGTAACGAAATTACGCGGGACAAAAAAAAGACGATTTTTTGCGTATCTCGTTCTGGGGATGCCGCGCAACGAAACGCACGCGCACATTTAGACTTACGCACGCGCATCTCCTGTTGCGCAGGCGTAATCGCTCTGTGAATCTGGGCCATAGTCTTTAGAACATTTTTGATGTGTATCAAATTTTTTATTTATTTTTTTGCCATAAACCAGCATGCTTTTATTTTTTTTAGGAAAATACAAAACTCTTAATAACATACCACAAAATACAACATTGTAAACTCTAGGCAATATCTCGGACATTCTAGTTTTAAAAAAATGTCTACCTGCCCTTAATAAGATGGGGTGTTGTCACCCCTGAACAAGCCCAAATTTGAAGATGCACAGTCTCTTTAGGGTTAAAAATGGTTATTTCCCTCCCTCCCTATTGTCAACATGTGCTATCTGCCATCATGGGTGATCAATGGACATGTTTTGTGGGTGCAACCCCTTCTTCCTTTCACCTACTTGAGTTGTGAGGAAGGGGTTGCATCCCGAAATGGCAGATAGCACATGTTGACCCACTGTGTGCATCTTCAAATTTTGGCTGGTTTGAATTTTTTTTAATGCAAACTGGAAACAAAAAAGGTGGGTTTTATTAATTTCCCCCCAAGACATCAAGTATGTCTTTAAAGGTTTGCTCAATAAAGACCGTGGGCCAGATTCACGTACATCGGCGCATTTTTGGACCGGTGTAGTGCAACTCCTTTAAGTTAGACCGGCTTAATTTCGAGGCGCAAGTACCGTATCCTCGTAGTATTTTCGGCCAAATTTGCACCGGTGCAATGTAAATTCCGAGGCGTAAAGCGGTGTAATTCAAATTGGGAAGGACGTGGGCGTGTTCCATTGAAATGAGCCGTGACCCCATGCAAATGAAGGGCTGGCCAGACTGGGCATGTGCACATGAAGCAGACTATGGTCAGCACCTCTCTGAGCATGCTCAGAACTCGGCACGGCGCAATCAGTTAGATAGGAACTAGGCCCGTCAGACTTAGTGAGCTATGCACAGTGCTTAAATAGACCGAGAAAAATGCCCTTCCATTGCAAAAGTACATCCAATTTTTTTCCCTTCCTGAAGCAAGGTGCTTTTATTCCGTTGTCTGTTGCTGTTTGGAGGTTTGTGTTGTGTCGGTGTGTGTATATATATATATATAAAAAAATATTAAATAAGATAAATATTGACTACTCTCTGAAAAGAATGAAAATTTCTGGGGTCAGAATGATTGTCTTTTCTATTTATTTTCATTCAATTTGCAACAGTCATGAGCTGAAAATTGTGTGTGAATGATGAACCCAAAACTCAAACGATGTCCCTATTTTTATACACAGGATGACATCAGCCAGGATGAGGGTCTGGAAAATGTCAGGCAGGAGGAGGCCAGGGTGAGTGGCAGAGAGGAGGTGGCAGGAGTGAGTGGCAGAGAGGAGGTGGCAGGGGTGAGTGGCAGAGAGGAGGTGGCAGGGGTCAGTGGCAGAGAGAAGGTGGCAGGGGTGAGTGGCAGAGAGGAGGTCGCAAGGCCAAGTAGCCAAACAAGGTGCCAGGTGCCTCCCATCTGTCTTCCAACAAGAAGGGCCAGGATGGATAAGAGTGTGAGTGAGGCAGCACTGGCCCTGATTAAAGAGGCACAGGCCACCCTCCAATAACCTGAAGAGGGCTATGCCACCCTTGTTAGCGGCAAAATGAGCCATATGGCGATGGGCCAACACCTCCTATTTGTGCCCCTGCTCATTAGTCTACTAAATAAGGGGGTGATGGGGACACTTTCAGAAACCACAGTCATTTGTGACCACGGCCATCCTCCTCCACCTCCTTCTTCTCAACGTCCTCCTCCACCTCCTTCTTCTCAACATCCCCCTCCACCTCCTTCTTCTCAACCTTCTCCACCTTCTTCTCCTCCACCTTCTTCTCCACCTCCTCCTCCTCCACCTTCTTCTCCTCCTCCTGACATGAGTACACCTCCCCAGGCACAGGCTCCAGCCAAGCAAAGAAGGAAGGCTGCAGAGAAGGCTGCAGGGCAAGCTGCAGAGAAAGCAGCAAAGAATGCTGAAGGGAAGGCAGCAAAGTAGGCTGGAGGGAAGGCTACCAGGAAGAAAAGAACGTGATGGCCTTGCTTCAAGATGATCTGACAGAAGGCAGCCTGTTGTAGTGCCACAAACTTGGTGCATATATCTGACCTGCTGCTGTTCTTGACCTCTGGGAGTCCAGGACCAGATTGGGCTCCCTCCTGTATGTGCTTCTCAAGCTCCCAATTTTAGTGTCCACACAGAGTTGCACAAATGGCAGCAGGTTCTCCAGCGCTGCCTTCTATTTATTTTCTTATTATTATATACCAGAATAAATGGTTATTTTTTTTACAGTTAATACTTGCCTACTGTATGTGTTTTTCTCCAACCTAAAAATTTAGCTTGTGAGTAGGCAGGTAACTTAAAAAAAAAAAGTATAATTAAAAAGGGACAGATAACACCATAAAATAATGTTTAAATTGTGGTAACTTGACACAACACAATGAAAAATCGAATCATGGAGATCATTAGAAATTAAATAATAATTAAAAATGCAGATCTGTATTAAAAAAAAAAAATATATATATATATATATATATATATATATATATATATATCTTCCTCTAAAAATTATTCATTCATTATTGTAGTATTCTAAAGAAGATTTAAATGCGCAGCATTTAAACGATGCAATCATTTTTACAGCGTAACGAATGTGCTATCTCCATTACAAACGCTAGTTTTACTGAAGGTGCTCTCCCATTTTATACTTGATTCTGATCATGTGCAGGTTTTTAAAACTCGGAAAAGCATGCACACTAACGTTTTTCTCGTCGTAAACCAGCCTGACGAGAATCACGACCAGAAAATTGAGACTCCCGATGAGAAAATAGAGAGCACGTTCTCTTTTTTTCTCATCAAGATTCACAACAGTTTTCTCGACGAAAAACCATACACACGAACGGTTTTCTCTGCACAAAGCTCTGCCAGCAGTTTTCTTGTCATGAAAAAACGAGCGTGTGTACCAGGCCATACACAAAACTTTCATCAAGAAGTGCAGGAAAAAGAGAATAACTGCTCTGCTATGCCAGTGTTTCTCAACTCCAGTCCCCAAGGCGCCCCAACAGGTCAAGTTTTCAGGATTTCCCTCAGATGAAATCACCTGTGCAAAATAATGGAAAGCTTGAAAACATGACCTGTTGGTGCCCCTTGAGGACTGGAGTTGAAAAACACTGTGCTATGCTATGACTAAGCACTGAAGCTACAGTACGAAATGGTAGCTTTTGTCCCAATTTTTGCTGTGGCGTGTTTATTTTGTGATCGTTTTTATTTTAATTAAAGGAACATTTTTGGAGTGCGGCTGTCCAAGCTTCTTTCGTATTTTTGCAAAAAGTGCAGGAGATTAGAGATTCTTACCTATATCACGAAGCCCCAGATTTTGCTGGAATGTGTTTTAAACCGCCCAAAATTAGGATGCAGTGTGTAAGTAATTGGATGCCTTTGGCTGTTCTGTGTAGACAAACTATAACTCAGCAACCATACATTTTTTTACTACAACTTTGCCACCACTTGAATTCTTGTTTAATGGTATTTGGTCCATACGATAGCCATATTTAGAGGCGTTGCTAGGGGGAGTGGGGTGTGCGGTCCGCACCGGGTGACACCCGCTAGAGGAGTGACATCATCCCATCAAAGTTACGCAGAGATGCGCTCCTGTCCGGCCAGGTTCTCGCCACCCGCCCGCTCTCCCGCAGCATCGCTCGCTGCCACCTGTTATACTAGAGCCGGGGAGGAGCCGCCTAGGAAAAGCTTTCCATCCCCGGCTCTAGTGTAACAGGCGGCAGCGAGCGATGTTGCGGGAGTGCGGGTGGGTGCCGAGAACCTGGCCGGACAGGAGGAGCGTGTCTTAAAGGTCAAAAGGAGGAGCCTGGCAGGAGGGGCAGGTCTCGCACTGCATTAAGCCGCGCTGTATCTGAGGTCTGTGTTGGGGTGAGTGCTAATTATACAGGAAGGGGGATGGGCGTCTGTGCTGGCCTGGGAGAGGGAAGACAGTCCTGCACCCACCTGCACTCCTCTGTACTACCCACCTGCACCCTGAACCCACCACCCACCTGCACTGTGCACCCATCCCTCTGTACTACCCACCTGCACCCTAAACCCACCACCCACCTGCATCTACCACCCACCTGCACTGTGCATCCATCCCTCTGTACCCACCTGCACTCCTCTGTACTACCCACCTACACCCTGAACCCACCACCCACCTGCATCTACCACCCACCTGCACTGTGCACCCATCCCTCTGTACCCCCCTGCACCCACCTGCACCCTGCAATCTGTACCCACTCAGCACTCTGTACCCACCTGCACCCACCTGCTCTGTGCCCACCTGCATTCTTCACCCTGCACCCACCTACACTCTGTACCCTGCACCCACCACCCACCTGCACCCTGCACTCTGTACCCACCTGCACCCTGAACACACCTGCACCCGGAACCCTGTACCCACTTGCACCCACCACCTACCTGTACTATGTATCCACCTGCACTCTGCACCCTGCACTCACCTAAACCCTGCCCTCTGTACCTCCCTGTACACTGCATTCTGTACCACCTGCACCCGGCACTCTGTACCCATCTGCACTCTGAACCCTGCACCCACCAACACTCAGTACCCACCTGCACCCTGAACCCACCTGCACCCTGCACGCTGTACCCAACTGCACCCACCACCTACCTGCATTCTGTACCCACCTGCACTCTGCACCCTGCACTCACCTGCATTCTGTACCACCTGCACTCGGCATCTACCTGCGCCCTGCACTGTTTACCCATCTGCACCCACCACCTACCTGCACTCTGTACCCACCTGCACTCTGCACCCTGCACTCACCTGAACCCTGCCCTTTGTACCCCCCTGCACCCTGCACCAACCTGCACCCTGCATTCTTTACCACCTGCACTCGGCACTCACCACCCACCTGCACCCTGTGCCCTGCACTCTGTACCCACCTGCACCCACCACCTACCTGCACTCTGTACCCACCTGAACTCTGCACCCTGCACTCACCTGAACCCTGCCCTCTGTACCCCCCTGCACCCTGCATTCTGTACCACCTGCACTCTGCACCCAGCACTCTGTACCCACCTGCACTTACCTGCACTCTGTACCCACCTGCACTCTGTACCCTGCACCCACCTAAACTCTGCACTCTGAGGGCCAGATTCTCAGAGGCGTTACGACGGAGTATCTCAGATACCCCGTCGTATCGCCTTTTTTTTTTAGTCGTATCTATGCGTGTGATGCTGTGCATCACTTTTGCATAGATACGCTTCTACATCCGACAAGTGTAATCCAATTACACTTTCGGATCGTAGGTGTAATGACAACTCCGGCCACTAGGTGGCCTTTACGTTGTTTTTTCATTTGCATATGCAAATGAAGTAGTACGCCGATTCTCGATCGCTTTTACGCCGCCCCGTCGTCGCGTACGTCGTTTTCGTTCGCGTAAGGTTACCCCAGCTTCTATGTGGAGTAACCTTACGAGGTCCAGTCGGATGCCGTCGTGTCCCGTCGGATGCCATGTTAAGTATGGCCTCGGGACCGCGTCGTGTTGTGCGTCGTTTACGTCGTTTGCGTACGTCGATTCTCAATGGGGCTGGCGTACGCTGCGATTACGTCGTTTACATTGAGAAAATGTGACGTCCTTTGGAGCATGCGCACTGGGCTTTTTCCCCAGCCGGCGCATGCGCAGTTCGTTCGACGCGGGGGCGCGCTTAATTTAAATACAAGCCGCCCCATTTGAATTGCGCGGGTTTACGCTGCGCGATTTACGCGACGTAAGCGAAACCTACGGAGCAAGTGCTTAGAGAATAAAGCACTTGCTCCAGTACGCAGCGGCGGCGTAGTGTAACTGGCTTACGCTACGCCGCCGAAAATATTGGAGAATCTGGCCCTGTATGTACCACCCTCATGATATTTAATGACCCTTTAGAAACCTCCCACACCCAGTTGCTGTGGCACGCTCAACCCCCCACCCCCCTACTTTGGGGGAAGGTGTGGTGCGAGGTTGAGTTCCTGCACCTTTTCCCTGAGAAGAATGCCCTGGATGACTATCAATTAGCACTGCGGCAGGCTGGAGAATGACAACATTAGAGGCGCGTAATGCCCTAATGCCTGTCCTGCTGGGGGGGGGGGTGTGACATCATGTTTCACCGCACCGGGTAACACCAACGCTAGTGATGCCACTGGCCATTTTAATCAATTTCTTGAGAACCACTTGTAGACTGCAGGGAGTGAGAATGCTTCAATATCATGGCAATAACATTTATGTATTTATTTGTTTTCTTTTCTTGTTTTACAGGTTTCAGCAATCTTAGTGTTATTAAATGTTAATGACAAGTTCATGAAATTCAGGATAAGGACAGTATATCTGAACTAAAGAAATCCCACCACCAAAACCTTTTACAATTCTTAAGCCCTGTACACATGATCGGATATCTGATGGATATCCGATGAAGCTGACTTTTATCAGTCTTGCCTACACACCATCAGTCAAAAATCCGATCATGCCAAAAAGCAGTGAAGTACAACACTATGACGAGCCGAAAAAAATGAAGTTCAATGCTTACAAACATGCGTTGACTTGATTCTGAGCATGCGTGGATTTTTTCCGATGGACTTCCACACAGACGATCTGATTTTTCTATCGTTTTTTTATCCATAGGAAAAATTTAAAACATGCCCTATTTTTTTTACACCGATGGAAAGAAAACCGATGGGGCCCACACACGATTGGTTTGTCCGATGAAAACAGTCCATTGGTCGGTTTTCAGCGGACAAACCAAACGTGTGTACAGGGCTTTAGAAATAACTAAACCTGCAGAATACTAATTGCTTTCATAGCAATCCAGCAATTTGAAAAAGCTGCTTGAAGTATGTTCATTTTTATCAAAAAAATATTTCCCAAATTTTGTTGATGCCTGGGTAAGTCATTACACATCTTGATGGATGTTATTGGCCCTATGTGCGGCTCAGCCTTACAGCAGTCTCATGGTCTGCAGGGGTTATAGTTATTTATTTGGCAAGGGGTATTTTTTTTATAACAGCATACTTTATTTGATGTACCATTGATAGGACATTGCTGTGTGAATACTTGCTGTATGTGATATTGTAGACACTGTGTTATTTTATGTAATTATGGTGAATAAGAAAAAATAATCTACATTCTTTAGTTAGCAGTCATGTAAAACCAACCATGTTTTTTATCACGCAGAATGTTGACATTTTGATGGCTAAATAAATACATGTTGTTCTGCATTAAATACAGCTTGCAGTGGGGTTTCCTATGCTGGATTCTGGAACAACTTAGAATTTTGCTTACTACTTGCTGAGCACCTGGCATGTGTCTTTATTGTGAGTGCAGGTGTGGTAATTGCCATTTGTGTAGGTAGCAAGGCTAAGGACATAGCAAGTGACATTATTACCACACTAGGAGACAGGGCACTGAAATATAATGTGCCCAGAAAAGGCACGAAATAATAAAAAAAAAATATATATTGTATGTGTGTTTATATATATATATATATATATATATATATATATATATATATATATGCTTATATTGCACTGATGTGTTATATTTTATGAAAATCATGTAATAAAAGACAAAAGGTTATCTTCAGTGATGTTACATGTATTAAAGAAAATACTGAAGATACAATTAGAAACATATGTCAAAATCAAATCACAGATCTTACGACCCTTTGTTTTAAAGGTTTTTAAAGTTCACACACATTTTAAAAACTGTGCTTACCCCTATTTTGCGCTACCGCCTAATATACAACACACATGTGAATTATTACTACTAAGGAACAGAAAATCTGGCTGGGTTAATTTCACATGGGGTTCATCAAACTCTGCAAAGGCTACAAAGGCTGCAAAACCCCTATTGAAGTCATAGGAGGGAAAAACATGATACCACATTTTAGCCATTTTCAAAGCAAAAAGCCAAGAGATTATAAGAAAATGTGCATGGGTAGCTTGGTAATGCCATAGGGACATTTTTTAATCAGCCGTACTGTGAGTAAAGGGTCCTCCTTTTTAATGTGACTTTGAGCGTAACAAGGGAAAACACCAGTTTTTGAAATGACATGCTTGGGAGATGCCCTTTAAGCTGCATGTGATATTACAGAACAACAAGTGGATGTGCATTTTTTTTTTTTTTTTTACTTTCATATTTATCTCAGTTAATTTCAGCAGCGCCCAAATATGGTTAATTTTAACTTGAACAAAAGGCTTTTAGGTACAGTAAAACCTTGGATTGCGAGCATAATTTGTTCCGGGAACATGCTTGTAATCCAAAGCACTTGTATATCAAAGTATATTTTTCCATAAAAAATAATGGAAACTCAAATGATTTGTTCCACAACCATTTATTCATAGGTCCTTCATTTTATAGTCCATATAAAAAGATTATAGCAATGTGACCTGGTTGTGTAACCAAAAAATCTTCATCCACAAATGGAAGCTTTCACAAGGGGATTAGAAGCAAAATCCAGCAGAAGTTATTGAGTATAAAAGAGAAGATAGACACCTCTAATTGTAGCAATATGGTTACATTTAATGAAGATACAACATTTATCAACTGATATGGTTGATGATTAAAACAGGCACATCTAAGTATGCAGGCATCCGGGGTAAAGCTGTCCACATAGATTGTCCTCCACACTTTTACCGATGTCAGTCTGCAATCGTGACCGGTAAAGGCCCTGTACACACGAACAGACCTGTCTGATGAGACTTGTCTGACGGACTGTTTTCATCAGACAACTCTGAACTTGTCTGATGGTCTGATGTGCGTACACACCATCGGACCAAAATCTGATCACACCAGAACGCGGTGACGTAGAACACAACGACGTGATGAAAAAACGAAGTTCAATGCTTCCAAGCATGCGTCGACTTGATTCTAAACATGCGCAGGTTTTTGGTCCGATGCTTTTGTGTACTAACCATCCAACCTGTCGGACGGACAGGTTCCATCAGACAGGTTTTAAAGCATGTTTTAAAACTTTGGTCTGATGGACAACGGTCTGATGGGCCGTACACACCATCAAACTGGTCTGATGAAACTGGTCTGCAGACCAGTTTCATCAGACATGTCTGATCGTGTGTACAGGGCCTAAGACTACCCTGCAGTAGAACAATGTAAAAGTGAGGCTTGAACCACTCATGGAGCGCAGAGTGGAAAGGAAGGCGTTGATGACGGTGCGGAGGATGGTCTATGTGGACAGCTTTACCCTGCATACTTAGATGTGTCTCTTTTAATCATCAACCATGTGAGTTGCTAAATGTTATACCTTCATTAAATGTAACCATATTGCTACACATAGAGGTGCCTCTCTTTTTTTTATACTCAGTTGTGATGTGACGCTACTTGTATACCAAGACATCACTTGTGAATCAGGTCAAAATGTATTTGAAATTTTGCTTGTCTTGCAAAACGCTCTCAAACCAAGTTACTCTTAAACCAAGGTTTTACTGTAGTTTTGAATGTGACACCTGATTTTTTCCAAGGCTGAAATTAAACAATGGGTGCCAGATCCACAACAGATCTACAATGTAGAGCAAAGTTTATTGTGAAAAGAAGTATTGCCAAGACCCCGAATTCATACAGTTTTCCCAGTGGCACAACAGTTCAACAGTACAGTTTGTGAGCTTTTTTTTTTTTGCAATTCCAAACTATATTGTCATAAAAGTTTAATAAAATGTCAAAACAAAGTACACAAAAACATTTCAAAACTATGATCCCACATTCTCTAAACTCACTTTAATACCCATGTCCCCAATTATTAAAAAAAAAAAAAAAAAAGCAAATGATAGACGTAGGGTATTTGTTTGGTAGAAATGATCAGGAATAGTACATGAACACTTGAATAGGCAGCAAATAGGAAACGACAAGACAGGTTTTATATTGAACTAGTGTGTATGAGGGTGTGTTTGAATGCTTGAGTGTATTATCTGAAAAAAAAATCCTGAATCAGTTATGGTTAGTGTATTATCTGAAAAGAAAAATAGCAACAAATATTTTGTGTTGGTCGGACATGTTTTAAGCAGCTTGATTAGCGCACAATGTAAAAGGTAGAGAAGAAGAAGATCCAATTTTAAATTAATCTAAATTAAATTAGAGTGTATTATTTGGCAAACAATAGCCACACATATTGTTCAGTGAGTGAACAGTTTGTAAGTGTCTTGCATAAGATGCAATATAAGTTAGCAAGGAGGTAAGTTTTATCTTAAAATAAACAATTTAGTTATATAATTTGAGAGATAACAGTAAAAAAGTATTGTACAGTGGCAGTACAGTACAGTACACTTTTGTACATGTGCTACCACCCACGTTGTCTATCTGATCACTTGCCCATGCGGGAAGCAGTATGTGGGTCGCACGACGCGTGCGTTTTCTGTGCGGGTAGGTGAGCACATAGCCAAGATTGTGGGAGGTGACACTAAACATACTGTACCTAGACATTATAGATCCTGTCACAGTCGGGATCCTAAGGGGTCGCAGTTCTTGATCATTGACAGATATATCCCACCTTGGCGAGGGGGAGCCAAGACTAGAGGAGTATCCAGACTTGAAACCTACTGGATATATGAATTGCAATCCCACTCTCCCCAGGGTATGAATGTAGAGTGGGATAATAACGCATTCATTAACCAGTCTTAAAATTGATTCTATTCAATATATTATTATTGTTTTTTACCATTATGATATGAGTGTTTTCTGTAAACCTATATTCAATCTTGGCTCCTATAGGATGCATGTCCCTTTTTTTCCCCTGATTTTCATCATAGGGGGTTAATTAAGACATTTTTATAATTTTAATTTTCCTATTACTGCCAAAATGTAATACAATTTAAATTACATAAAATTATTTATTTAGGTTTCTGACATGATGTGCACAATTTTTTGTCACTTATGTCATCTAACACCATATTGTTATTTTAATTATAGGTTAATCCCTAATTTTTAACATACACACTGTGTCTATCACAATGATGCGTTTTGGATTCAGCCTCCATTATGCTGTTTTTAAACCAATCCATTTTTTCTGTGCCTCTTGCTTCAATGTGCTTCCATAGTGTGGCTATTCAATATCATTTAGCCTGCTGTGGAGCACACAGCCTGGGATCCATTACGAGTCTTGGTGATGGGGTCATGTAACCGCAATCTACCAACAGGGGGAGAGAATGCTGATTCGTTCTCAATGTGCTTCCACAGTGTGGCTTTTTCATTATTTTTTAGCCTGCTGTGGAACACATAGCCCGGAATCCACTATGAGGCTTGGTAGTGCGGTCATGTGACCGCAATCTACCAATAGGGGGAAAATAATGTGGATTCGTTCTCATCCTCAGAACGAGGCTTGGTTTTAATATCATGTGATGTGCTGTGACATGCTGTTTGAGCTTGGAGTGCACATCTTTTTATCAATACAGGTGCCTGTGTTTTTTTTTTTTTTTTTTCCTGCATGGCTAATTCTCCGCTTTATCAGAGCGGATGCCATTTTATGAGCTTATAGCTCTGTTCTTTGAGGTCTGGTTTGAATAATTACCCTCTCGATGTACTTCCTGTACTGAAAGAGAGGCTTGACCCGCACACCATATCCTCCATTGCAATTTACAGGAAGTGCCATGTTATTACCATCAGCTGCCTATGGGAGCCTTGATATGAGTGTGGGGACCTTTTGCTGTATATAAGGGTAAGTGTAGCATGATGACAGCACCCCAGATGATGTTCTTTTTGTAACGAAACATGTCGGGATGGACTACTGTTGTTCCTGCTACCCTCTTTCTATAAGCTCTATTGACCATTGCAAAATGTGAGTTTTTCTCTTTATAATAAATATCGATTTTTATTACGGAATTACGCTATGTACGCCTTGCCTTCTCTTTTTCATGCTTATCGGTTGGAGTACTGATATGCCCTCTGAGTGATCTGTTGAGAGTTGCTGCTTGCTGGGAAGTATTTTTGAATCATCTGTCTGAGGTTTGCCTTCATTGATACCGAATCGCATGACGTGTATGGTGTACCCGCTTCAGTATATCAACTTTAACAAAGCTTGATTGGCCTAGTGGGTATATGCCTGTCTAGGTCCAATCGGTCCGGTAAGCCCCTTGTCATAAGCGGTGGTGGATTTTTCACTTCTTTATGCACTGGATTTTGTGTATCTGTTTTACTCAAAGAAACCGACTCACCGATTCATTCAAAACATTTATGGACTTTTGTATACCATTCATTCACATGTGGTGTTGCATGATTTAATCTTTATTGTATTATCATTATTTGTGTCATTATTAGCGCTACACTTTTCCACACATTTTCTATTAGCAATTTTTTGATCTCTCTTGCTGTGTTAGCGGCTTTTTGTATTTTAAGATAGCGCAGTATTTTTTTCTTTTTCAGTATGTAAGCAGCTTGTTAAGGCAGCAATGTAATAGGGAAAGAGGAGACAGGTTTTATCTTAAATGCCACAATTATTTTTTATTGAATTGACAATATTCAAGCAGGTTGGTTAGGCTGCAATATAGTAGGTAGATAGGAGGATGAATGTATCTTGAAATAAACATTGGAGTTTTTTTTTTTTTAAAACAATACCCACACATATTGTACAGTGACTGGCTAGTTTGGCCATTTAAGAGAGAGATGAGGCAGGATTCAGCCTGAAATACAAATATGAGTGTATTATCTGAATTACAATAGTCAAAAATGTACAGTATTTGAGTGCCAGAACACAGGATTAAGCCAAAACTTTGATCTCAACACAGAATTTTCCTTTCAGCAAACATTACAAATTTGGCAGCAGAGATCCATCTGTGGAAATATTGTATGGCTCCTTTATAAAGCCAGAGCACTGAAATAGGCTGCAAACTTGGATACATAAGGCAAGATGTCCTCTGTTACAAACATTGGAACATTTAACAGCTAAGATTCAGCTGCAGAAACATTGTATCTTTATCTCACTGTCCTTGTGGCACATGTTCCGTGTCATAACACATGCATGAAGTATGATTGGCTCAATGCGCTGCTGCTCCCTCTCCAAGTCTAAATTGTTTGTACAGAAGTACACAAGGTTGATGTCAAGAAAAAATCAACAACTAACAATGTAAAAAAATAATTTAAAGATGAATTCCAGACATGGTGTATTGTTTCATAGCAACATGCTACAATGTATATACGTTATACCATACCAAGACAGTGCCCTGGAAACTGGAAAGCACTCTAGTAGACACGGCTACTTCAGTAATCTCCACTTGCTTCTGGGTCCTGAAGAAGCAAAAACATTTATTTGGATGATGCTAAGATTAATAGAAGGTACATTTTTTTTATTAAAAATACATACTTGAATGTTGTTGTTTTTTTAACAGAGATTAGTGTCACTTTAAATCCCAACCACCACTCACATTGCCCACACTCTCAGGAACAGTATGTAAGTATGTGTGTGGTGGCTCTTGAAGAACTGATGTGAAAGGGGTGAGTTTCTGTGCCAAAATTAAATAATAATAGATAGTTGCCATTTAATTAGTGTTAATTAAAAAAAGCTGCTCCTCAAAACAGTCGTGAACTGAGTTTTGTGATAAAAAAACAAAGAAATGGAGGGCGCTAGTGATTGCTACAAAGTAGCAATGTATAATCACAGTGAATGTGGTACCTTGATAGGTGTGTCACCTGGGGGGGAGGGGTGACCACAATACAAGTGGTTGTACAAATATCAAACAAATGTGATAGACAAAAGAAAATTTAAGAAAATGTGAACGTCCCGATATGAAGTAGATTAAAGTCCAGCAATCAGAACAGTGGAAAAGAACATTTGAGGGAGATTCGTCCAGAACTTGTAATGCAATCTGAGTCCAACGTGATAGTTGAACGTTCACCATACACACAGCTTCACCCGAAGTGCTCTAGATTATTATTGCGCTTACCACAACATATGGACTACTTTAATGAAAAAGGTAGTCATAAACCGCTGGACAGGGTAAGTGCCTGCACACTCTATGGCATGTACTGGAACTGGGACTCCAACCTCATAAACAATGGATGGTCAGACCAAAAAGACACAAAAGGGATCCCATAGCATAATACCGTTTTATTAAAATACATTTAAAATCATATAGCCAATTGGCCTCTTACTTTGAAGGGTGCCTGCCTGGCACTGGAGCTGTATGCGTTGCAAATCCCTAGGCAGCAGCCTCACTCCTAAAGCGTTCAGCTTGCGGCGTGGTGTCCTGTAGTTCAGCTGGCTAGTCAGATGCCGGGGCATAGATGCGACCAGGTACTTGCCGCCTAGCTGAACGCTTTAGGAGCGAGGCTGTTGGTGTGTAGTTACAGACAGAAGAACAGGAAGTGAGAATTTCTCACAAGAAATAAGGACATTTGAAAGCAAAATCGAATTATGAGGTAAGTGAAGGAGGACTGCACTAAGGTAAAGGGTAGGTAAAAGCTATACTTAGGGAATAAAATGTTTTCCTTTACAACCCCTTTAACTACAAATGGTAGTCTTTTAGCCACATTGCAAAGTGGCACCTTTCTACATATGTGTTTCACTTTTTAAATTGCATTGAAATGTAAAAATGTATAGACAAATATACAGTATATACAGCATATGTAAACTAAAAGACCTCACGATGGATCATAATTTGACCCGTACAGGCATATCGGCAACAACAAATTTATTGGGATAAAATGTATTGTGATAAAGCAGGATCTCCCTCTCACAGAGCCTCTTTGATGACTCTCCAATGGATAAAGGGTAAAGCTATATACTTAATATACTGAGCACAGATGACAGCGATAACTGTGTGGCATCACAACTATATTTTTTTCGAAAAAGAAGAAACACCATGTTAAACCAACTTGTTCATTATATTGAGCTTGTGCTACTGGAACTTAATTTGCAGTGTATTTTTGGTTTGTGCATCTTACATGCACAAGTCCACATGTACATATAAGACATATACTACAAATAGGGTAGATAATGTGATAAACTGGTCCATTAATAAAGTACACTTTCCACTTTGAAATAGTTTTTTTGTTTGGTGTTATATAAAAATACACGCACCCCATACCAGTTTCTCACACTTACAGTATAAGAAACCCAGCTTGAGCAGGCTGTTTGAAACCTGCATTGATACATTTGTGTTATTGATAATTACCATTGATTATCCATCTTCTTTTTTCTTTTCTATCTGAGTGGAGTTTTGCAGTGCATGTAGAATTTCAGGCTGTATCCTGGCTTCTGTGGGAGTTCACATGGGCAGGGTTTGCTTGACAATAGGAGGATAAATAGGGTTAAATCAAACCAATACCACCACTGTGACAAAGGGGTGGAACTTCAAAATATGTTAGTGACAGCATTTTTGATAAAAAGCTTTCATATTGAGCTATGCTGTGAGTTATATAGGTCACTCCATCTTCAGAATTATGTGGGCAGAATTTGTTGTTAGCCAGGTTCAAGTCCCTTTCTTTTGCTACTGTGTGCTGACTACCACTGAGAGGATGGCTCACTATGGACATTTTTTGTGGCTCCTTAAGATTGATCCATCTCTTATGTGAGTGAAATATTTTCTGTTCATTTGTTCGGTAAATGTCTAAACAGAACTATCCAGTGTGCTTATTTTTAGGGTGATAATGTTTTGAAAAAACAAAACCTAATATCACTGTTCCCATAACTGCACAGGTGCAATGCAACATTTTTAGACGTCTGTATTTTCTCCAGGATTGTTACCCTGCAGAATTAATAAACCATTGTCATTGACTGTACTTCTTTATATAAAAAAATAGAACATCGGAATGTGAGACAAAAAAAAAAAATGTCCAAAATATAAATTTCTGTTCATTTCAAGAAAGAAGCAACAAAGTAGTATTAGCAAGGGAAATTAAAGTGTTAAGTATTGTTAAACTGTATTTTCTTGCAAGCATTGATTTGCACAGAAATAACTAAATAATATGGCACTTAATCCTATTAGCAACATGTAAAACAAATCATTACCATAATGATTCTGTGAGAAGGCTAACAAACTGACTGTGCTGCATGCAAGTGAGCGTAGTATTGCTTACATCATGTGTGCATTAGCTTTGCAAAGATGATAGAGATTAGCTGCAAGATTTGCAAAATTAATGCTTGTCTACATTTACAATGCACTTATAGGTTTAGAATCAGAATCATTTTATATGATCCATCAGTTCTATTTCAGAATGACAGCTGAACCAGACGAGAGGATTTTAGGATGACTTTCAAAGTACTCATCATCACTGGACAGAGATGTGAGAGAGGAGACAAGTGGCGCCAGGAAGGATTTACCTGTCATAAGAAAACTTGTTTCTCTAACAAGATATAAAATTAAAGAGACACTAGAGAAAAGCTTTCTTAATTGCATTGCAGAGTCACCAAATTTTCTTTTAGACATACTATCTAAATTTTGGATGGAAAAAAAAGCTTTGTCTCAACAAAGGCAGCGGGTCTTGTTTTGTAAAAGATGTACAAGAGATTTATAGGGTAACAAACAGTAAAGAAGAAAATTGGAGTATTTTAACCTAGCAGTCCTTAGATGTGGTGGTTGTATTAGTTTTCCTTTTCATGCTTTTAATCTTTTGTTTTCACATGGTGATGCGGCCAGTATCACTTTTCCTGTGCTAGGTGACAATGTTCACTTACTGTTCTGTAGCAGCATTGATTACCTAAGGCAGGAAGTGTTTTGGGACTACAGAATACATCCACCTTTCTACATCACCATAACATAGGGAAGGGTCTAGTCATAGGCGTGTGCACAGGGTGTGATAGGTGTGCCACAGATTCCCCCTGTTTGGACCCATGGTATTTCACCAAAGTCCTCTAATGATGCTCCTAAAAAAAATTAAAAAAAAATAAAAAATTCTGTAAAAATAATAAAAAAACAAAATAATAAAAATGAAAAAGTGATACCGTCCACTGCTCTACCAACAACAACTTCTACCCTACTGACAACATCCACTGCTGTATTTACACCGTCAATATATATACACATGCACAACGCATATGTGTTTGAGCTTTGTGATGCACACCCTAATGCAATAGACTACGCACATCTATGGGTATAGTTCACAGAAGACAACTGTGAAAGAGAACATTGTATGAGATTTCAGTTCAGTGCAGCACAGTACTAAAATACTGGACTTGTGGCAGAACCAACAGGTATTTTCTGTACTTGCAGAACATGTGCTTAGCCTGAAACAAATAAAACTAGTGCAGACTCCCCCTTATAAGGACTGTTAAGCTGTAGCATATTACATTGTTGTTCTTGTTTTTAGATAAACCTTAAAAGGCACATGGCTTTCATGGCTGCATACAGATTTTAGTGCAACTCCAACAAGGCCTGCTAAATTATCCATGCTATATCACAAAATACAAAGCCCTTTGCTGTATAACAGCTATCACCAGGACCATTGGCACCGTCATTGAAGATGGATGGACATCGCGGGACACTTTTTATTTTTTAATAAAGGAATTGTCAAAAACTTTCTGCTGTCAGTTTGACTTTTTTGACACTTTTTTTGGTGAATGGGTAGGGGTACCTGATACCCATTCACATAGGGGGGAACCTGTAGGCCCCCTTATTGGAATCCAGATTCCGATAAGCCCTGAAGGGCCTGGTGTGGATTTTGGGGGACCCCACACCATTTTTTTTGCAATGGGGTTCCCCTTAATATCCATACCAGACCCCAAAAGTCTGGTAATGGACTGGGGGAACCCATGTTTTTTCAATGATTTGTATCTATATTGCCGGGGGCTAATCAATACATTACAGCCAAGAGCCATTTTAAATTACATTTTTTTCCCTTAGAAATGTAATTTTGCTGTTCTCATTCATTACACTATATACGGCCGCTATGCAGCCTTATACGGTGCGGGGCGTGGACTTAGCCCCCTGAGCCATGATTGGCCCAAGGCACCTTGCCTTTAACTCTTTGAGCAGAGCGTGCTGTGATTGGCTGAACCATGCAGGTCAAGTGTATCCTTTGGCCAATCATAGGACACCAATGCATTATGGGGCATTCTGTGAAACTCAAATTTGCCACTAACGCCCCACAAAGTTCAGTATTCGCAATGTTCGAGTTGAACTAACATTTGACTCGAACATCAGGCTCATCCCTACTTCTGATTAAGGCCTGGTTTACACCTATGCATTTTTTAGCATATTTTCAGTTTTGTAGAAACATATTACAGTCCATATAACATGTTTTTTTTTTATGAATGTAGTTCACTGTGCTTTATTTGGAAAGGGCCAGGGACTTGTTTCTGTTTTTTGGTTACATAGATTTCAATGGATCAAAAGCGTGTATTGAAAAACACAAAGTGCACCTGCAATATGCAAACTGCAACCTGCATAGGTGTGAATCAGGCCTTGGCTATCTGCTGATAATATAAGGGCAATGTCAAAATACATTAAAGTACATTCTTATAACAATACAATACAACGCAAAAGCAGTTGAACATATCCTGGATAGGGATGAACCAAACACCCCCCCAGTTCGGTTCGCAGCAGAGCATGTGAACAGGCAAAACATTAGTTTAAACACACAAACACCGATAAAGTCTACGGGACATGAACATGAAAAATCAGAAGTGCTAATATTAAAGGCTTATATGCAAGTTATTGTCATAACAAGTATCAATGCAGAAACAAAAGTTTTAAAAACAGAAGTTTTTCGGGAGCAGTGATTTTAATAATGCTTAAAGTGAAATATTCATTTAAATGTTGTGCCTGGGGGGGGGGGGGTGTCAATAGTATGCCTGTAAAGTAGCAAATTGTTCCTGTGTTTAGAACAGTCCCTGCACAAAATGACATTTCTAAAGGAAAAAAAAGTTTTTTGTTTTTTTTAAATATAGTTTTTTTGTCAAATTTCACATGAAACAGAATAAGGCATACATTTAACCAGCAGCCAAAGCATTTCACAAGATATACATAGTATGCAACTGTTAGAAAAATAGAGGTCGTCGTTGTAACAGCATTAGTGCAGAAATATTTACACATCTACCATCCAGAGAACACTGTAATTTATTGAAACAGTGAGGGTTTATACAAAATGGCGTGGGGTTCCCCCCAAAAATCCATACCAGACCCTTATCGGAGCACGCAACCTGGCAGGCCACGGAAAAAAAGGGGGATGAGAGAGCCCCCCTCCTGAACTGTACCAGGCCACATGCCCTCAACATAGGGTGGATGCTTTGGGGTCTAGACCCCAAAGCACCATGTCCCCATGTTGATGGGGACAAGGTCCTCATCCCCACAACTCTTGCCCAGTGGTTGTGGGGGTCTGTGGGCAGGGGGCTTATTGGTGCATTGCATCAGAGGGGGCGGAGTCACCCGTATATGACACTTTGTAACACTGCAGCGTTTCCCCATTGCGTCAAAGGGGGCGGAGTCAAATGTGCATTTAAAAGCTGTCACGGCGGATGCCTCCCATGGAGACAGGATCATGTCGGGGTTCAGGGGGGGGGCAATATCTCGTCCCCCCTCTTTTCCTGAGGCCTGCGAGGTTTAATGCTCAGATAAGGGTCTGGTATGGATTTTTGGGGGGAACCCAACACCATTTTGTTTATTTTGGTGCAGGGTTCCCCTTAAAATTCATACCAGACCTGAAGGGTATGGATTTTGAGAGGGACCCCTGCACCATTTTTTTTTAATTTGGCACAGGGTTCCCCTTAATATACATACCAGACCTGAAGAGACTGGTATGGAATCCTCATGCAATTTTTTTTAAAATTTTGGTTTGGGGTTCCCCTTAAATTTTTACCAGACCCAAAGGGCCTGGTAATGGACTGGGGGGGAGAACCCATGCCGTTTTTTTTTCCAAATACTTTTATCTGTATTGCCGGGATCCGCCAATTCATTATAGCCATAATTATTTTTTTCCTTTAGAAATGTAATTTTGTGCAGGGACTGTTCTAAACATGGGACAAAATGTGCCACTTTACAGGCATACTATAGACACCCCCCAGGTACAAAATTTAAAGGAATATTTAACTTTTATTGACTTACTTTAAGCATTATTAAATTAATGCTCCTGAAAAAACTGCAATTTTTAAAACTTTGAGCATTGATACATGTCATCTGGGTCAGGACCCAGGTCCCCAAACACTTTTTATGACAATACTATGCATATAAGCCTTTAAATCGTGCACTTTTGATTTATTTCTCCCATAGACTTTTAAAGAGTGTTCCATGGCTTTCGAATTTGCCACGAACACCCCAAATTGTTCGCCATTCAGTTAACAGGCCAACACCGGGCTAATCCCTAATCCTGGACATCTACTATACAAGAGCTTTAAAGCACAAACAAAATTAAAAAAACACAGAAAACTGTAAAATAACTGACTGCGATTGGGTAATAGAAAATAGAATATACTCTATATTGCTAGGACTAAGCTTTTTTTTTTTTTCTTACCTATGTATTTAAATTTTGTTTCTTGATCAAATACATATAAACTGATTCACATGGATACAGGTTAGATTTTATCATGTAATGAAGGCATATAAACACAATACACATGTATTAAAACCATCTCTTGCTATGCATGAGCCTTGTGGCCCAGCTGTAAATTTAAAAGTTGTGTTTTGGTGTATAAGGGTAATGTTGCTTTGATATGGAACAAAAAAGCATGATTATTGAACCTGATATAGTGCTCTTGTGCACAAGGTAAATAAAAGCAATTTGCTCAGTGTTTTGGAAGAATGCCCAATTTAGTTCAATGTGGGGATTCAATGATCCTTTTGTACAACATTACCAAAGCTGAATAGATTAAAGTAAGAGCTCTGTGACTTGGCTGTATTCCCAGTCTCAAATGAGTGGGGCTAGGGAGAATGCAAAACATCAAATCTTTGGACTAAATCATTGTCAGATTTTTATGTCATGCTTTAAACATAGTACAGACAAGATTTCTGAGTAGGAGTGTGTGCAGAAAGGACAGATCTTCCTAATGAGTCATGTCTCATAGCTTCATATGAACCTTATAAGATGACCTAGTGAGTGGATCAGATTTAAAATAAAACTAAGAAGCTGTGTAGTGAATAGTTTAGTGTAGTTAGTTCATTCAGAAATTGAATTGTACTGAATAGAACAATTGTACTAGAAATGAAGGGGACATTTTACCCTGCCTATAGAAAAGCAATGAAATCAGCTGCAAATATAGTGCAAATGGAATTTAAAACATGTTTTTTTTCACAACATCATATTTATATTTCCAGTCTATTGGCACAGGACAGTGTTTTAACCTTTACGTCTACTAAATCCTGAAGATTTGCAGTCATTAACACTATAGCAGCACAACAGACAACTGTTGAGTGGCTGCAACTAAAATGTTATGAGCAGTTGATTGTACCAATCTGCCCCCTTCCTTTCACAACCTACATCTCTCTATAAATACATGATGTGAAGCATTCTCTTTAGCATTGGACTGCTTTCCAACTCTTTAGCATTGATGCTATCCAGGGAGGAGGGAGTTTCTTTTGCTGTAATTGCTTATAAGTTTTTCTCTCCAATCTGACTTTGTATTTTGCTGTCTGTGTCTCTATGTTATTCTACGGGGTCGATTTACTAAAGGCAAATCCATTGTGCTCTACAAGTGCACTGAAAAAGGGGACTTGGAGGTACAGTCACTGTAGCTCTGAAGGGGACATGCAAGGAAAATAAAAAGCAGCATTTTTGCTTGCACATGATTGGATGACACAAATCAGCAGAGCTTCAGATCTACAGCAACTGCACTTCTAATGCCGCGTACACACGGTCGTTTTTTGCGATGAAAAAAAACGACGTTTTCTGTGAAGTAAAAAACGACGTTTTTGAAACGTCACTTTTCAAAGACAATTTTGCATACACACCATCGTTTTTTCACAAAAAGCAAGGTTACGTTCACCACTCTTTTCCATTGAAGCTCGCTTCATAACTAGCTTTTGGGCATGCGCGGGTTGAAAAACGTCGTTTTGAACGACGTTTTTGCTACACACGGTGACTTTTTGTGAAACAAAAAACTACGTTTTGAAAAACGACACAAAAAATTCAAGCATGCCCACACACGATCAATTTAAATGACCTTTTAAAAAACGTCGTTTTTTTTCATCGCAAAAAACGACCGTGTGTACGCGGCATCAGTGTAACTTCAGCTTGTTCAATTAAGCTTTGTCACACTAATATATCTCCAGTGGGGGTACAGACAAATACAGTGATGGCACATCCATAAGGGGTGCATGGGCGCCGCCCCTCTCTCCTGGCATCGCTCTATCGCGATAGATAAATTCATGCATTTGCCATGGATAATCCTAGACTGCATTCCCTCTGGAAGAGCAACAGTATTTCTGGGCTTGGCAAAGGAAACCCACCCTTCTAGAAGCTCTGTTTGCCCTGGGTGGGATTTTAGCAAAGTCCCAACTTGCAGGAGCTCTATGTCTCCTCTCTGGAAAATATCAGCCAACCTGGCTGCATGGTAAAATCTCCCATTACTTGTTGGCACTGTCCCAGAAAGCTTGCTGGATATTGCATCAGGCAGCTCTCTCCCTTGTAGGCCCTGGGGGGGGGGGGGTAGAAGTACCTGCACTGTCCCTGCAAATATTGCTGCTTTAGATAGACTACTGTTTGGGTCCTTCCATGAAAGCCAGGGGTCTTCTAGAATAGACTGTAGGGTAGTGGAGACCCCTTTGTCCAGGCTCCACAATATTTATGAGCTGATCCAGCCACCATGCCAGGCCTCTTGCCTGGGGATCAACCAGATTCCCTCTGGAAGAGCAATGGTCTTTCTGGGCTTGGAAAAATAAATTCCCCTTCTAGGAGCTCTGCTTCCCCTGGGTTAAATTTAGCAAAGCCCCAAACTTGCAGGAGCTGTTTGTCTCCTTTTCAGAAAATACCAGCCAACCTGGCTGCTTGGTGAAATGTCCCAGGACAAAGGATTGGGAAAAAGCTTGTTGGCACTGTCCCATAAAGTGTGCTGGATATTGAATTGGGCAGCTCTATCCCTTCTAGGCCCTGGAGGTGTAGAGGTATTGCACTGTCCCTGGAAATCTTGCTGCTTCAGAAGAGACTACTGTTCAAGTCTCCTACTGTCCAGGTCAATGCAAGACGGGTATCTTCTCGTAGAGACTGTAGGGTAGTGGAGATCCCTCTGTCCAGGCTCCACAATATTTCCTGTTGCCTGGGGATTGACCAGATTCCAATACATTTGCAGATGACAACCTCTTGGCCTCCACCTTTAGCTTATAGAAACTTCTCCGAGCTTCTAGAACCAGGGGGAGGTACCAGAAGCCTGACCTGTAGAGCCATTCAGCCTGACCTGCAGTAACCCCCAACCAATTACCAGACTCACACAATTACCAAGGGTCAGAATTACATTTTCCTATTTTAGACTGAGCACTAGAGGGTGCTCTGTTTTTGATCCACTAGCAAGGAAACCCCTTGGAAGTTATCTTTGTTTCTGAAGGGACTGGGCAGCCGTGTTTGCAATAATTAACATAGCAGGTGCAGGTTGATCTTCATTATTAATTGAAACTAGATTTGAATACTGGGGGGTAGATTTAATAAAACTGGAGAGTCCAATATCTGGTGCATCTCTGCATAGAAACAGATTCCAGTTTTTCCTTATTTTGTCAAAGCTTAATTGAACAAGTTAAAGTTAGAAGCTGATTGGCTACTATGCACAGCTGCACCAAATTACACACTTTTAGTAAATCAACCCCTGTATGTCCTATAATGGGTTAAAGGTTAAGCCCAGGTTCACACTGGACTGCGGGAATAAAGCTGTGTGCATTCAGCTGAACTTGCACGATTTCACTCCCGCTTGTCAGTCCCAGTTTCGGCCATGATTACTGAGACATCTGTGCCGTTTCTGTATAGTACAGAAATTATTTTTCGAAATCGGTGCAGTGCCGCAGATGCGACATTGCACCGATTAGGACAGTGCCATTGCCTGCAGTTGCCGGCAAATGCTGCAGATTTAACATGCGATTTGACATGTCAAATCGCATCAGTGTAAACCAGGACTTAGAGGCTAGGCATCTTAAATTGTATGTTCAAGAGGACAGACTTAGAAAAAACTCAATATGATATTGTTAAAAAAAAAACATGCAGTCTGTCATGACGCCTCCTGAGAAATAGAAAAGAGACATGCAGTATGAATGGGAACACATAATAAACACATGGTTTTCTCAAATTGGACAGAAAAAGTTAATTTGACTAGAATATGCTTTAAATTAATCAATTTGTTAAGAAACAATGTGGTGACTAGGGATAAATTAACATCTTTAGGCCCCTTTCACATTGAGGCATTTTTCACGTGGTACAGCGCTAAAAATAGCGCTGCTATACCGCCTGAAAAAAACCTGCCCTGTAGTCTTTAATGTGAAAGCCCAAAGGCTTTCACACTGAAGCGGTTCGCTAGTAGGACAGCTCCAAAAGACCTGCTAGCCGCGTCTTTGCAGCGGTATAAGAGCGGTGTGTTTACCGGTCCTGTACCGCTCCTTCCCATTGAAATCAATGGGAAACCGCAGTAATTGCGGAAACCTACAGAGGCGCATTGCGGGCGGTATTAACCCTTTTTCGGCCGCTAGCGGGGGTTAAAACCGCTAGTGGCCGAATACCGCGGTAAATATGATGGTATAGCAGCACTAAGACACGCGCTGCTATACCGCCACCACGGCTCCACTGCTCAATGTGAAAGCAGCCTTATTGACTGGATTGCGGATAAAACAAACATAAGGAATACTTGGAAAGATGAATAGCAGCATGGAAAATTCCAGCTTATATAACTTCAATGTCAAAAAAGCACAACACACACACAACTTGGATTCTCTCCTCTCTATTTTTAAATAAGAAAAAAAAAAATCATGTAAAGACATTGGAACTCTTTCTAAACAACTGAAGGCATAATATATTACTTTTTGTAAGTTACTTTTTAGAGCAGACATAATCATTTCTTTGTGTATATCACAGCAGATAATTCATTTTGTTTTATTTCATTTTACCAGAGGATGAATTACATGCATACCAGACTTAGCAAAGGAAATGCATGAGACTTCCTTGAGACTTGGCTACGGTCCTATTTCATTTTGAACTGTGGAAAAATTAAATACTGACTCTTATTACCATCAGATATTTTGTATGCCAAAAGACCAGTCTTTATTATAATAAAATTAACACATTGTTTCCAAGGTAATGTTTTAATTTTAGAAGGAAACGTATAAAAATATCTACCGTACTTATTCCTGCAATCAGGTGACATTGTGTGGCATTGTTGCAGGGGGAACTGTTTCCCTCTAGTGTTGAGTTGATGCTGACCTGTTACCTTCTTAATCAGAGACAAGCTAGAGCAAAGCATCTTGGCACATGTAGTCTGTATGGATGGGATTTGCCCTCTGGCTGAGAGATGTGGAACTACAACTTCCAGCTGGCTGATGGGGAAGAGAAGACTGCTGGGAGAGACTATAGGAGGGAGGGATTGAGGCCTGGTGTGCTCTCTTAAGAACAAACATGGATTTGTATTCAGGGAATCTGTTGTGGTGTGAGCTGCAGCTGAGTCGTGTCCTGTTTTGCAGAATTAGCCAGCGGATATCTGGAGGGACACATGTGGACAGCTTCCTTTAGCTGGTCAGTGGCAGCCTGCTGGTCGCACCGATTCCATCCAGCCTGCAGTGGTACCAGATTTGGGAGAAGCGTGGTGCGGTGCAGTGGGGGTGGAAAGTCATCCCTCAAGCTACATGCCTGAGAGATCATCATCATCATCATCCTTATAACCATTTGGCAACAGCCAACTTTTATAGACACTGAGTAAAGACATCATTGTCTCCTGCATTACTCATCAGCTTTAGTATTAACAATCTAGATTAAACATCATAGACACTACAGGTAAATACAGACATCTTTGCTTTCCATGGTTCTGATGTTGCTTGTAGTTCCACCAAATATAACATCTTTAAGTCAGTGATCACTGTAAATCTACGTACAATTTACCCAAGAAGACTGTTGGCTGTTTATTCTCAAATTATTGGGTCAGCTACTCTGCTTTACCACCAAAGTTTCTTTGCATGCCTTCAAACTTTAAAGAGCTAGCTGAAGATCAACAGGGTTGTCACACAGCAACACAGGACTACTTTCACCTCCCTCCCCACTTCAGAGATGTATTTAAAATGGATGTCACGATATAGAGTATAAGATTTCCCTATCATCTGTGCCCAGTCTTGCCACAAAGAGTTAATCCAGCTATCAGCAATTCTCTTTTCTTTTTTCAGTGAGATAAACAGACAAACAGGAGAAAACTTTTGTCCGTTCTTCCCCCTTGCTTTAAATGACAGGTTATTTACATATCCCATTCACTAGCCTGAAATAGGCATTATTTTTTAATTCCCACCCCCACTCCTTTTCTGAAGTCATGTGGTTATTTTTCTGGATTTTGACTGGATGTTGGTGATCATAGCAGAATTTAGTGTAAGAAATACACAGGACAAAATGCATGTTGACAAGGGGAGTGTAGAGGTTGGCGGGGAGTCTACTGACATCACAACTCCACCCACTGAGCTCCACCCACAGAATCTGTAGTTTTTCAGTTCTTATAACAGACAGAGGGGAGACATTTGACAAGTAAGGATACATGCAGGAGGCATCTATATCCTTATAGATCAGCACTATGGCAGTAGTTTAGAAAGGATGAGAGTTGGTTTACATCCACTTTAATTAAAGCTTATAGAGTTATAATTAACCAAGAACTCTCTGAAAAAGCAGGTTGAACACAGTTCTTTTGCTAAAAGTTGTATTTGTTATTTATGGTTCTGCATATATATATGTGAAAGAGCAGACCCTCTGGGTCTGACACTCACAAGAGCCATTCATCTGCTCTACTGTAGCCTGTTCACTATAGATACTATGCACTCGCTGCTCAGTTGAGCACAGGGATTAGAGCGTTCACTGCTGAATGTTTGAATCTCATAAGTGATTGTTATTTAGTTATAGGTGACGTTTCTGTGTGAGACAAAATGTGTAAACCTGATTTTGACTCTTTGATTATTTTCCCTTTCATCTACTTGTTAAATGTTGCTGATTTAATAAATTCTGTGTATTTCCTTCTTATTGTTTGTCATTTGAAGAGGAAGGTAAAATAATGTATGAACCAAGGGTGTCAGAGGCAACAGAGGACTCACAGGGTCAGGGAAACCAGGGGGGTATTGATTTATCTTGCAACCCTCAAGAGGGAAGCACTACTATAATATTGGTATGAATATGTAGTTGTAGTAGTAGTAGTAGCAGTAATAGTATATTTTTTTATTACACTTTTTTAAGGTGACCATGTCAGTAATTTTAAAACGCAAATAAACCCTGCCTCTATTAACCACTTGCTGCCAAATTACATACCTGTACTTCTTTGGCTTCAAGTGGTTTTGCCAGAGTAATGCCTGCAACTGCAGGCATCTCTTTGGTACCATGTTTTAGAGCAGATGGATGGATTTCCTGGTATAGCTCAGCTGTTATTTGAAGCAGCGGGAGCAGACATCCCGCCCCTCCTACCACTCACCCGGATTCTCCTGTCCCACTGGGAGACTTGGGCTATCCTGTCCCACCTGGAGGCCCTGGCCACCAGCATGTCAGAATCAGCTTTGCTCGGGTCTCAGGTAAAGTAACCCAGAAGTGATGTCACATCATTTCCAGTTAACTTGGCTGCCAAAGGCACCATATAATAAAAGTATTAAAACACGCAGATCTTGGTGTTTTGAATACTTTCAAGTAAAGAGGTGCAGTTTGGGGTCTTATAGACCCCCAGATCCCTCCTTAAAGAGTACCTGCCATTGCCTTTTATTGTCACAAGGGATGTTTATCCTTGTGACAGCAATAAAAGTGATACAAAAATGTAAGGGGGCAGTGTAAAAATAAAATAAATTAGATTTGTTTTTAAAGCACCCCATCCCTTTGTGCTCACGCACTAAAGCAAATGCAAATGTTCAAACCACACATGTGAGGTATCGCTGCAATCCTTAAAGTGAAAGAAATAATTATAGCACAAGACCTCCTCTGTAACTCTAAACAGGTAACCCTGAACATTTTTTAAAGCATCACCTATGTAGATTTTAGGTACTGTAGTTTGTCACCATTGTGTGCACAATTTTAAAGCTTGACATGTTAGATATATATTTACTTGGCATAACATCATCTTTCACATTATAAAAAAATTGGCCTAAAAATTGTCGCAAATAGATGTGATAAAATATTGCAATAACCATAATTTTATTCTCTAGGGTCTCTGCTAAACATATATATAAAGTTTAGGGGTTCAAAGTAATTTTCAAGCAAAAAAAATACTGATATTAACTTGTAAGCAAATGTCATAAAAAGGCCTGGTTTTCAAGTGGTTAAAAAAAGAATGTTAATATTTACCTCACCTGACTGCAATACTGCTGACCACTGCTCCAATCAGGAAGAATTAGCAGGTGAGGTTTGTTAGGCAACCCACACTTTGAGGCGTGTCTCTCTTCTGTGTCCCCTATACCCTCTGTCCTGGGTGATATAAGGTAGGTGGGAGGAACTAATCAGTGCTGCAGGGGACAATGCAAAGCAATGCTCGTAGTCAGAAGTGTCAGTTTCACCCGACTATTCTTCTTCATTGGAGTTTTGTGACCAGAGTGACAGAAGAGTTATTTGCAATCTCTTTGTATATGGCCATGGTTTCATTGCATTTAAAAAATGTTAACAGAGTCACTTTAAAGTAAATTTTCCAGCATCCTCTTATGATCTAGAAAATGGAGAGCTGCAGTTACAATTTCCTATCTATATCACCTACTATGTTCACTTTGACAGTTTATATTTCATATCTGACATTTTTCAGAAGCATTCAGGCAGGATTGGCATGCTTTAGAAGAAAGCAGTGAAACTCCACACTAAAGCCCCGTACACACGATCGGATATCTGATGGAATTTAGTCTGATGGATTTTTTCGTCGGTTATGCGATGACGCTGACTTTCATCAGTCTTGCCTACACACCATCAGTCAAACATCCGACAGTGCCAAAACGCGGCGACGTAAAGCACTACGACGTGCTGAAAAAAATTAAGTTCAATGCTTTCGAGCATGCGTCGACTTGATTATGAGCATGCATGAATTTTTGACCGATGGAATTCGACACAGACGATCATTTTTTTTTCTATCGTTTTTTTATACATAGGAGAAATTTAAAACATGTTCTATTTTTTTTTCATCGATGGAAAACAAACCAATTGGGCCCACACATGATCAGTTTGTCCGATGGACTGTTTACATCGGACAAACCGATCATGTGTACAGGGCTTAAGGAGCAGTAAGAACTGCTCAGTCCGTCGGACATGTCCGCTGGTTAGTACGCCTAACCAGCGGACCGAAATCCCGCGCATGCATCAAATTGATTCGACGCATGCGTGGAAGCATTGTACTTCCTTGTTTGCGCACGTCGCCACGTCATCGTCACCGCCACGTCACCGCCATGTCACCGCGTTCTCTGTCCGCGGTGATTTTGGTCTGATGGTGTGTACATACATCAGATCAAAATATCCCAGGAGACATGTCCGATGAAAACGGTCCACGAACCGTTTTCATCGGACATGTCTCCTCGTGTGTACAGGGCCTTAGAGTAGAGAGTCTTTTAATGCATTTTTACCACTTAAGCCCCGGACCAATATGCTGCTAAATGCCCAAAGGTGTTTTTACAATTCGGCACTGTGTCGCTTTAACAGACAATTGCGCGGTCATGCGACGTGGCTCCCAAACAAAATTGGCGTCCTTTTTTCCTCACAAATAGAGCTTTCTTTTGGTGGTATTTGATCACCTCTGCGGTTTTTATTTGTTGCGCTATAAACAAAAATAGAGCGACAATTTTGAAAAAAATTCAATATTTTTTACTTTTTGCTATAATAAATATCCCCCAAAAACATATATATTTTTTTTCCTCAGTTTAGGCCGATACGTATTCTTCTACCTATTTTTGGTAAAACAAATCGCAATAAGCGTTTATCGATTGGTTTGCGCAAAATGTATAGCGTTTACAAAATAGGTGATAGTTTTATTGCATTTTTAATATTTTTTTTTTTTACTACTAATGGCGCCGATCAGCGTTTTTTTTTTCATGACTGCGACATTATGGCGGACACTTCGGACAATTTTGACACATTTTTGGGATCATTGTCACAGCAAAAAATGCATTTAAATTGCATTGTTTATTGTGAAAATGACAGTTGCAGTTTGGGAGTTAACCACAGGGGGCGCTGTAGGATTTGTGTGTTCCCTGTGTGTGTTTACAACTGTAGGGGGGTGTGGCTGTAGGTCTGACATCATCGATAGAGTCTCCCTATAAAAGGGATCACTCGATCGATGCAGCCGCCATAGTGCAGCACGGGGAAGCCGCGAAAGGGCGGCTAGAAACGAATAGCCGCGCCCTCATCCCGGATCGCTCCCCGTGGGTTTCCGACCGCCGCATGTAGCGGGGGGTCCTGATTGGACCCCCGACCCACACAAAGGCATGCACGTATATATACGTGCATCTGCCTTAACGTGCCATTCTGCCGACGTATATCTACATGCGGCGGTCGGGAAGTGGTTAAAGAGCTACATTAAAATACACAACATTCTTGGGGATGCCCTGAAGCTGCACATGAAGTTTTAGGGCAATATGATTTAACATTTTACATTTACAAAAAATATCAGGGAAAAAAAAAAACAGTATGCTGTTCTCCTTACAATGCATATGCGGATCCTAATGGCCCATAAACATTATCAGCAAATCATATGAAAAAAACATTTTTGAAGAGATCGTACGATAATCTGATTGTTAGTTTGCAGGTTTTTTTTAAGAGCCGATCAAGACAATTCATGCAAATTTATCTGATGGGACAAGCACAAAAAAAATCCTGTGCAATACCAGACAGTAAGATTTTTGTTTAATCAGTACAGTTGTGATTCAAAAACACAATACAAATATGCTACAACGCTTCTGAATTTTTATTCTGTTGTACGAGAATTGTCATAACTTTAGTAAACTCTTCATTTTTGATATGAGACTAGCATGCATTAGTCTGGTAATCTCATTGTGTGTACCAGGCATTATCCAGGCATGCAGCCTGTGTGGTCAGGAAAGAAAGGTCAGAAAAAGTGTGCCTCCCCTTCCTAAACCATACCAGGCCACATGCTTTGAACATTGGAAGGGTATCTTGCCAGGGAGGGTATAGAGGGGGTAGGAGCAGACAAATGTTGAGATTACAAGGATTAACTCATTAAATTCTCACATCCAGTTCTCAAGCAGATGTTGGACTTTGTGGTGGGATTTATAAAAATATGGAGCCCCTGTGGGACCACAGATATGGGAATACAGTACCTCAGAAAGAGGTTAAAGTAAATAAACATGCCAACATGGTAAATAGGTAAACAACATCCCTCAATGTAAATTTAAAACATCATTTGCATCATTCAGTGTTGTAAATTCACATTAATCTTGATGACCCACTGCCACAATAACCCTGGATCCATTGATCTTGCCCCACAGCCATGATGACTCACCATCCAATGATCTTGCCCCACCTCATTACTAAAGCAGAATGGTAAATCCCCAGCCAGCTTCTGTTTGTAAACAAACAGTTTAGGAATCATGGATGGTATAATTGGCCAAGCATCATGATGCTATTTGGCAGTTGACCTTGCCTAAGATCCCTGTCAGGTTTGTTTACAAACAGGAACCAACCAGGGATCTGCCATGTAGTGGTGGTAGTGCTACCTCTGATAAAGTAGTTTCCCGTCTGCTTTGCTTACAAATAGCAGCCAGTGATTTGCTTGGCCAGTTTGTTTGGAGCTTTGCCAAAACTGTGAAAAGGCTGGGTTCATGTTGACCTCACATTTGGCTCAAATAGGAAGCTCATTCTTAACAGAAAATCCTGATTGCCTGCAGGCAGGGATCACAAAGCTATCATGTGATACACAATTAACATCTCAGTTTGGAGGCACTTGTGCAATCTAGTAAGAGTTTGGGGGTTGATTTACTAAAACTGGAGAGTGTAAAATCTGGTGCATCTTTTCATTATAGACAATTTTTGGACTATCATGTTACATATGTATTTTTTTAAAACCTATTTTTTGAACACCTTTGTTTATAAACAGTAACGCTGCACATTCAAATGGACATTTTGTAGTAATATAAGTTGCGTGATTGATCATTTATTCTTTTTTTTATTTTTTCATGGTATATTACCTTATTGTGTATTAGTATAGGAAAGGTTTAAACCCTATGAATGGTTCATAGTGTTTGGGTTCACTATTTAATGATTTCAGCTGTTCATTTGTAATTAGGAATTTATAAATAAAATATTTATTTTCCCCTTTTTATTATACAGTACTTGGTGCAGCTGATGCCCTGTACACGCGATCCGTTCATCTGATGAAAACGGACCGATGGATATTTTTCATCAGATATCCGATGAAGCTGACTTTCATCAGTCTTGTCTACACACCACTGGTTAAAAATCTGATCGAGTCCAACGCTGTGACGTAAAACACAACAACGTGCTGAGAAAAATGAAGTTCAATGCTTCCAAGCATGCGTCAACTTGATTCTGAGCATGCGTGGATTTTTGACCAATGGATTTCCACACAGACGATCATTTTTTTCTATTGTTTTTTTAACCATAAGAAAAATATAAAACAGGTTCTATTTTTTTTCACCAATGGGGAAAAAAAACGATGGGGCCCACACACGATCAGTTTGTCCGATGAAAACGGCCCATCGGACCGTTTTCATCAGACGAACCGATCGTGTGTACACTGCTTAAGTGGTGGTGATTTTCTGCAGCCACTTTCTGTCTACATGCATGTCAGGGATGGCTGCATGGGTTTTCTCCTGGCAATTTTTATGATGGTGACAACAGTGGATCATGCCTGTGTAATATATGTTGAAACAGACCCTCCTTTAGAGGCCTGTGTAACAGGGTGACAATATAGGAACACAATAGTGAGATAGGGATACAGTGCTGTCACCCTGTAACAAATGCCTGAACAAGGACTTTTATAGCAGGATTACCAGGTTATACAGTATTTTATTAAGAGTTGTAGGTTATAAAATATTGACCATAATGTTGGAATTGGTTATAGCTTATAAAGATTGAGCACATTAAAACGTATCAGATTTGTGTTGCCGAGTCTACCTATACTTAAATTCATTAGCTAGTTTTCTTACTGTGTATGATTGTATGTTATTTTTTAACCTATAGTAAAAGCCTACTGTATTAAAAAATCACAGCACACAACTAAACCAATTATTGGTGCTGTTAGTGTGAATAAATATTTAAAGTCCTATTAATCTGCATGCATTAGGTATTCATGTAATCCCTAGAGGCAATAGAATACATTTAGTGAAATTTTTATATTATACATTTGTGTTTTGGTATGTCTCAAGTGTGCAAATGTTTAGGTCTAGATACACCTGCAATTTTTTCTCCTGATAACTTGGGTGACAGTAATATGTTTACTTAACCACTTAAGACCCGGACCAATATGCTGCTAAATGACCCAAGGGGTTTTTGTGATTCGGCACTGCGTCGCTTTAACAGACAATTGCGCGGTCGTGCAATGTGGCTCCCAAACAAAATTTGCGTCCTTTTCTTCCCACAAATAGAGCTTTCTTTTGGTGGTATTTGATCGCCTCTGCGATTTTAATTTTTTGCGTTATATATAAAAATAGAGCGACATTTTTGAAAAAAAAAACAATATTTTTTACTTTTTGTTATAAGAAAAATCAATAAACTAAATTTTAGTCAAACATTTAGGCCCATTTTTTTTTTAGCCACATGTCTTTAGTAAAAAAAAATCACAATAAAAAAAAATTTTTAGCTACCTAGCGGGAACAGCGACATTAATACAGCGATCAGAAAAATGATCGCTTAGTGATGCTGGCAATAGGGAGTGAAATGGTTAACTAGGGCGATGATCAAGGGGTTAAAACTTTATTAGGGAGGGGGTACGGGGGCTACCCAGGACCTAACACTAACTGACTGTCACACTGACTGTCACACTGACACTAAATACAGTAATCATACATGTATGATTACTGCATTTAGTGGGAGGGGGGGCGATCGGGGGGGTTAAATGTGACTATGTGTAGTGTTAGTGCAGTGTAGTGTTAGTGCAGGACTTACTTGTGTTGTGATCTCTCCTCAGCGGTGGTTGAAAAAAACGCAGAGGGAGAGATCACATCGCTTCCTCCTTCCTGTGTTTACACAGGAGGAGGAAGTGACAGGACGGGCGGGCGCGCGCATTGGCTGAGAGCAATCCGGAGGGGGCAGACAAAACGAATAGCCGCCCCCTCTTGTCGGATCGTTCCTACAGTCGCGCGGACCGCCGCTTGTACGGAGGGGGTCCGGTCGGACCCCCGAACCCCCCCCAAGGCACCAACGTATATATACGTTGATGTGCCTGTCGGTGCCATTCTGCCGACGTAAATGTACATGCGGCGGTCCTTAAGTGGTTAAAGGGATTGTAAACCCTCATTGTTTTTCACCTTAATGCATTTGCATTAAGGGTGAAGGGTGAAAACCCTTCTGTAGTGCAGCAGCCCCCCAGAGCCCCCTTTTTACTTACCAGAACCCAATCGTTCCATCGATGGGAACGAGCACAGTAGCTCCAGCTGCTGTCTCAGGTCCTCATTGGATAGATTGATTTCAGCAGGAGCCATTGGCTCTCGTTGCTGTCAATCAATTCCAGTGACACAGGAGTCGAGGGCGGGGCTAAGTCCTGCTGTCTGTGTCAATAGGCGCAGCAAGGCGCAGTAGCAAGACTCAGTGTGTCCTCACAGGTCCCCCCATGGAACGCGGCTCTCCGCGGGGGCACTCGACAACAGGAGGAGCAAGGAGCACCATGGGAGGACCCCAGAAAAGGACAGCACAGAGCAGGTAAGTATTACATGTTTATTTTTTAACCACTTGCTTACTGGACACTTAACCCCCCCCCCCCTCCTGCCCAGACCAATTTTCAGCTTTCAGCGCTGATGCATTTTGAATGACAATTGCATGGTCATACAACACTATACCCAAATGACATTTTTATCATATTTTTTCACTGCGTCGCTTTAACAGACAATTGCGCGGTCATGCAACGTGGCTCCCAAACAAAATTGACATCCTTTTTTTCACACACATAGAGCTTTCTTTTGGTGGGATTTTATCACCTCTGGGATTTTTATTTTTTTGCTAAACAAGCAAAAAAAGATAAAACAAATTGAAAAAAATAAATATTTTGTTATAAAATTTTGCAAACAGGTCATTTTTCTCCTTCATTGATATGCGCCGATGAGGCGGCACTGATAGGCACTGATAGGCTGCACTGGTGGGCACTGATAGGCTGCAATGATTGGGCACTGATAGGTACAGATAAGGCGGCACTGATGGGGACAGATAAGACAGTACTGATGGGCACAGATAAGGTGGCACTGTTGGGCCCTGATGGGTGGCACTGATGGTTGTTACTGATGGACACAGATAAATGGCACTCATGGGCACTGATAGGTGGCACTGATGGGCACTGGTAGGTGACAATGATGGGCACTGGTAGGTGACAATGATGGGCATCACTGTTGATGAGGCACTGATTAGTGACTTTAATAGATGGCACTGTGGACACTGATAGGTGGCACTGATGTGCACTGGTAGGTGGCACTGACAGATGTCACACATGGGCACAGATGAGCTGGGCAGCTCTCCCTGATCGGGACCGATGTCCCTCTGTCACCTGCCGGTTAGCACGAGGAGAAAAAATAGACGATTACCGGCTCTGTTTATGTCACATGATCAGCTGTCATTGGTTGACAGCTGATCATGTGGTAAGGGGTCGGCATCGACCCCTTACTCCGATCTGTGATCCAGTGAGTCTCATAAACTCGCTTATCACAGAGCGAGCTGCACACGCCCTGCAGGGGGCACACAGGCCGTTCGAGTATGGGAGGATGTCTATTGATGGGCACCCGGCAATTCAGGTCTGCGCTGTAGCCGTCATTTGGTTATAGCACATACACCAGGTGGTTAAACCAAAAAATGAAGCTTTACAATCACTTTAAAGTGGTTCTAAAGGCTCAAGGTTTTTTACCTTCATGCATTCTATTCTTGACTGTTATGAATGAAGCAAGTAATTATGTCATCCTCAGACAGTATAGAGTTTGTGATAAATGCTCTTCATAATTGTAACTACAATCGATGCCAACACATTACAATGCAACTATGGTGTGAAAATAGTTCTAACGAACCACTTTGAGGAGTCCTATTGCAAAGTTATATCTACTAAGATTTCACACTCTTCCAAATCTTGTTTTCAGTGACAACATGAAACAATATATTATGAGAAAAGTATAACATTTATTTGAAAGATATATAAGATTTTAAATAAGTAAAACCAGACACTTTAAAAGAGAAACAAGTACTTGGATATGTGCTCTTTCTTCCAGTGCTCCTCACAGGGGATTTTTACTCTTCATTCAGTCAGCTGAAGCTTAGCATCTAGTATTTTCCTCACTTGAGCAGCCCACGATCACTTTTTTTTTTTTACATTTTATCTGTAACATAGTTGCTGTGAATTCTTCATTCTCTCATTTATTTTTAATTACTTTTCCTTTCCCTGTTCATGCCTTTTCGCTTTGCTATCTCCTCCTGGCCCCTCATATGTGCCTGATTTGGCAGCCATTACTATACACTTATGTTCCACGATGTTTACAGAAATAGGTTGATGGAGACCACTCTAATCTAGGTACAACAAACTGAATAGAAACAAAGTATAGGATGATTGTGAAGAGCAAAGATTCGGGGAAAAGTGTAGTGAGCTTAAAGGCAGAGTATAGCCGCCTTGTGTTCATTTAATTTTACTTTATTTTGTTTTAGGTTAACTTTTTTAAATCGGTGTTTTTGTCTTTTATTATTACTATTTGTATAACATTTTTATTGTACTAAAAAAACCTAGTGTATATTAAACACATTGGCCCGGATTCACATACATCGGCGTATATTTATGTCACCCTAGCGTATCTTCTTTACGCTATGCCGGTGCTGCACAGAGAGACAAGCATGTAATTCACAAAGCCATACTGCCAACGTTGCACCAGCGTGTCGTATATTTCGTCGGCGTAAGCCGGCGTAGGTGGAAGTGGGCGTGAGCCATGCTAATGAGGCGTGACCCCATGCAAATGATGGGCAGGCCGAGTCCCAGACAAGTACTTAAAATGAACGGCGCATGCGCCGTCCCATGGATGTATCCTAGTGCGCATGCTCACAATCACGTTAAAACAACTGCCTACGTCGTGAACGTAACCTACGCCCAGCCCTATTCATGTACAACGTAAACTACGTAAAATTCAACGGCATTCGTTCCCTGGTACATACCTTTGCGTGAGTTGCGCCTCCTATATGGGGAATAACTTTACGCCGGACATACGACTTACGCAAACTGCGTATATTATGCGCTGGGCGCAAGTACATTCGTGAATCGCCGTATTTGCCTCATTTGCATATCTGAATCGAAAATCAATGGCAGCGCCACATGCCTCCAGCGTAAATATGCGCCCATTATACGCCGGGGTAGAAAAGTTACGTTGGGCGGCTGAAGCCTATTTTTCGATGTATCTTGGTTTGTGGGTTGGCGCATAGATACGACGGTGCACATTTGTACTTACGTCAGCGTATCTGGAGATACGTCGGCATAAGTGCTTTGTGAATCCGGGCCATAATATATACAGTATATAATGCATAAACACAACATGCAGATACACAAACGTAGGAAATATACAGTAGATATGTATAAAATCCCAATTGCAATGCACACATTAGGTATTCCTGCATACATAACAGTAAAGGTTTACAGTATGCTTGTCAGTATCACAAAAGAACTGACCAGCCTCCAGCTGCAATACAGACACTTGTTTAGAAGTTATAGGATTCAGATTTGCTGCTGTAATCGATTTAATGCAGATCCTGTGGGTTCAAGATTCATTCTTTCAACAAAATGTATTTTGTAAGAAATTTTGTAAAAAAAAGGGCTTTTGTTTCAGGGGACAACATTTTGAAATCTTTGTTTATTTTGTGGGATTATTCTTGATTATTTTATATCCATACAACCGATTTATTTGTCCAAGGACTTTAAATGAGGTACAACACATATGACCAATGCATAACAAGTTGCCAACATTGTTATTTAATAAATGAATAAGCATTGCATACAGAAGGAGAATGAAATACCAAGCTGATATATAATTAATTATGTTAATGAATTTCGGACAGTTGATTAGTTGGCCTGCATATTGAATGCATTATTTGTTTACATATCAGAAAATACAGTGCAGCACACATACTGTACAGCTCAGTATGCCATCCATACATGTCGCTAAGTGCCTGAGAATATGTGAATGTGAAAGGAACAATGCCTCATGGGACATGTAGTCCTGGGCAAGAAGTGAGTGGTTCTAAAGGCAGAAGTTTTTTTTCTTACCTTGCTTGCTCTATACTATACTTTGCAGCTTGCTATTGAGGCACCCCTAAGGCAGGAGGAGCCAGAAGCATCAGTGAGGGACCCCAGAAGTGGAGGATATAGGTTGCTCTGTGCAAAACCATTACACAGAGCAGGTAAGTATAACAAGTTTGTTAAAAAAAAAAAAAAATCACTTTAACAACTTGAATCCCTGTTTATCGTCAAATGACGGCGACAAATGGGATCTGAATATCCCAGCCGCCATCACTTGACGGCATCGTCTTCTCCGGCCACTGGGGGGCGCGTCCCCGAGATGCCGACGCACGTGCCTGGCGGTCGCGATGTCCGTCAGGTACATGCGATCGGCAGTTTTAGAGCAGGGACGTGGAGCTCTGTGTGTAAACACAGAGCTCAACGTCCTGTCAGGGAGAGGTGACTGATGCTGTGTCCTTTGTACATAGGGACACAGCATTGGTCACCTCCCCCAGTCAGTCCCCTCCCCCCACACAGTTAGAACACACCCAGGATACACATTTAACCCCTTCCTCACCCCCTAGTGTTAACCCCTTCCCTGCCAGTCACATTTATACAGTAATTAGTGCGTTTTTATAGCACTGGTCGCTGTATAAATGTGAATGGTCCCAAAAATGTGTCAAAAGTGTCCGATGTGTCCGTCGCAATATCGCAGTCCTGACAAAATTTGCAGATCGCCGTATTACTAGTAAAAAAATAAAATAAAAAATTGTCAGAATTCTATCCCTTATTTTGTAGCCACTTTAACATTTGCGCAAACCAATTACTATACGCTTATTGCGATATTTTTTTTTTACCAAAAATATGTAGAATACATATCGGCCTAAACTGGGAATTTTTTTTTATTTTTTTTTTTTAAATGGAATTTTTATTATAGCAAAAAGTAAAAAATATTATGTTTTTTTTTAAATTGTCGCACTTTTTTTTTATAGCGCAAAAAATAAAAACCGCAGAGGTGATCAAATACCACCAAAAGAAAGCTCTATTTGTGGGGAAAAAAGGACGTCAATTTTGTTTGTGAGGCACGTCGCACGACTGCGCAATTTTAATTTAAATCGACGCAGTGCTGAAAGCTGAAATTTCGCCTGGGCAGGAAGGGGGTATATGTGCCCAGTAAGCAAGTGCAGGGAAGATCAGCATCTGAACCCACAGAAAGTGGTGGTAATAGAAGGCATTACCACTGTGTGTATGGATATTTAAGAATAAATTGCTTTTTTATTTTTATTTACATAAATACTGAATTGTACACCACACTTTTTTTTAAGATTATCCGATTAGTCGATTAATCGAAACAGTAATCGGACAACTAATCGATTATGAAAATAATCATTAGTTGCAGCCCTAGTGGACTCTTTATTTACACCATCACCACTGTTTAGTGCTTTCATTCTGTATATATTTATTTATAATTTATTTTCAGTCATTTGTCACATGTTTTAGGCACTGTCTCTTAAGTGATCGATTTACAGGTACTGCTTCACTTTAAGTGATTACTCAAATTGTTTTTTTCCACTGGTTACCCCTTTTTAACTGCACAAAAGGTTTTTATATTTGATGTATTTTTCTTGAGCGTGGTATCACTTTTTATATATTTATCTATTATTGGTGCACAGTGAACACTATTTAGATATCGCTGCTTAGATATCAATATAAACTTTTCATTATTCACTATCTACTCAGAGTAGCGCGAGAGATTATTTATATTAGTGATTAAATACCACCAAAAGAAAGCTCTATTTGTGAGAAAAAAATTGTCATTCAAAGAGTGACAGCGCTGGAAATTGGTATGGGCAGGAAAGAGGTTTAAGTACCCAGTAAGCAAGTGGATAAAAAAAATTATACTATTAACCACTTCCCAACCAGCTCAATACATATGCGGCACAAATCACCATATATGTACGGCGGCTCTTTTAACCGATTGCCAACCGACCACTGTCAGAATGGCTCCCCTGCGTGAATCTTTGTAGCTGTACGGTGGGCGCTTTAAGGGATATAGTGGCGTGCGCACACCACATCACTTCACTTAGGAGCCGATGCATGTGTCCGCCAGGCACCCTCAATCGCCTATGACAGAGCCAGAATGGGGATTTCTCTCAGGGGTGAGGAGACAGATCTGTTGCTTAGGAACAATGATCTGTTTCCTCCCCCAGTCAGTCCCATCCCCCTAAAGTTAGAACACAGACTGAGAGAACACATTTAACCCATTGATAAATGTCAATGGTCCCAAAAAAGTGTCAAACATGCCAGATCTGTCCGCTGAAATGTCGCAGCTCCGATAAAAATCACAGATCAACGCCATTACTAGTAAAAAAAAGAAATGCAATAAATCTATCCCCTTTTTGTAGACGTTATAACTTTTACGTAAAATAATTAATATACGCTTATTGCTATTTATTTCGAAAAATATGTAGAAGAATACATATTGTCCTAAACCAATGAAGATTTTTTATTTTTTTTGGAATATTTATTATAGCAAAAATTAAAAGATGTTTAGTTATTTTCAAAATTGTGGCTCTTCTTTTGTTTATAGTGCAAAAAATTAAAAACCGCAGAAGTGATCAAATGCCACCAAAAGAAAAGCTCTTTTTATGGAAAAAAAAATAATACATTTTGTTTGGGTACAGCTTGGCAATTTTCAGTTAAAGCGACACAGTGCCGTATCACAAAAAATGGCCTGGTCAGGAAGGGGGTAAATTCTTTTGGGGCTGAAGTGGTTAAGAGCAGGATTTTGCTATGGGCAGCCTGACTGCAATGGAAGTGTGAGTAATGAATGTTTGAAATTGAGTGGGCCAGTGTTAAATGCCTACACATAAAAGGGCCAATTTTGGGTCGGGTGAACAGGCAATAAGGGTAACAGAGGATATAAAGTTAAATATTTCCGACCAAAAATTTGTTAATTGAGGACAATGCCATCAAATATGCACTAAAGTTTCGGTCTGGCCCCTCTGTCTCCAGCAGAGTGGGGAATGATCTGGATAGATAGCGCATAATCTATGAGGAGTATAGTAAAACTTATGTAGTAACTTTTGAGCCAATTCCCAGTGTGATATACAGCTGGAAAATGTAAGAGTTTTTTTAGTTGAGGAGTGCCATTGTGACACAGATGTTGAATTTTAATTCTCGTTTCCAAAATGCCATAGTGGGTGTTTTACTTTGTGTCCATGGTTTTTGGAGCAAGGCATAGAAAACAGATAGACAAAAGTTTTGATGTTGAGAAGTTGAAGAAGGTCTCCAGCGATAGCTTTGTTGGTCCACTTCACTGTAGAAAGAATGTGACACATATCTTAGATATTTGTAAAGGACTTAGATGGTGGGTATGACATATGTCCTGGAAGGATTTTAAATGAGTATCCGAGAAGAGGTCTCTAAGGTGTTGAATGCCACTTGAGTTCTAAGTCTGGTGATATTAGGTGAAGAGTTAGTAGTGGTATGTGCCGTAATGCAGATTGGGAAATACCTTTTGAAGGTTGCATAACTGAGTTCCAAACTCTGGATGTGGCTATTAATGTGTCCATAGTACATATGTCGTGATGCTGACCTAGGACATAGAGGCTTAATAGATGTTTAGGTATTAACCCAGCACATGAGTCTCAATTTGTTTCCAGGTGGTACAAGATAAGGGGGACAAGAGCTGTTTAGCCTGTGCTAGCTTAGATGCTTTATAGTATATTTTGATATTAGGTACTCCTATACCCGAGAACTTTCTTAGTGCAGAAAGAATAGAGGAGTGAATACAAGTTCTTTTTGTCCACATATGAAGGAGTTGATAGTCTTTAAAATGGTGCAAAGATGGGATGAGAAAAATGACAAAGGTAGTGTTCTAAACATATAAGGGAGTAAAAACATTGTACATAATGCTTTAGTGCCTAAGATGCAAAAGTGGACTTAAAGGGCCAGATTCACGTACATTGGTGCATTTTTTGACTGGCGTAACGCACCTCCTTTACGTTAGACTGACGCAATGTAGCGGCGCAATCAACGTATTCTCATTTGATTTGCGCAGAAATTAGCGCCGGTGCAACGTAATTTCAGAGGCGTAAGGCGGAGTAATTCAAATTGGGAAGGACGTGGGCGTGTTACATTGAAATGAGCCGTGACCCCATGCAAATGAAGGGCCGGCCGGCTCGCGCATGCGCACATGAAGCAGACCATGGTCAGCACCTCTGAAAAACCTCTGCAAAAGTACATCCCTTTGTATCCCTTCCTATACAGCAAGGTGCTTTTGTTCTGTTGTTTATTAGCGTTTGTTTGTTTGTTTGTGACGTGTCTTTGAGATATTTGGGGACTGTTTTGCGGAGTGATTTTTGTCTTTTATGTGTTTTCTTTGTTGTTATTTTGTTTAAATTATATTTTTGCTGGGCATTTTTTATTATTGCTGGTCAATGTTTTTTTTTTTTTGGTTCTGTTTGTGTATGATTTTGGAATGTGGGGGTGACATTCCTGCCGGAAAAGGGGTGTCAGCCTCATTTGTGGTGGAGAAGTTATCCCCAGGTCTGTGTGAATGGTGTATGAATGTACAGTGACATAATTGGAGCCGTGGCATGGCGTTGCTGCTCACAAGTCCTGCATGGTGTGCTTGTGCCAATCCAATGTGATGAGGATGTGATGTGTCGGTGCTAGGGACCACAGTGGTGTGCATGCATGCATTCTCATTGTGCCATGATTAATGTGTGTGTTTAACGTGCAAAGATGCCTAATGTGAGCTGGCTCCTGGCTGCTCTTCCCTCAGAAGACGGGGTAGCCTTGGTTAGGGGGGTTCCGTATAGGAGTCATGAGATGGGGTCCCAGTGCATATGCAGAGTCATCCTGAAGGGATAAGACAGGAGGATGTTAGTAGTGCATGTGCCCCTTTTGATTTCAGCATCATGGGGGGGACAGTCATGCCTGCCACCCATGTCACTCACCAACCAGCCAGCTGTCCCCATACATGTTCTGTTCGAAATCTGTGGGGATGGGGCTAGGATTGTATATGTAGCTGTCATGGGTGTCATGGGTGGTGTCATGTGTTGGGCTGGCGATGTCCTCCTGCAGGGTTGTGGTTAATTCCAGGATGGCATGAGGGGTGAATCTGAAGATGCGAGACACCTCATAATCACTCATGCCAAAGATGTCTATGCGTGTGTGATATATCAAGTGAAGAGTGAGGGGCTTGTATCAGATTAGATTATTATATCCATCAAGGTTTTAAAGGGCTATTGAAAGATAGTGAGACCGTGTTTGTAATTTGTATGTATGTTATGTATTGATGTATATATTTTTTGTAAAAATGTTTATAAAAGCAAAGAAAAATATTTTGTAAAAAAAAAAAATCCTCTCCCATGCCCTCCTCCGTGCCCTCCTCCGTGCCCTTCTCCGTGCTGTCCTTCTTTTTTTCTCATCTAAAGTCAGTAGTATAGCTATGAGCATGGATGCCACTGGCATGTTGGCATACAGATTGTTGTGCAACACGTGTGACTGCTCAGCTCCTCACTAACAGTGTTGCTTTCTCTGACATGTAGACGAATTGTCTAATTTTATACCACCTTTTATATGGTCTAATTTTAGACAGGCCGTGCAGCTGTTGCTTTCTTTTGTGGATCCCCGTAACTCCCTCATTAGCATATTTGAATAGCAAATCAATGGTGTGTCTAGCGCAGTTTTGCGCAGACGGATGTGCCTGTCTATCGAAATTACGCCGGACAAAAAAAAGTAGATTTCTTGCGTATCTCGTTTTGGGGATGCGGAGCATCGAAACGCATGCGCACATCTAGACTTACGCCGCGCATCTCCTGTTACGCCGGCGTAATCGCTCTGTGAATCTGGCCCAAAGTTTTTACAAAGTTTTGTCAGCTTCATATAATTGTGCCAGAGGATTCTAGAGCTTGGTGAGATCAGCTGGATACTTAAGTACGTAAGAGAAGATGTTGGAGCCCGCGAGAAAACAGACCATTCTAAGATCTTAGATTTAGTGTTAGTATTGAGATCATCTGAGATTTGGAGTGATTATTTTATAGAGTGAGACCTTAATGAAACAATCTAACTTATTTTGTAGTGCTGGGAGAGATGTGAGGTGATTTGGTAATGATAGTAGCACATCGTTAGCGTATAAGCCTTTTTTGTGTTCTGTGTTTCCAATTTTGACTCAAGATATCATTTTGTTAGATCGTATGGCTTGGGCTAGTGGTTCCATGATGAGGGCGAATATGAGGGGAGAGAGAGGGCATCCTTGATGAGTGCCATTTGTGATTTGTAACGGTTTAGAGAGAAAGCCCGAGGACCAGACTCTAGAACTTGGGGCAGTTTATAAAACTTGGATAGCTGAAGTTATTCCTCCTAGTATTCCAAATGTATCCAAAACCGCTGATAGGTAGCCCCAGCGTACCCTGCCAAACGCTTTCTCTGCATCTAAGGAGAGAAGCAGAGAAGGCATTCGATGTTGCTTAGACATAGGCATACAGTTTGTGCATATTTGTGCATATATTTTGGTATCTGAGTTTAAAAGTGAGATGGGTTGATAATTGGCTGGGTTGTCGTGTTTTTTTCCAGGTTTGGGGACAGTGATGATAAGTACTTTAAGAGATTCTGGAGGGAAGCTTCCCATGTCAGAAGCTTGATTGTACATTTTGTTCAGATGAGGTGTGAGGGTGATATGGAAGGTTTTGTAATATTCATTACTAAAGCCGACTGGGCCTGGGGGTTTATGGAGGGCGAGGTTTTGCACAATTTTATTGAACTCTAGATCATTAAATGGGGCAGATATTTCCGCTAGTTGTGCTGAAGTGGCATTTGGTAGGTGGATAGATTGTAGGAACTAAAAAAAAGGATTCTGGAGACGGAGTACTCCGGGTATCATGGTCCTTAAGATTATATCATTTGGAGTAGTATTCGCTAAATTGGTCCGCAATAGGTTTTGGGTTCATTAATTTTTGCCTGATTTGTCGGTAGGAAAGGAAATTTTGGACTTTATTACCGTGTTTCCCCGAAAATAAGACACCGTCTTATATTTTTTTTTTCCTCAAGAAATCACACTATGGCTTATTTTCGGGGGGTGTCTTATTTTTATTACAGAAAATAAAGGTTGCCTACCTGAACCACACTTGCGCTTCTTAGCATTTCCTCTGTCCACCTGTAGACTGATATTATCGTATTCTGCGCACCATTTTTGGACCATTCGGATATCCAACTTCTTCTCTTTGCACTCATCTTGTCTGGCTGTACAGAAAGATAGGCCAGCAAAGCTGATGTGGAGCACAGTGGAGCTGGGGTGATCTCTTTGGGCTCAGTACGGTAGCAGCTTTTCCCCCTATCCCCTGGTGTTTGTGTGGGGTGAGAGAGGGGTTTGCTGGTCAGTGCTGGGAGAAGCTTTACAGCTTTACATTCTTCTCCTCACTTCAGCTCCAGTACAGTACCGTACGCCTATAACGCCTTGTTTGTCGATCCGCGCCGCGCCGTTACGCATACGACACGCCCATCACTATGTCTTATTTTCGGAGATTCGCCACGCCATCGCTACGTCTTATTTTCGGAGATTCGACACGCCATCGCTACGTCTTATTTTCGGAGGGGTGTCTTATATTTCGATCTTGTGTCGAAATCCCGCTACGGCTTATTTTCAGAGTACGTCTTATTTTCGAAGAAACACGGTAGTTGGTTTTTATAGAGCCCTAGCTCTGAACAGCCTGACTGCAATTTTAAAGAAGAGACCTCTAATGTAGACTTTGGGCCAGATTCACAGAGCGATTACTCCTGTCTATCTCGCGTTAGACTGGAGTACTTTCGAATTACGCGCGTTTTTTCACCAATCTGAAACCTCAAACCATGAAATTATGGCTGCGGGCTTCAATCCGACTGGTTTACGTGTTCGTACGCCTTCGGATCTACGCTGCAATAAAATTGCGGCAGCTGGGTGGAGTTCCCGTCGTTTTCCGCGTCGCGGTATGCAAATGAGCTTTTGCCGACGAAATTACGAACGTCTATCGCAATCTCTTACGGCATCTTTAGTCATCTTTTTGCTGCGTAAAACTATACCAGATTTTTGCTGGTCTAATATTAGACAGCCCATGTTAAGCATGGCCCTCGTTACCGCGTCGAATATCAACGTTTTCCGACATCTTTTTTTATTTTTGACGTAAAATGTCCGGGAATAGGAATGTCCGTAAACGACGCTACTCAAACAACGAATGACGTATCGACGTTATTTTGCGTTATTTCGGGAAATTTCTGAACGGAGCATGCGCAGTTCGATCGCCGCTGGGACGCGCCTAATTTAAATGCTTCACGCCCCCTAATCGCGTATTTCGATTACGCGGCGAGAAATAGACTACACCGCCGTACCGTAAGGGACAAAATCTACCAGGATTTGTCGTACAGCCTGGTAAAATACGGCAGCGTAGTGTATCTCTGATACTCTGCGCCAATGTAATTGTATCTGAATCTGGCCCTTTGTGTCCATTCCAAAAAACAGTTTTACTAGATACAGTACCAGCGTTTGTTTTGAAGAAGTCTTCAATCTCAGAGGCAATCTGTTCCTTGTAGGTGGGATGGTTGCTCATAGAAATATTTAATCTCCAGACTGTGTCTAAATAGCGGGGAGTGCTGGATACTAAGTCCAATGTTATCAGGGCATGATCCGTCTTGGAGATGATGCCATAATCTTAGCAACCGAATGGAGGACATATTTATCTGCAAGGAAGAGATCTATCAATCCGAGCAGGGGAGTAGAATGTACAATCTTTTTCTTAATCGTGGAAACAGCGACATACATTAATTAAGTCTTCAGACTTAAGAAGGAAAGGGAATGCAAGAGAACTTTTCCGGGCAGGATTGGAAGAGTCCATTGAGGGGTCCACTACTTCATTAACCATCTGAGGACCAGCCGCCAAAATGATACTGCTCCCCCAGTCAGTCCCATCCCCCCACAGTTAGAATCACACCCTAGGACACACATCTAACCCCTTGATCGCCCCTAGTGTTAACCTCTTTCCTGCCAATAACATTTATGTAGTAATCAGTGTCTATTTTTATTACAAATAGAGGGTGCAATCAGCGCAAAAATATCCGATCAACGAGATTAATAAATCGTGTAAAATATAAAGTGAAAATAAAAATGGATAATTATGTATCACTACAAATTAATCCATACTAGAGATGCAGAAACTAAACAGTTAATGTATCTTAGGAATGCTAGCTAAGCACAAAAGGACCTTCACAGAAATCCCAAAAGCATAAAATATATATATAAAGTGCAGCGCAAACCATGTGAACAATATAATAAATTGTGATAAATATATAGATAAACAAATTGTTTGGACTTTATCTATATATTTATCACAATTTATTATAGTGTCTATTTTTAGCTCTGATCACTGTATAAATGTCAATGGTCCCAAAATAGTATCAAAAGTGTCTGTTCTGTCCATCACAATCCGGATACAAATTGCAGATCACCGGCATTACTAATAAAAACACAAATTATACCAAAAATGCCATAAATCTATTTCTTATTTTGAAGATGCTATAGCTTTTGCGCAAACCAATCAATATGCTTATTGCAATATTTTTTTCCTAAAAATATGTAGAAGAATACATATTGGCCTAAACTGAGGAAATAATGGGCTAGATTCAGGTAGGAGAGCCTATCTTTAATTTGGCCTAACGTATCTCATTTACGTTAGGCGGCCGCAACTTTTTCAGGCAAGTCCTTTATTCACAAAGCACTTGCCTGTAAAGTTGAGGCGGCGTAGCGTAATTTTCACCCGGCGGAATTTAAATTTGGCGGGTAGGGGGCACGTATCATTTAAATGAAGCGTGTCCCTGCGCCGAACGAACTGCGCATGCGCCGGCTGTGAATTTATCCCAGTGCGCATGCTCCAAATCACGACGTCATTACGACGTGTAAACGACGTGAATGACACTTACGCAAAGCCCTATTCACGAACGTTTTACGTAAACGACGTGAAAAAAAAAACGCTTTAGCATTGCCTGCGCCTCATACAGCAGGGTTTACATTATGATGGACCTACGCTAACGCAAACAATGTAAAAAAATAGCGCCGGCCGGGCGTACGTTCGGGAATCAGCGTATAGGCTCATTCGCCACCTAGCGTCCGGCCTAAAATATGAAAATAAGATTCAACGGTGTAAGAGACTTATGCCAGTTGGATCTTATGGAAATCTATGCGTAACCGATTCTATGAATTAGTCGCATAGATAGCAGGGCTCAGATGCCGAAATAAGACAGCTTATCTGGAGATAAGCCATCTTATTTCTTTCCTGAATCTAGCCCAATGTGTGTGTTTTTTTTTTTTTTTTTTTTTAAATGGGGGATATTTATTATAGCAAAAAGTCAAAAATATGTATTTTTTTTCAAAATGTTCTTTTTTTTTGTTTGTTTATAGCATAAAAAATAAATACCACATAGGTGATCAAATACCACCAAAATAAAGCTCTATTTGTGAGAAAAAAAGGACGTTAATTTTGTTTGAGTACAGCATCGCACGACCGCACCATTGTCAGTTAAATCTACAGAGTGCTGTATCGCAAAAATGGCCTGGTCATTAAGGGGGCAAATCTTCCGGTCCTTAAGGCCTCGTACACACGAGCAGACAGATTTGCACAAATGTGTCGGCCCGACCGTTTCCAGCAGACGCGGCAAATCTGTCTGTTGGTCTGCTGTGCGTACACACGATCGAATAGAAATCTCCCCGGACCAGAACGCGTGCACGTAAACCACGTACGACGTCACTATAAAGGGGAAGACCAAAGCTTACGGCGCCGCCCTCTGTTCCTATTTTGCTAGTAACGTGTTAGCAAAGGTTTGGTTAGAGCCGATTCGCGCTTTTCGGTCTCCGCGCTTTACAGGTCGTATTCTCGGGTTCAGTGTGTGCTTGTGGGTGCGTATTTGGCAGTCAGTGCTGGCTGTCAGGTCGTTTCTGCTTTGCAGTGGCGTCCTGTCCGCGGGTATCTGTTTGTCGAGCGTACTTTGCAGGTATTGCTGGATTTGGGGGTGCTTTCTGTTTCAGTGTGTTCTTGACTGACCAGCCGGCCGGTTTGAAGCCATTATGGAGCAGCAGCGTAACTTTGCTAGAGTTCGTGCTGGATATGGGCTTGCTTCTGGATGTTATTATTATTCCAGACCTTTGGCCAGGAACAGGGGGAGGAGGAGTTCCTGGGCCAAGAATTGGTTGCGCCAGCGTGACCGATTCTCTCATATGCCTCTGCTTAGGGAAATCCAGGAGAATAATCCTGATGACTTCAGGAACTTTCTCCGTATGACGGACCCCGTTTTCAACCGTCTGCTGGATCTTCTGTCCCCCTATATCACGAGGCAGGACACTGTGATGCGCCAAGCGATCATGGCCGAGCAGAGGCTTATTGCCATGTTGCGGTACCTGGCGACTGGGAGGAGCCTGCAGGACCTCAAGTTCTCAACAGGCATCTCTCCCCAGGCGCTTGGAATCATCATACCGGAGACGTGTTCTGCTGTCATACAAGTCATGCAGGAGGAGTATCTGAAGGTAAGTTTCCACTTTTATGAAGCTCACAATCTCTGTCTTTATAAATTGTAGCAATTGTTTCTTTTTTTGGCATTTGTTCCCTAATGACCATGATTTTTCGATGCTGTGTGTTGAATGTTCCCTTTTCTCCCCATGCATGGATGGTGATAAGCTTTCCATGTTCTTTTTGTTGGCCTACCTACATATTTTTTTCCTGCATCACTATTAACCTGTCCAGCATGCTATCCTAGGGACAAACACACCTAGCCTTTTTGTTTTTTTGTGTGTGTGGCATATTTTTCTTTGCTGCATTGTAGTTCAACCCCAACCCCCCCTAAAATGTTGCCCCATCAGAGGGGTGGGGAGTGTGATAATAAGTGGGATATTTTTGTGGCCACAACTCCACCACAATAATAATATAAAATTGTTAATACTGTGATGTTGCACAAGGATGGTTTTTGTATTGTGTTTGCAATGTTTTTTTTTTTGTCCCCACAGTTTCCCTCCACGCCACAGGAATGGCAGACTGTGGCTTCCCAATTTGCCCTTCGTTGTGATTTTCCGAACTGCGGAGGAGCAATAGATGGGAAACACGTCCGCATAGTGCCACCACCCCGTTCGGGGTCCTACTATTTTAACTACAAAGGTTTTCATAGTATCGTGTTGATGGCGGTGGTGTCGGCAGACTACGAATTTTTGTATGTGGACGTGGGGAAGAACGGCCGGCTGTCTGATGGGGGAGTGTTCGCGTGGACTGAATTTTACACCCGTCTACAAACTGGTGGTCTTGAACTGCCACCGGATGAAGACAATGTAGAAGGACTTCCATTTGTTTTTTTAGCGGACGAAGCTTTCGGGCTTGGACCTCACCTCATGCGGCCTTTTCCCCAGAGGACCCTTACCCCGGAGAGGAGGGTGTTCAATTTTAGGCTAGCCAGGGCCCGGAGGGTAGTCGAGAATGCCTTTGGGATACTCGCCAGCCGGTTCCGCCTGTTTCAGACAGCGATACACCTGGCGGAATATAAATTGAACCATGTTGTTTTTGCCTGTTGCATATTGCACAATTTTTTACGCAGGCATTCCCAGACGTACCTACCCAACATCGGTCCTGAGGCAGGACTACCCTCAGATACCCTTCCTGGGCTGGACACTGGTCGCGCTGGCTCGGCCACCCAATCTGCTCGTGAGGTACGCGTCAAATATGTTGAGTACTTCATGGGTCGGGGGGCCATAGCTATGCCAGATCATATTTCTTTCTAATTCGGCCCCCAAAAGAAAGAAATATTACAAAATATAATAAATAATTTGACCATTGGACTCTATATACAGTTGTTTGTCATTATTGCTTTTTCTATGTTTCTCTGTCTTCTTGGTTCTCGAACTAGTGCACTTCTAGTGCCAAATGTAGTTGTCATGTTTTAGTAAATAACCACAATTGTACAGGCATACCCGACTTTTAAGTACACAATAGAAGGGTCACTTCTGCACACAAACCAATGAGCTTCCAGGATTTCTAACCTGGCTTAACTGAACAAGCTGTTGTTAGAAGATTATTGGTTTTTATGCAGAAGTGAGCCTGATATTGGGATTTGCAGCGGTAATAAATAAACCCTAGTGTGTACTTAAAAGCGGGTTATGCCTGTAGTTACAAGTCACTCATCTACAAACTGTGTATTGAGCATATATAAAGAACAAGCCACTCATTTTAGCATTTAAATATTTTACTATAAACTTTTTGGGTTTGCCAAAAATTTTCATTTTTACAGTAAAAAAACTTTTTTTTTTTTTTTTTATAAAAACTATTATGGATTATCAAAAACTTTTTTTTACAAAAATATAGAAAAAATAGTACAAAATAACAAATGACAAAGTACAACATTGTAATTACTACTACAACTGTCTCCCAATGTCACCCCGGAACACGCCAAATTTGGAAGATGCACACATTCTGTGTGTGAGTGAGAGGGCCCAAATGGGGATTATATCCTGACCTCCCATGACAAATGTCCACATGTGCTATCTGGCATCATGGGTGATCAATGTATGTGGTTTGTGGGTGAAAACCCTTCCCTCTCACCTGCTTGAGAAGGGAGGAAGGGGGTGAACCCACAAAGCAAAGACAATCGATAACCTGTGATGGCAGATAGCACATGTGGACACACTGGCCCAGATTCACGTACATCTGCGCATTATTGGACCGGCGTAGCGCACCGCCTTTACGTTAGACTTGCGCAATTTTGCCGCGTAATCCCGCTATTCTCGTAGCTTTTGCGCAGGAAATTGCTCATGCGTAACGTTTTTCCCGAGGCGTAAGGAGGAGTAATACAAATTGGGAAGGACGTGGGCGTGTTACATTGAAATGAGCCATGACCCCATGCAAATGAAGGGCCGGCCGGCTCGCGCATGCGCGCTTGAAGGAGACCATGGTCAGCTCCGCTGTGCGCATGCTCACAACTCGGGAGCGGCGCAATCAGTGAAATTGGAAATGGACTAGGGCAACGTTGTGAACTACGCAAACAGCATAAATAGACAGAGACAAACGCACTTGCATTGCAAAAGTACATCCCTTTGTCCCTTCCCATTTAACCAAGTGCTTTTGTCCTGTTGTTCGTTGCGGTGTGTTTTGTAGTTGTCAGATTAGTGTTCTGTGTGATCAAGTGTTTGTTAGTAGATCTTTGAAAGTGTTTTTTGATAAGTGTTTGAGAGACTGTTTGTTTGATTGATATATTTCTGTTCGTTTGTTTTCCTGCTGTATTTTTGTTTTGTTTTTTTGTGACTGTTTCTTGCTGAGTATTTTTCTCTTTGTGTGTGTTCTTGCTTGATTGGTTGTGCTTGTTTGTGTGAGTGAATTTAGTTGACTGGGAGTGAGTTTTTTTGGAAGTATGACAGAGAGAAAGAGAAAGCTCAATTTTACAGTTGGGGAAAAACAAATTCTTGCCCGGGCCATTAGCGAGTATGGGCTTTTCCTCCACGGCCCAGACAGTGCCAACACCACCCCGGCCAGGAGGAGGGAGATTTTGGATAGTATCACTGAGCAGGTCAATTCAGTGGGGCAGGGGGATTGACAAAAAAATCAATGACCTCCGGCGTCTGGTCAAACAGAAGCTGGCCAGAATGCATGCCCATGCCAGGGGCACAGGAGTATTAGGCTGACAGCGGAGGAGCGTGCGGTGGCCCTGACCTTTCATCGGCATGAAGTTGAGGGCCTGCCTGGCTTTGACTCAAGTCCGGAGCCCGTGGTGCCAGGTAAGTATTTTTTTTAATATCAGGTGTGTAGCATGTGTGGGGGAGGGGGTGAAAGGGAATATGTGGCAAGTGTGTGGATCCTCCAACCTGTGAATGTTTTGTGTCATCCACAGATGTGCAGGAGGGTGCAGGGCCATCTGGCCTGACCGCACCAACCCCAGGACAGCAGCCTAATGAGGCCCCCCAACAAGGCCGGAGTCCGCGGAGGAGGTTCAAGAGGAGGAGGAGAATCATGAGGAGGAGGAGAATCATGAGGAGGAGGAGTCCATGTCAGGCACTGGACGTTTGGGTTTTGAGGACTCTTCCCCTCTGGCTGGCAGCAGGCAGCCCTCCCTAAGGGGGACCCCCTCCTCCTCCCCCAACATGGCTCCCCTCACAAGGGCCTCCCCTTCTCCCCGGCCACAAGCATCAGCTGGAGGCAGGATTTCATCCCAGAACACCAGGGGGGTGGCCGATCTCCTGCCCGCCACTCTGAGAAGGGACCAGTTCCTCCAGACCCGCCATCTGGGACAGGTCAGCCAGACATTGGTGCGGATGGAGGAGAGCCTGTCCTCCATCAAGGATACGCTGGGGAACCTGGACTCCCACTCCCGGGCTTTCACAACCTGCCTAAATGAACTGCAGATGACATCAGCAGGCGTTGGGCAGGATGTGAGGGCCCTCACCCAGGCTATCCAGGCCAACACGGCAACACTTGGTGCTGCCCTGGACAGAATAGCCGTGGCCTTGGAGGGAAGGCCGCTAGGTGGGCAGAGATCAGGGGCTGCTCCTCCTTCCCCGGTTTTACCCCTCCCCCATGAGTCTCCCCTGAGAAGCCGGGGCCGGGGCCGTGGCCGGGGGCGCCCCAGGCGTGGCTCATGCAAGGGCCAATAATTTGTTTTTTTCCCCTTTTTTTTTTATTTTTATTTTTTGCTGGAAAATTTTTGCTTTTGCAGGTAATTTTTTTTTTTTTGGGTTGTGAATGCTGTTTGAATGTGGGGGTGACATTCCTGCCGGAAAAGGGGTGTCACCCTCAATTTTGGTGGAGAAGGGTTCCCCAGGACCAGGGAGAAGTGATCCCCAGGTCCGTGTGAATGGTGTATGAATGTACAGTGACATAATTGGAGCCTTGGCGTGGCTTTGCTGCTCACAAATCCAGCATGGTGGACTGGTGCCAATCCAATTTGATGTGGATGTGATGTGTCTGTGCTAGGGACCACAGTGGTGTGCATGCATGCATTCTCATTGTGCCATGATTAATGTGTGTGTTTAACGTGCAAAGATGCCCAATGTGAGTTGTCTCCTGGTTGCTCTTCCCTCAGAAGACGGGGTAGCCTCGGTTAGGGGGGGATTGTCTGGTTCAGGGGTCAGGTCATCACGTAGGGCAATCTGCAGGCCCTTTCTTACTGCGAAGTTGTGCAGCATGCAACATGCACCGATGATCTGGCACACGAAGTTTGGGGAATGCAAGAGGGTACCCCCAGACTTATCCAGGCATCGGAAACGTGACTTTAGTAGGCCAAATGTGCGCTCCACCACTGCTCGTGTTTGGGCATGTGCTTGATTGTATCTTTCCTCTCCTGGAGTTTGGGGGTTCCGGATAGGAGTCATGAGATGGGGTCCCAGTGGATATGCAGAGTCACCTGTAAGGGAAAAGACAGGAGGATGTTAGTCATGCATGTGCCACTTGTGATGTGTGCATCATGGGAGGGGATAGTCATGCCTGACTCCCATGTCACTCACCAACCAGCCAGGTGTCCCCATACACGTTCTGATCAAATTCCATTCGGATGTGGCATTGATTGTATATGTAGCTGTCATGGCTGGACCCTGGGTGTTTGGCACGGACGTGCCATATGAGGCCTTGGGCATCGACTATCACCTGTACGTTGATGGAATGCCAATGCTTCCGATTGCGGAACATGTGTTCTGTCTCCTGGGGGGGCTGGAGTGCCACATGTGTGCAATCAATGGCCCCCACAGTGCGTGGGAATCTGGCAATTCTGTAGAAATCTGTCATTGCCTTCAGTCGCAGGTCCTCAGTGGTGGGTTTGATGATTTGGTTGGCCATGCGTCTGAGGATTGCAGGGACAACCTGGTGCACACATCTGCTCATGGAGGATTGTGACATCCCAGCCACCACTCCACTTGTTCTTTGAAAAGAGCCACTGGCAAGGACATGGAGTGTTGCCATGACCTTCACCAGTGGCTGCACTGCATGTGAGCGTTGTGTTGGGCTGGTGATGTCCTCCTGCAGGGTTGTGGTTAATTCCAGGATGACATGAGGGGTGAATCTGAAGATGCGATACACCTCAGAATCACTCATGCCAAACAGGTCTATGCGGGTGCGGTATATCCTCTCCCGTGCCATCCTCCGTGCCATCCTCCGTGCCCTCATCCTTCTTTGTTCATCTAAAGTCAGTAGTATAGCTATGCGCGACGATGCCCCTGGCATGTTGGCATACAGATTGTTGTGCAACACGTGTGACTGCTGAGCTCCTCACTAACAGTGTTGCTTTATCTAACAAGTAGACTTTTTTTCTCTTTTTAGACCAGCTTTTATATGGTCTAATTTTAGACAGAACATTTTGCTGTTGCGCACACTGCGTCGCCTGCGCTGCCCCAACGTTCTTTTGTGGATCCCCGTAAGTCCCTCATTAGCATATTTGACTAGCAAATCAATGGTCTGTCAAGCGCACTTTTGCGCGGACGGATGCGCCAGTCTAACAAAATTACGCGGGACAAAAATAAGTAGATTTTTTGCGTATCTCGTTCTGGGGATGCCGTGCATCGAAACGCACGTGCACATTTCGACTTACGCACGCGCATCTCCTGTTGCACAGGCGTAATCGCTCTGTGAATCTGGGCCACTGTGTGTGCATCTTCAACTTTTTTTTTTTTTTTGCTTTTAAAAAAAAAACAATTAGTAATGTGCAGGCCTATCTACATCTCTTTATCCCTGTGAAGCTGCGGTGACACTGACCTGTTGTGCTACTAATCTCCACCTCCCCATCATCCACAACTTCACCTTCTTCCACAATAAATCCTTCTTCTACAACTCCTCCTTCTTCAATAACTCATCCTTCTTCAACAACTCCTCCTTCTTCAATAACTCCTCCTTCTTCAACAACTCCTCCTTCTTCAATAACTCCTCCTTCTTCAACAACTCCTCCTTCTTCAATAACTCCTCCTTCTTCTACAACTCCTCCTTCTTCAACAACTCCTTCTTCTTCTTCACCAACTCCTTCTTCTTCACCAACTCCTTCTTCTTCACCAACTCCTTCTTCTTCACCAACTCCTCCTTCTTCACCAACTCCTTCTTCTTCACCAACTCCTTCTTCTTCACCAACTCCTTCTTCTTCACCAACTCCTTCTTCTTCACCAACTCCTTCTTCTTCAACAACTCCTTCTTCTTCAACAACTCCTTCTGCTTCCATAACTCCTTCTTCTTCACTAAATACTCCTTCCACATTTTCATCTTCCTCATCTCTCCCTTCCACCACTCCTTCTTCTACCTGGTCCTCCTCCTCCACATGCCAAGATTTTTTTCTTATGAGAGAGTTTGGGCCTCCTTGCCTCCTCAAATTGCTGTCCTGTTCTTTCCCCTATAAATATCAGGAAACAAAAGGTATACTTATCAGCACACAGATATTGGAGGAGGGCATAAATAAATCATTATCATTGCGTCAAAGTGTGTTATAAACTTTTGATTATTGTCTTCAGCCACCAAACCTTACCTTTGTTTTTTATAATGACTTCTCCCAAGCTGTGATAATGACCCTTTTTAGCGAAGGGACACACATGGAAGCAGGGGCGGACTGACAACTCATGGGTCCCCCGGGCAATAGAATATTAGGGGCCCCCAGGCTTACAAATGCCCACTAAGCCAGGTGACAATATAGAGGCGGGGCAGCTAAAATCACAGCAGTTTCACATCAAAAGCATGTAGGCTTTGGACATATCAGGGACAGTTGAGAAAAATAATCTGATTTTTACATACTGTCCCTGGTTTTAATGAGCCTGGCATCTCTGATGGGGCCCCCTAGGGGCATGGGGCCCTCGGGCAGTGCCCGAGTTCCTCAGTGGTCAGTCTGCCCCTGCATGGATGCCCCTCCCTAAAAATTATGTGTCAGAGACTGTTAAAAATTAATCTCATTATGGGGGAGACACAGGTGCTCTTGAGTCCAGATGTGAATCCAGCTGCTTATTATCACTGTGTGAATGAATCCTGTTTGTCTTTTCACATTCTAATAAGTTAGGAAATCTACATTATTTTATCCACAATGTGTATTAACTTTTCTATAAAAGCCAAATAGCCATGTCCTGGTGTGCTGTTCCTAGGACATAGTATTTGTGTGAAACAAGGTGATGGAACGATGTTTCTAAAGACCGATCGTGCAAAACTTCATATTTTTTGCTTTTACAGGAAATCTAAAAAAAAAGGTGTTCCAAAGTACAACCAGTCCAACAAGGCACATGCAGAAATATACATAGCAAACAATGAGATCACACAATTGCAAACCACCCCCCCAGAAAAACACCTACTTTTATCCAGGATTTTCTTTATCTTCCGAAACTGGTGTGGCTCACGCAACTTCAAATCGGACCAGCGCTTGCGTAACTGCTCTTTGGACCTGCTCACCCCAAAGATCTCAGTAAGCCTCTTCGCCACCTTGTCCATAATTTTGGCCTTACGGCGGTTCGGGGTGCTGTATGGGCCATAATCCCCATCATAATCCTTCCTGCGCAGGATGTGTACCATCTCCACCATCTCCTCAAAACTCATATTCGTGGCCTTGTACCGTTTGCTCCTTGAGCGGGACGTTCCTGGCTGTGTCCCTTCCTGATCCTCATGAGAGGATGATGCTCGCTCATGTGACATCGCCATCTTTTCGTTTCACAGTGATAAGGGGTGTGGAAAAGAGGAAAAGTTCCGTCATGGGCGTGGACGAAGGCGGCGTTTCACGCATGCGCGGATGAATACGTTGTGTTTACGCGGAGCTTACTCGCGTGGTAAAACGATGACATACACATATGCCGGTAACTTGCAATATGAGGCCCTGGATGTTGAAACATGTAATTGGGGAGTTAAAAGCGGGCGGAGACATTGCGAACGAAGAGGGCGGCGGTATATGTTTGTGCGGCCTATATAAGGATATCGACGTGATTACGTCGGTTACGCGGAGATTACTCGAGCGTACGCGAGGAGCTACAGAGACGAAGGTAAATGACAACATGGGATCAGCAGAGGCCTCTAAACTTTGGAGCCCCATGGGGGGGTGGGGGTTTGGGATGTTGTTAGGACCGTTTGCGCTATTTAGGTAGCTTGGGGCCCCCAATGCGAGTTTTGGCCAAAACTGCTTGGACACATCACTACATATATATATGACAATGCTCTACCTCTTTATTTTTGTCTTGTGTATTCACATCATGCATGTATTGTTCTGTATTGGTTGGACAGAGGTAATTAGGTAGTGTATTAGCTCATCAATGCTGTGTGAGGGGCATGATATCTACACATGAAATAGTGCCTTGATGATTGGTAACATAAAATAATTGTGGATGATTAGAGATGGCATGTATTTATTTTCATGTTACCAAAGGGTCTGCATGTTCCAAAAATGAGTTGCACAACAATGGAGCGGAGCTGGCCAGCATTGTAGCAGCAGGACACATTGGGGGTTATTTACTAAAGGGAAATCCACTTTGCAGTGCAAGTGCACTTGGAAGGGCATTCTCCATAGATCTGAGGGGAAGATCTGAAATGAAGGGAAGCTCTGCTTATTTTATCATCCAATCAGGTGGAGGCTAAAAGTGAAATATTTTGTTTTCCTTGCATGTCCCCTTCGGGTCTACAGCGATTGCATTTCCAAGTGCACTTTCAGGCAGTGTACTTTCAAGTGCTTTTGCAGTGCTAAAGTGATTGTTTATTTAGTAAATAACCCCCAATGTGTTTGTATACTAGCTCTACAATGATTGTACACATACATATTCAGACAATGACAAAGCTGAGCCATTTTTGATGTGGGTTTTTAGATATTTATTTTTGTATATTCTAGACCATTAATCTCGACATAAACAAGGCAAGATGGACCAGTTGGCGATCCAAGAGAACACGTTGAGATTAATTGAAATCTATCAGGAAAAAAAAAACCTTTGGGATAGCAGGCACCCAGGCTACCCAAATAAGCCCCTGAGAGCGCAAACACTCCAACAGATAGCAACCTACATGCAGATGTGGGTTCCAGCCTGGACAGCGACCATGGTGAAGGATAAAATGAGCAATCTCAGGACCACCTATCGAAAAGTATATAAAGAGCTTAAAAGCCAAAGATCTGGATCAGCAGCACATGCGCAAAAGGAGCCCAGGCTCTGGTACTTCCGCGAGCTTGCATTTTTGGATGATGAACTGGAGGGCCGGCCATCACTTTCCAATCTTCCTCCCAGCCTTCCTCCCACGCTTCCTTGCAGTGGAACTTCCCAGGATCCCCACGCCCCTGCAGAGCCAGCGGAGGGCCTGGCTGACATGGACCCAGATCTGCTGGTCTTCAGTGAAGAGGTATAGTAGTTTCCTAAATATTTCTTAGCTGCTCATTTGGGTTTGATTCTTGAGTTACTATTGAAAAAATTATAAAGTTTGGACCAACAAAAAAAGGCGTGTGCATAAAACTAGGGATCTCAGGGATGCCAACTGAGGGGACTGAAGGACAGTCAGTTCTATTTTAATGAAGAAAACCAAAAGAGTCTAGAGCCAAAAAATGTGTGTGTGCTTGATTTTGCTAAATATTACAACATGTCCCTTTTTTTGACACAGGAAGAGCCCAGCCAGGAGGTGGCAGCTCCTCAGGACCATGTCAGCCAGGCGGAAGGGGTGAGTGGCAGCCAGGAGGAGGCTGGGCCGAGTGGAAGTCAGCATGTCCCCAGGCTCAGCACCATAAGCCAGGTTCCTCCCCTCCAGATGAGGCGACCAGGCCAAAGGAGGCGCATGAGGCAGATGGAGGAGGAGATCCTCCAAATGATGAGGGAGGCTGCGGAAATAATGAGGGCCCCCCTCAACCCCACTGAAGCCTTCAGTGCCTCCGTGGCGCATGAACTGAGCCGAGCGGAGGAGGAGCAAAGGGACCTGGCAAAGGACTTGATCAACAAGGTCATTTTCTGGATGCACAGGGGCATGCTGACCGGGGACACAGACCTGAGTGACCCACCCCAGCCTGCTCCCCATCTTCTGCCTCCTGCTGCCACATCATCCGCACCTGCAAGGGGCCATGGATGGGCCCATGGACGTTCCGCTGCAAGGCAGCCAGGAAGGAAGGCTGGAAGTAAGAAGAGAAGGTGATTACTTGCCATCCAGTTCATTATCCAAAAATGTGAGGTTGTTGGAGTACCACAGCTTGTGTTCGTTTGCTCATATGCTGCTGATTCAGATTTTTTTTGTTTCGTGTCTCCTGAGGTTGTTCATTTTATCCTTCATCATGTTGTGGAATGCACAAGTCTGCATGTAGGTTGCTATCTGATCAAGTGGTGCAAATCAGTTTTTTTATAATTTGGTTTAGTGCCTAAATAAATGGCTTTTTGTATTTACGTTCAAACCTTGTCTATTGTGTTTTCTACTGTGGTGATTAGGCCCCAAACATTCTACAAATACAAGGTGGAATTTTGTAAGGACACAAACTCCTGGGTGGGGGGGTAGGTTTGGAGTGACAACTTGGTAAACCATGGAAACCCCAAAAGACAAAAAGTTTACATCATTTGCAAAGCCAAAAAATCAAAAAATGCATTGTAAAAAAAAGGTGCAAAAAAATCAAAAAAATGCATTGTAAAAAAAGGTGCAAAAAAATCAAAAAATGCATAGTAAAAAAAAGGTGCAAAAAAATCAAAAAATGCATTGTAAAAAAAAGGTGCAAAAAAATCAAAAAATGCATTGTAAAAAAAAGGTGCAAAAAAATCAAAAAATGCATTGTAAAAAAAGGTGCAAAAAAATAAAAAAATGCATTATAAAAAAAGGTGCAAAAAAATCAAAAAATGCATTGTAAAAAAAGGTGAAAAAAAATCAAAAAATGCATTGTAAAAAAATGTTGTTCTAATTTATTTTTACGTTGTCATCTGCTGTTTATTTTGTGCTTGCATTATTTAGTTTTATTTTTGTTTGTTTTCAAAGCTTTTTTTTTTATTTTTTTGCACCTTTTTTTTTACAATGCATTTTTTTATTTTTTTGCACCTTTTTTTAACAATGCATTTTTTATTTTTTTTGCACCTTTTTTTAACAATGCATTTTTTGATTTTTTTGCACCTTTTTTTAAAAAAGCATGTTTATTTTTATAAACATGCTTTTTTAAAAAAAGGTGCAAAAAAATCAAAAAATGCATTGTTAAAAAAAGGTGCAAAAAAATTAAAGAATGCATTGTAAAAAAAAAGGTGCAAAAAAATAAAAAATAAAAGCTTTGAAAACAAACAAAAATAAAACTAAATAATGCAAGCACAAAATAAACAGCAGATGACAACGTAAAAATAAATTAGAACAACATTAAGTAAAAAAATATTAATCTATTCATGTGGAGGAAAGCACAAAAAATTACGACATCCGGCAAAAAAATTATTACAAAAAGACAACGCCAAATCCTACAATCAAACTTTGCTATATTGGGACAACTCAGTCTAAATAGCATCAGCAATAGAACGGCTTGATTCTAGCAAGAGAACGAAGAAAAAAAAAAGGCAATAAACGATACACTATAGATAGTTAAAATGACGAATGTGCCAACTCACAAACAAACACGAGGTTTACCTTAACGAGCGCTCCCGTCCCCTCCTTTTGTCTGAGCATGCGCGCGATTTTGGTCCGATGGTTTTGTGTACTAACCATCGAACATGTCGGACAGACGGGTTTGCAGCAGACAGATTTCAAAGCATGCTTTGAAATCTGTCGGGTGGACAAATCTGTCTGCTCGCCCGTACACACGATCGAATCTGTCTGCTGAAACGGCCCGGCAGACGGGTTTCAGCAGACAGATTTGATCGTGTGTACGAGGGCTAAGTGGTTCAAGTCTCCACAGATAAGGAGATTGTTGTCTTTGTATTAAAGGGATTTTATTCATAATGCTACAGTAGAATTTTTTTTCATGTGTATTGGGGGCATATAAGTTGACAATTATAGCAGATAGTATAATGAATCTACCATAAGGGTTTGATTCCGTCTGCATGAGTTGGAAGGACAAGGTGTTAGATATGGCTATCATGACACCTTTACTTTTTCTGTCAGCATTGGCAAGAAATAATGTGAGAAGGACTTATGGTGGCAATTGGGGGGGTTTGGCATTAAGAAATGATATCATTTTTTTTGCAGTATGGCTTCCTTACAGAGCATAGTTCTTTTTTTTGGGACTGTTAAGCCCTTTAGCATTTATAGATGTGATCCTAATCAGCATTATATAGACCTGAGGTGCTATAGTTAGGCATGCTGTAACCAGGATTCTTTACAATCAAGACATATATGATTTGAGCATAGACATTATCATATATTCCTGTAAGTTAAGGAGTGAGTTTTGATAAACATGCATTTTAGAACATGAGTTGCAAAGAAAGGTACTTTACTGTAAAACTTAAAAAAAAGAAACACAAATCAAAGAAAACAAGTAGAACTGAAATTCACCTCCTCTGGGGCGCAAACATAAAACAAAAACAGTGCCATGTCGTTCATGGGGATCAAACACGAAAAATTAACTACCCCGCTATGAGTATGGATATTTATAGTGAAGGATACTCATCAGAGAGTGTAGGGTTGGTACAAAGTCAGTCAGGTTCAGAGTACTGTGTCAACAGTAAATGGAATTTTGTGTGGAGAGTTGTTCCCTGGATTTGAAGGGAGAGCATTAGGCACCATACTCCAGTTATGTAGCTGTTTAAATCTGCCCTTAGGAGAGACTGATTTGCCTTGATAAGTGATCAGGAGCTTGGTTGAGAATCCCCATGAATAGGTAATGCTACTGTATTTTCCCTGATGCTTTTGGTAATAGGAGCAAAGTCCTTTCTTTTTTGAGCTGTGTAAGTCAAGATGTCTGTGAAGAGGGCGAGCTGAGTATATGGATCCGGGAGTGATTTCATGGAGCTAGCGGCCGACATTATGCAAGCTTTGATGTGAAAAAAAATCTTGATCTGTCCTCAGGGTCAGCCATTTTATTTTTTATCTGCTGGATTTGCTCTGAAATAGGATTGTCTGAGGTAGGAAGTGCAGGCAGTGTGTCTGTGTCCGCAGCTACACTGTCCTCCCCTGCACATGTTTTCCAGTGCTGCTTTTTTTTTTTTTACGTACATGCCCTTTCACATTAGGGGAGCCAGAGGGAGAAGGAGCTAAGTGCTTGGATACAGCAGGGGGATCTCTATGAAGTCGTCCTCAGTGTCAGATGGAGGATTCAGGGAGAATCTGTCTGAGGAGGAACATCGCTGTTTCCTCAGCGGTGGTTAAGCACCCTCTTGCCTGCTCCCTATTCCAGATCTGGGACAGAAGTATGTGAGTCTTCTGGGGGCTTGCTGGGTCCTGGGGCACAGGTGCATCGACCGACGTGAGTGGGCGTGGTAGTTGCGGCTGTTAGTTGCTTCTTCCCTCCTCACGGTGACAGAGCACATAAGTTATCGAACTTATATTTTAACCAAAAATAAATAAAAAATTACATTTATTTTAGTGCACAAAAACACAATATTACCCCATTTTTGTTAAAATATTAAATTGGAGGTTGCATTAAATAAATACAGTAGGTAGTCTCCTGTGAAATAGCAACAAACTATAGTTCCAAGTATTGTCAATAGATGACACTTTAAAATCCTTTTCAGGTCATCAATTTAAAGTTTATTATGAAAGATATCAATAATTCTTGGGCTATCATCCTAGTGTGCACAGCATAACCTAATATGTGTAGTGAAATTGTCCTTGTCATGTGTAGGCACACTCAGTGTACATTTACATTTGTATGGGGGCTATGATTTTTTTTTTTTTTATGTTTGCATATTAGTGTCATTTTTTACATGTGTAATAGCTCAATGGAATTGACAATAATGATAAATCAGGTGTCCATTATACTAGGGTTGTTCCGATACCAGTATCGGTATCGGGACCGATACCGAGTATTTGCGGAAGTACTTGTACTCCCGCAAATACCCCTGATACCAGAATAGAATACTTTTTCCATTCCGCCATCCCCCCCCCCCCCCCGCCGCTGCCTCCGAACGCCGCCGCCGCCGCATCGAAACCCGTCTCCGCATGGGTTAAACATTGTGCGTGAACATCACAGCATTCATTTGAAAAGCTGTAGTGTTCCCGCCCGTATAGACACTCCCCCTTGCTCAGGATTGGATGGGTGATCGTGATCTGTCCAATGGCTGCATATATGGGTGACATGGCTGCATTTGTGGGTGACATGGCTGCATATATGGGTGACATGGCTTCATATATGGGTGACATGGCTGCATTTGTGTGACATGGCTGCATATATGGGTGACATGGCTGCATATATGGGTGACATGGCTGCATTTGTGGGTGACATGGCTGCATATATGGGTGACATGGCTGCATTTGTGGGGGACATGGCTGCATTTGTGGGGGACATTTAAAAAAAGTATCGGTATTCGGTATCGGCGACTACTTGAAAAAAAGTATTGGTACATGTACTCAGTCCTAAAAAAGTGGTATCGGGACAACCCTACATTATACTGAAGCTAATCAAGCACAAATTGTCCAGCCAGGAGCATGACACATTCTGGTTTTTGTGGAAGCTATTGGCCAGTTGTAAAATCACTTCCAGCAAAAAGCAAACAAAGTCAGTTGTTGATATAACCAGCCAGAAGTGTACTTAAAAGCCCATGATGCTGTCTAGATAAGCCTTATGTTAGAAACAGCTTCTGATAGATTTAAAAAAAAAATCTTCCCTGCAAAGAAAGGAAATAATACTTCATAATATCAATAATGTCCAGCCACAGTCTTCACTCTCCAGAAGAACTAAGTCTATCGAGGATTATTCTGCATTCAACACTTCTAGTGGTTTGATGCCTAGTCTCTATCAGCTTCCTGTGGTTTCTTCCACTGGTCCCTAGAGTCACTACAGGATACAATAGTGGAAAGTACTATAGTATGCAGAAGGGGATCGGGCATCTGGAATGCCGCGTACACACGATCATTTTTTGTGATGAAAAAAAACGACGTTTTCTGTGAAGTAAAAAACGACATTTTTGAAAAGTCACTTTTCAAAGACGATGTTGCATACACACCATCGTTTTTTTCACAAAAAGCGAGGTTACGTTCACCACTCTTTTCCATTGAAGCTCGCTTCATAACTAGCTTCTGGGCATGCGCGGGTTGAAAAACGTCGTTTTAAACAACGTTTTTGCTACACACGGTGACTTTTTGTGAAACAAAAAACGACGTTTTGAAAAACGACACAAAAAATTCAAGCATGTTGGAATTTTTTTTTGGTTGTTTTTTTGAAGACAAAAAAGGACGTTTTGCCCACACACAATCAATTTTATTGACGTTTTAAAAAACGTCGTTTTTTTTCATCGCAAAAAACGACCGTGTGTACGCGGCAGAACACTTGAAAATTTGTTGGATGCTAAATAATCTTTCCATGTTGCTGACATTCGTCTGAAAGCGCTAGTTGCCTGGCTGTTCGTAGTTTTAATAATTTTAAAATAAAATTAGATCAAAGTATTCTTGTTTCTAATCTGTTTCTAATCTGAATACTTGCTTCAGGTCAGTGAGTATTAAAGCTAGATGACCACTACAGCAACTAGGCCCCAGATATTTTCTGAGGAAGCACAGGATTAATTTAGGCTGAACATTGGATGTGCATGCATGCTCTATCAGATTCTCCCTTAAATAGAAATGTACTGGTAGCACAAACTATGAGGAGGGGCAGGGGAAGATTTAGCTCTGTACTCTGAAGAAAGTTGTGGTACTGGCATATCTCAGGGAAAAAGACATTTCAACAAGGATGTATAAACTCTTGGATCATTTTATCCTTTCAGAAAGGGCCATCTGGGACAGTGTGAAGCCTTGTACACACGATCAGTCCATCCGATGAGAACGGTCTGATGGACCATTGTTATCGGGTAACCGATGAAGCTGACTGATGGTCTGATGTGCCGACACACCATCGGTTAAAAAAAAACGATTGTGTTAGAATGCGGTGACGTAAAACACAACAACGTGCTGAAAAAAATGAAGTTCAATGGTTCTAAGCATGCGTCGACTTGATTCTGAGCTTGCGTGGATTTTTATTTTAAAGCAAGTTGGCTTTTTTTTAACCGATGGTTAAATAACCTATGGGGCCCACACACGATCGGTTTTGACAGATGAAAACGGTCCATCAGACTGTTGTCCTCTGGTTAACCTATCGTGTGTACGAGGCCTGAGAGTGCACCATAGACTTTGATGTTTGCCTGGTAGAACGGAAAATAGCTAGATTAAGACACTGGCACCTAAAGTCTATGGCCCAGATTCACAAAGCACTTACGCCAATGTATCTCCAGATACGCCGACGTAAGTACAAATGTGCACTGTCGCATCTATGCGCCGACCCACAAAGCAAGATACGTCGAAAAATAGGCTTCAGCCTAGTGGGCGCATATTTACGCTGGACGCATGTGGCGCTCTCATTGATTTTCGATGCAAATGAGTCAACTATGGCGATTCACGAACGTACTTGCGCCCAGGGCATAATACACGCGCTTTGCGTAAGTAGTACGTACGGCGTAAAGTTATTCCCCATATTGGAGGCACATCTTATGCAAAGGTATGGACCAGGGAACGAATGCCGTCAAATTTTACGTAGTTGACGTTGAATAGGGCTGGGCGTAGGTTACGTTCACATCGTAGGCAGTGATTCGACAAATGTTAGGCAGTTGTTTCGACGTTATTGTGAGCGTGCGCACTGGGATGCGTCCAGGGCACGATGCATGCGCAGTTCATTTTAAAGTACTTGTCTTAAGCTCGGCCCATCATTTGCATGGGGTCACGCTTCATTTAAATGTATCACGCCCACTTCCAGCCAACTTCCACCTACTTTGACTTAGGCCAGCTTGCGGCGACGAATTTACGTTACGCCGGCGCAACGTTGGGAGTATTTGCTTTGTGAATTCCATGCTTCCCTCTCCACGCTGCGCCGGTGTAGCGTAAAAGACATACGCTACGGCGGCATATATATGCCCCGATGTATGTGAATCCAGGCCTATGGGTTTTACATTGTAAGCTCTAATGAGCAGGACCCTCTGGTTCCTCCTGTACTTAATTGTTTTGTAGCTGTACTGTCTACCTATAGTACATGTTGTAAAGCATTGCACAAACTGTTGGCACTATACAGTATATATCAATAATCAAGTATAATAATAATACAGATGACTGCATTAGCAAAGCAAACACCTGTTAAACAGTGATGGATCCATGTAGTAAAATAATTACGGTATCCTTATTTGTTATTTTTACATAATTTGTTATAATACATTTCAAACAAAATACTATGATTTCAACTCACAATCATCACTGCCTTAACAGATTTATTCATATATATATATATATATATACTGTATATTATATCCTTTATCTATATTATATATTATATATACAATTTTAGTGTTTGGAACTGTAAGGACTGGGTAACCATGTGTTTTTTTTTCATCACATCTGATAAAGGAAACTATTTAATGCTTTAAGCAAACACTCAAAGAGGCTGTCTGTTAAACTGTCAGTTCCTCTCTAGTGCTGTGCATCCAGTCACCTGTCATGTAGCTCTCTGTGGACACCAAGGTTGGTGTCTGGAGTTTGTCGATGTTTTCCCAACTGGAGAGGCCCAGTGCAGACTGCCATTCCTTCTTTGACAGGTTGTGTAGGTGATTACATCAAGAGATTGCATTGTGTTTTACCACTGGGGCCAGGTGTCATTCTTTAGGGAAGAGCGTTAAAGCTTTTGTCAGCGCCTATTCCTCTTGTTTCACTTAACATCAACTCACCTTTTGGTATTAAAAAGAAAAATACAAACTGATAAGAATATCCCCAGGCATAGTTTTCATCCAACCTAAGGCAGCCATTGCGGTTGTAAAGATCCTTCAATAACCTGTCAAAAACTGACATTAGTGGTAAAGAACTGTTCATTTCTATAGCTCGTTTTGGATTGATGTACATGCCACTTTTATATCCTTTAGCTCAATATAACATTTGCCCTTTCATGTTCTCAGTTTAAGCCATTGGGAATTCAAAGCTATTTCAAAGCATAATTATAGCGATCTGCATATAAAAGGCGCTATGTCCTAGAGAGGCTTCAATAGAAAAACTCTTCTAAGGATGGAAATGAGAAATAAATCCCACAACTAAGATGCAGTAACATTAATACATTTTTCATCTGATGTGAGTGGTTGGAAGGTTTGTAAAGTTGATGGAAATTTGCCAAAGCCATAGGACAATTCTTAAACAATCTAAGAAAAAATAGTAAATGCAGACATGAAAAAAGCATCTGTTGCTTCTAATAGGTAACTTAGGTTCAATATCTAGCTGCACTAGCTATCAATTCACATTCACGGAAATAAATTTAAAATACAAATCACCAGGATAACTAGACATGTCATGATCAGGAAATGTAGTATCTAATCAAGACCTCACATGACAAGATACTGAAAAAGTGACATCAGCATATCCTCTTGTGGCTTCATTCTATGATGTCTATATATTTATTAACAAAGAAGTGCCCTCTGCCTATTTAAATCAAAAATGTCCAAGCAGAATTTTTCATTTTCCAGCTTCAGGTCACTATTTTATGAAATTCACAATTTAAGATTTTTTTTATTTTTTTTAAAGCTATGTAATTATTTGCATGTTTTGTAATGTGTAGGTATAACATTTAGGCCGCGTACACACGATCAAATCTATCTGCTGAAAACGGTCTGACAGACCGTCTCAGCAGACAGATTCGATCGTGTGTACGGGTGAGCCGACGGATTTGGCCAGCAGACAGATTGTCGCTGTGACCGTTATGACCCACCTCCTGACAATGTGGTTAATAAAAAACTGCATTTTTGCTTGCTCATGATTGGATGATAGAAATCAGCAGATCTTTGCTGTCCCCCTTCTGCAATGTACCCTACCAATTTTGAGGGCTTGTGACTTGAAATGGTTCAGGAGCTGGGCACACCATGGCTTCCCTTCCTTTTCTGGCCACCTAGACTGCCTGCCTGGATAAGGAACTAATATACATTTTAGGAGCAACCTCTAAAATTCATACTAAACAGAAGATAATCTACAACACAAGACAATATTATTGACTTTGAATTTACATCATATACTGTGTTTTTTTGTTTTTAAAAAAAAAAGAACTTTCTTTTTATTTACTTGTAACATTTTTTAAGTTATGAGTATTAAAGGTCACTAATGTCCCCTGTACTCATTCACCTACCGGGAAGTGATAGTCCCTGCAGTACTTTGGTCCGAATTTGACGTGGTCCATAGACCTCAAGATTACAATATACAATAATCTATATGCATTGATTAGGGGAATCAGAAAGTAGGAGAGAGGGGAGGGAGAGAGATGGGGAGAGAGAGAGAGAGAGAGAGAGAGGGAAGAGAAAAAAAGGGGGGGTTACTATGATTATGTTGAGTGATGTTTTTGTTGTCCCTATGGTATACCATGTATACCATTATACCATGTATAACCTTTTGTTATGCTGAGAGCTGCATCTGATGAGAGGTGGGGGTGTGGGCAAGCAAAGGTTTCCCACCAACCTGTAAGTGCCACTGTGTTATTATAGAGTGGAAACTGGTAGGAGAATTTTTACTTCAGAGAAGTCAGCTGTCCAATTGGACACTGTACTCTCTTGGGATATCAAGTAGACATCTTGGTGTGTGACCTTATATAATAGGGTGCCTGTGTCATTGTAAGAGTGAGAGGTAATCCAGGGAAAGAGACCCCGGTGATGAGGAAAAGTGCATAGAGCACTGTGAGATGTTCCTGGCAAGTAAGGTCAGCTCAGGGACAATGCCTGTCTTAAGGAAACATTTAGCTGTCTTGAGCAGTAATATAGTGCTGACATGGTCTACCGCAACCCACCAAACCACCAACAGAATATGTTCTCCTGTAATACAGGTCCAAGCCTTCTCACACTGTATAAATACCAACTGAAATATTGCCTTGATTGCTTGCCTACTAAAACTGTCCTTATTCAATATCACTAACCTATATGCAAGCCACAAGATAAATTATAATATCAAGAACTGTGTGTGTGTGGACTCTTCCTGATTGGATACCCTGGGCTTAGGTCCCATCACATGCACATTTTACATGCTGTAATGTGTGCTAAAATATTTGTATTTACTGCTTTTTACTACCCATGCATTTAGTGTAAACAACCTTTTAGAAAAGACATTTTGACATTCCCCCAGTCAGTCTCTGTTGGTGTTGAGAAATGCAAATGTGAGTTAGTACCAAACAGAGGGGACCAAGAGTCTGATTATTCTTGCAAGGAAGATCAGACATATACACGCCTATTCAACGGAGTACAAAGCAAAGCACAAAAGGCCCTAGACTATTTACAATGGAATAATGAGAATCAGTGACTCACAAATTTAGGATTGCCTGAAAATTTGGATATAGATCTCAAAGCTCTGAGAATAAAACCTTAAAGAAAACATGTAACTCTTAAATTTTTGCAGGATGGTTAAAATGTACATGCATAAGTAAGTGTCTGTTTTTCTGATCTGCTAGATTTGTGAACTGATTTGCTCACAAAATAAATTCATGGGAAATGTTTAAGCCTTGTGAACAAAGGGAAATTTAGCCTTGATGCGTGAGATCCCAGCAACTTGGTGCAAGCTGAACAGGCGTACCATCCAGACATCTTGCAGTCTGTGAAAAAATTAGGAGAGAAGCTAAAAGCTGCTGCAAATAGACATTGCACTGAGTGGTACCAATGTTTAAGGTAGTATGTATTTAGGGACAAATTGTCTCTGAATGCTTAAGGCTCTAAACCTTATTACCACTTGGTGCATTATCCAGTCACAGCAGCTTTTAGCCTCTCATTGACTTTTACAGGTGGGACTGGATGGTGTGCTTTTGCCTTCAGCCTGCACCAAAGCAATAGGTTCCTTCCTCGTTTTTCTGGAATCTCTTTATACTTCAAGGTGGCCACACACAGATGATTATATGTCCTACTGACGATGAGAGATGCCTGTCTGTCCTTGAATCTTCCAGAATCCATTGTGATCATCTGTCTAGCAACACCAACTAAAAGAAGTAGAGAATGGAAAAATAATCTCTTTGTGATATTGAGTTTGAGTATTTCCTACAATATTGTGTTTTTCTTCATTTTTCTTTTTTCTTTTTTTTTTTCTTTTTTGCACACTCTAGGGCAGGGGGCCCTGTAAAGTCTTTTCATCATACAGCTTTCAAAACAGTAAAATGCTAAAGTAAAAAAGACTGATTAAAATGTGTGAAGTTAATTGTATAACCTCTGAGAAACTTTATGCTTTTGCTAAATATTTTTTTCTTTTACAATTTTATTTATTTTTACTTTAAAAGTTATGTCTTTTCATCAGAAGCACAATTCCAGTGCTGCTTAAAAACAAAACAAATATAAAAGATTTTGCTTTGAACTATTTATTTCCAAATATTAAAACAGAAAAAAGGTTTGTGTTTTAGAAGCTTAGAACACTGTAATAAAACTATTTTTTCTCTTTCTGTATTTGTGATAAAAAGGCTCGATGACAACTTTAAACATCATGTGCAGACAGTGAATTTTTTTTTCCCACAAAGACTACTTGCAATAATGAATAGATGAAAGTATTGGATGGGGGCTGAGTTTATTTGGAGTATTGCTTTCTTGGAGAAGTGAATCAGAGGAAACACAATCCTGTGAAAAGAAAATGAATTAAAAACAGAGGTTCCTGTTGAAGACTGATGAGCAGTGACAAGGAAGGATGTTCTCAGGGAGGTGCTAACAGATGGAGCAGGTGGGATTCAGTCGAGTTGATAGGTGTTTTGGCGATAAATGAGCAAGTTTTAACACCCTTTGTCTCTACCAAAGAAGTGGAATCCTTTTCACAAAATGATAGAGAAAGGATTAACCCTTTTTTTACTTATACATCATTTCATGTATTGCAGGAAACAAGGACTTTTCTGGTTTATGTTTGTAAAATATATCCCACAGAAAAAAAAATATATCAAATGATCAATATAAAAGTTATTAGAACTTTGTTTCAGTAAATGTTTTTGTAAAGTTCTTTGTATTCACACATAAATGTCACTTAGCCCCGGGTCACAATTAACATATGGTACTCCCTTGTTTGTTTATAGTAAATACCTAATTCTTCACACAGCAGATTGACAAAAAGTACAAATATGGGAATAGATTATTTGCATGATTATTTTTTTCTTTTATTAACATTAAAACTGAGGCATAGTTCTAAAGAAGTTCCTTAGAGCTACAGCACATATTTTCTAAAGGCTTTTTAACTGCATGTAAATTGTGAGTACCCATTGTTTATCAAGAATAAATTTTACTTGTTACAAAACGGTATCACGCTATTGGGCATTTTCGTTTCATCCTATCTTCTCTATGAGCGGCTGAATGGTTGGATAGACCCCATGTGAGGAAACCAGGCAGATTTTATTGAAGTGTGGAGACTTATTGAGAAAGCCTATTACCCCTGCAGGGGTAGTTGGATCCGGTGAGTGCGGGACCATTGGGGGAGAGCACTGAGTGATCCACTGACGGCTATACCTGCATGAAGCACATATCACCTTATAGCATTACTTTTCGGAAGCAATCTTGAAAATATATATATATTTTTATAAAACTGGACTTTTCTTGGATTATTATTATTATCATCATTTAATCTTGCAACACCTATTTTGGAAATTTTTACCACTAGGAATTGGACTTTTATGAATTATTTTTATATTTTTATATTTATACTAATTCAATCACATAATTATTAATATTCAACTTATTTTGTGTTATATATGTTATACTTTGACTAGGACCAGCACTCTTTTGGACAGACACCATTTATATTTATATTTATTTGCACATTCCTTTATACACTTTATTTCTAGTAGGCGCCATTACCTGCTATTTTTACTTAATAGTTCTAAAGAAAGAGGGGTCTGTTGGACTGTATATGAGGAGATGACATTATCATCAGCCTACATCCCTATTAAAAAATACAAAAGAGAGCAAGGAAGCAGGACTTTAAATGAAGTACTCAGAGAGTCAAGTGTTGTATGGCATTTCAATTAACATATCTATAATATATGTAAAAGAGTAGGACATTTGTCTCATAGTACCGTATTTATCGCTCGATAGCGCCCACCGGCCTATAGCGCGCACCCCCACCTAGAAGGGAATTCTAAGGAAAAAAAAAGAAATACATACAGTTTATAGTTAGTTAGTTACTTACAGTTGCCCGGTGTCCATCGGTGGCCTTGTCCGATTCGGCGTCCGTCTGCGGCCTTCGTGGTGTCCTCCCCGATTCTCCAGTGCTGCGATCCCCGCTTCCCGCGCTGTGTTTGAAGCTGCCGCCGACATATACCGATCGCATATGCACTCGAGCACGCTCGTCCAGGCTCGGCTCCTCTTGCATAAAGGCTAGGAGGCAGCACAGCATGACCGCGAGGGGAGCCGAGCCTGGCTGAGTGTACCGCGCTCGGTATATGTCAGCGGCGGCTTCAAACACAGTGCTGGAAGCGGGGATCAGCGTATATCGCGCACCCAAGATTTTCCCCTGATTTTAAGGGGAAAAAAGTGTGCGGTATACGCCGAGAAATACGATAATTAATATTTGATAGAAAAATTTACATACTACACATATAATTAAATACCTGCATAAAGTAAGATATTGAATGAAAAACTGTATTTCATACAACAGTACATAATTGATAAATAATCCGTGTACTTCCAGCTTCCTTGCTCTCTTTTGTATACTCACAGGCATATGTACCGTATTTATCGGAGTATAACACGCACAGGCCTATAACACGCACCCTAACTTTCAGGAAAAAAACTTTCCACAGCCCCCTGCGTATAACACGCAGGCATGGTTTACCATCTATTTTCAGGGTAAAAAAAGCGAGTGTTATAAGTACATAAATACAGTATATGAAAAAAGCAAGAGCATTTTTAGTTTCTAAATGTGCATATCATGGCCAGAACATAGTTTACAGAACATCACTGCATAATTCAAGTGTATGTTGAGCCCAACAATTTTTTTTATTTTTATTGTTGGATACAATGGGATAGGGTTACATCTGTACGGTTTACTGCTATTTAAGACCCTGTTTGAGATATTTCTCCACACTTACATCGATATTTTAAGGTACATTCCCCCCTTTTTTTTAAATAAATTAATAAATGCACATATAATTACATAACAAGTGCACTTATTTTTTATTTTTTTTGCAAATGATCATGCAAAGCATTTTAACTACAATCAGCTGAGTGCAATGCCAGGCTCCTGCAGACTTTTCTGCAGTCCATACTGAGGCATGAATTTCAGTTAATTCAGAACTTTAGTTGAAATATTAAGTCCTAGAGCACTCCAGATCCCTTGTGTAGGTATAGCTATGTAAAACAATTAAAATCAAGTGCCTATACTCTTTAAAATGCAGGAATACACTGGGAGTTATTTACGAAAGGCAAATCCACTTTGCACTACAAGTGCACTGCAAGTGCACTTGAAAGTGCACTTGGAAGTGCAGTCACCGCAGATCGCTGTAGATCTGAGTGGAAGATCAGAAACAAGGGGAAGCTCTGCTGATTTTATCATCCAATCATGTGCATGTTTCCTTCCATGTTTCCCTCAGATCTACAGTGACTGCACTTCCAAGTGCACTTGCAGTGCACTTGTAGTGCAAAGTGGATTTGCCTTTGGTAAATAACCCCCATTGTGTCATTCTGCTCTGCACATGCTCAGTTGCTCTCTATTTTTTGGCACTGTGAGGAAAATCAGAGCCACTAGAGGCCAGGCTGCTGACATGCTAAAGTTTTACTGCTGCTCATGGGCTCTGGGCCACAGCAAAATGGAAGCCTCTGGCAAGGATAAACATGAGCAATACTGGAGGCAATTTACAGCACACACTAATTTTGATAGCATAACTATTCATGTGGAATGTATGTTCCTTGCTAAAAAAAACTGTTGTCATGGGTAAAGTTCCACCTTTAGTGAGCTTTCAATGGGCTTTGAGTGTGGTGATCACTGCATTTGTGTTCCATTGAGAGCCACAAGTCTGTCTGTTTTGGTGGCACATTGGACTTGCATTTTGTACTTTTTGTATTCCCTATAAATGAATGATGTGGCTGTGTGGGCAGAACCCTGCATAGCCTTGCAGATTTCAAATGGGTTTGGCACTTGGCACCATGTTACATGCTATATCGTAAATATGGCAGTATAGTTTGCTATGGCCTTAAAAGTGGAGTAAAAACGTTAACCCTATCTCTGTTAGGCACTATTATTTTGCTCCTCAGGTGGCTGGATAATTTTTTTAATTTTTTACTTACGCATTACAACCTTGAAAGTTTGTAGAATGCCACTCCCTCCCAGTTCATAAATCATATAGTCTTAAAAATCACAGGAGGTGTAGAATAGGGATGAACCAAACACCCCCGCGTTCGGTTCGCACCAGAACTGTCGAACAGACCGACCGTTCGCGCGAACATTTAGAACCCCATTGAAGTCTATGGTACTCGAACGTTCAAATTAAAAAATGATCATTTTAAAGACCAATATTAAAGTTATTGTTGGAAAACGTCTTTGAGAACCCGGATCTTGCCCCAGGGAACATGTATCAATGGAAAACAGTTTAAAAAACGGTTGTTTTTTCAGAAGCAGGACTCCAAAAAACGACCGTTTTTAAATTTTTTTTCCATTGATACATGTTCCCTCGGGCAAGACCCGGGTTCTCTAAAACGTTTTCACAGGCAAACTATAGACACCCAGCAGGTACAATATTTAAAGGAATTTTTCATTTTTTTTTTTTTTTTTTTAAGTTAAGCATCATTAAAATCACTGCTTCAGGAGCAGTGATTTTATTGATGCTTAAATTAAAAAAAAAAATCCTTTAAATATTGTACCTGCTGGGTGTCTATACCTGTGATAACGTCTTTAAATAGCACAATCACCTGCCTGCCAGTAAAGTAGGAAGAACTGATCTATCTAAGCTATACAGTGTATAAATATATGTACAACTCCTAGGGATGTATATATATCCTCTACACACTGTAAATTAAGCTAAACTGACTAGCCCGCCTGCTCTATCTAGCTATATAAAAAGACAATTACTCTGTCTCTCATTAACAATCGCAACACACTACACGAGGCCGCCCAGAAGGTGGCCTTATATAGTGTGGGCGTGTGCTAAAGCCCTGAGCCATAATTGGCCAAAGCCACCCTGGCTTTGGCCAATTATGGCTCTCCGTTTTTTGCGCGCTGTGATTGGCCAAGCAAGCAGGGTCATAGTGCATTTTAGGCCAATCATCAGCGCGCAATGCCGAAGTAAATTATGGGCCGTTTCGCGTCACTCGAATTTGGTGCGAACGACCCGTTTTGTTTGAAATTCGTCGAACGTACGAACAGACAATGTTCGAGTCGAACATACGTTCGTATCGAACGCGGAGCTCATCCCTAGTGTAGAATTAACTGTTTTGTTACCATGTGCTATGTTATGCATTAACATGGATTGCATTAAGGCAGCTGATATAAAATGAGTAGTCTGCCAACATACCTTAACATGCCTAAAATCATGCATTACATTTTTGTAATACAACTCATGGCAACACACTACAATGAATTGGCATGTATTGCATAATGCTATAAAACAGGTGTGTTGCCTTAGGGTGTCGGAATGTCACTTACAATGAATAGAACCACAACGCAGCAACACACATTACAGGAGAAATTCTATGACAGCACTCGAGAATGTAGAGATTTCCAAATGGTTTCCAAAAGACAAACATCAGAGTTCTACAAGCAGGGAACACGGTTAATGTGCTTCACACAAACCTGCGCTTAATCAAAACAGAGCACACATGTGAATTCACCTGTGTAAATACTAAACAACTTCATATGCACAGCAGAACTCAATTAGCAGCTCCCATTCCCTGGAAAAAAACAATGCTTATTTTAAAACATATGCATGTAAAAAAAAAAATGCAATGTTGCAAAAACAAACAAAAATAAAAAAATGTAATTCTATTTAACATAATATTCTCAAATATGTTAATATAGAACATGCAAAAATAGTCATAATCAATTATAGAACATATATCAATACAAATAAACACACAGCTAAATATCAGCCACACCATCAACAAATGGACACAAACAACAATGCCAAAAGAAAAAAAAAAGGAGAGAAAACTAAGGGCCAATCAAAAACCAGACCGAAACTCAAGCACAACAACAGAAGTGTAAACCCCATTGTACAAGAGCAAAGTGTCACTCATAAAAATGGGTAACATCCCATTCAAAGTTAAGAACACCTAGCAAACAGATTTGGAGTTGAAAAATCAAGAACACCTCTCTCCTGCACAACAAATGAAAACAGTCACCACCTCTCTTTGGGACTCTAACCATCTCAATGGCTTGTATATGAAAAGCTGACGTATCACCACCATAACAAAAATGTGCCAGGCTACATTGATTAAACGATCGTTACTGATGCCATACACATAATCCTGCAAACAACCCTTAAGTCTTCTTGTAGAACATCCCACATACTGGATTGAGCAGACACCACATGTGATAATATATAACAGGGATCTCCAAACTACGGCCCTCCAGATGCTGTGGAACTACACTTCCCATGAGGCCTTGTAAAACTCTGACATTCGTAGACATGACTAGGCATGATGGGAAATGTAGTTCCTGAACACCTGGAGGGCCGTAGTTTGGAGACTCCTGATATATAACATACTCAGCGTTGCAGTTCAAAAACTTTATAATCATGAAACATTTACCTGTAACAGTAGAACAGTATCCCCCACCACAATATGTTGGAACAGCAACTTCATAGCCGTAATTACCCTTAAAGTGAAGCCAGGTAGTAGACTGTACAGTGGTCAGATCAAAGAAAATGAGGGAAAGAAAATTGTGTTATGTGCATTAAGAATTGCCACAATTTAGAAATGTTTATGTGCCATAAAAGATGATTGTTTTTTTATTTTTTTATTATTGTTTTGTATGTTCAATGATATGTGCAGAAAGGTTTATCAAAACTATGGGCCAGATTCACATACACTTAATATTGCGCTGCGTAATCAAAATACTCTACGCTGCCGTATTTTACCAGGCTCTACACCGAATCCTGGTAGATTTTTGCCCGTACGCTACGGCGGCGTAGTCTATTTCTCCCGCGTAATCGAAATACGCGATTAGGGGGCGTGAAGCATTTAAATTAAGCACGTCCCCGCGGCGATCGAACTGCGCATGCTCCGTTCAGAAATTTCCCGCCGTGCATTGCACGAAATCACGTCGTTCCGTCATTCATTGTTTGAGTAGCGTCATTTCCGAACATTCCTATTCCTGGACGACTTACGTAAAAAATAATAAAAGACGTCGGAAAACGTAGAAAATCGACGCGTGAACGATGGCCATACTTAACATGGGCTGTCTAATATTAGAGCAGCAGAAAGCTGGTATAGTGTTACGCAAATAAAAGATGACTAAAGGTGCCGTAAGAGATTGCGATTAAAGATCGTAATTTCGGGGGTTGGCCGTCAAAAGCTCATTTGCATACCCCGACGTGGAAAACGACGGGAAGTCCACCCAGTGGCCGCAATTTTATTGCAGCGTAGATCCGAAGGCGTATGTACACGTAATCCAGTCGAATTGAAGCCTGCAGCCGTCTATTCATGGTTTGAAGTTTTCGACTAGCTAGAAAACGCGCGTAATTTGAAATTACTCCAGTCTAACACCAGTTAGACATGCGTAATGGCTCTCTGAATCTGGGCCCATATTTTTTTATAAAAATGCACAACTATTATTATTAGTTTACTAAAATAACTAATTTGTACAAAATATATAAAGCTAAAATTCTGATGAGTTAAAAAATAAATAAAAAGATAGTAAATTTAAAATTGCCTCCTTTTACAAAACAATAAAAATAGTTTGAATGTGAAACTGTAAACAGACAACTCTAAGAAAAAATGCTTGCTCTATTTAGTGTTACACTAAAATCCCCCCTAAGGCTGTTGTAACATCTTTGCACTGCAGTAACACAGTCATCTGTGTGTTTTACCAGCTATGCTCATAAACACAAAACACTTAGCAACCTGGTATATTGTGGTGCCATTTATGTATAATGCCACCCCAATGCACAACCAAAAAAGGCAGAAATGTATCTGTTCTGCAGCACACTGTAACACACATTCCATGCACTGTGATGCACTGTTGATGCATGTCCATATTTTCATCCATTACTGGTTTTTGGCAGCCCATTTAAAATAAATTTGCTACCTTAAAACGGACCTTTAGTAATTTTTTTTATCTTTCCTTCTGTTAAGTCTTCTGCCCTTGTTGTTTTAACTTTAAATAGTAACACTTTTTTTTCTGCCAGTAAATACCTTATACAACTCACTTCCTGTTTCCTGTCTGGTAAGGGTATAGGCTTATGACATCATGCACAGCTCTCTCACTCTCGTGAGAGTTTACTAGCAAAGGAGGGGGGATGAGTCATAGGAGGGACAATCAGAGCTGCAGAACTTCAGGGCTGGAGGGGACTGAATGGTTGCGGAGATAACAGGAGACTGCAGAAATCCATGTCTATTCATCCCCAGAGGAGAAATGAGCAGACAAACAATGGCGTGAGTGTGTCTGTCTGTCTATGTGTGTGTCTATATCATAGGCGTGCCCACGGGGTGTGCCGGGTGTGCCCAGGCACACCCTAATCATCCCTGCTGTGCTCCTTTAACATACACGATGTCAGTGTATGTAACAGTCACTAAGTCGCAAATACAGCTGTGTACTGCGAGTGGGAGCCTGGGAGGAATGAGCAGGGAGGGAGTGAACCATCCCCCACCTCCTCCACCTACTCCTGATCACTGGTTGCTATAGCCGCTTGGCGTCTGGCAACCAGTGAGGTCACTGCCCACGTTGCAAGCAGAGGAGGATTTCACTTTCTCCTCCGCGCTAGTGCTGCTGGGGAGTCATGCTGGTTCTCTCACCTCCGCTCCAGTGACTGGCTGCTGCTTGGCTGTGAGGTGTTTCTGTTCCCACAGCTGCGAGGCACCTCTCCCTCTCACTTCCTCCCCCCTCCTGCCCATCTCACACAGGACTGAAGTCCCCCCCCCCTCCTTCTTGGCTCGGATGTCAGGAGGGAAGGAGGGGGAGGAGAATGGACACACTGCAATCAACAGGAGGACGGGACATGCTGATCTGAGGTTGGTACACAATATTAATGCTTGGCACTTGCAGGAGAAGGAGACACAGAGACAGGGGGCAAGTTGTCAAAAAATAATACTGCCAGTGATTTTGGGGGATAAGAACATGTTGTATGTGCTAGTGGGGCACTTTAGGAGGGAAGAGAAATCATTTTTTATTCAACCCCCTCTTCCAGCACAATTTCTCTCCCCTCCCAAAGTGTGCCCCTAGCACATACAGCATGCTCTTATCCCCCAAAATCACTGGCAGTATTCTTTTTTGACAACTTGCCCCCAGGGACGGACTGACAACTCATGGGGCCCCCGGGCAATAGAAAATCATGGGGCCCCCTGTGTCCCCCACCCACACCTACACAAAGCCCTACCTACCTAAATCATGGGGCACACAGAAAGGCACATAGCAGGAACACAGGGTATGGGGCACACAGTAGGGTACAACACAAGGCACACGGGAAAGCACATCATGGGGCAAAGGGCACATCAGGGGGTACACAGCAGGGCACTGAGAACATCGAAGGGCATGGGGCACATCACAGGACACACAGCAGGGCACATCAGGTGGTACACAGCAGGGCACAGGGCACATACAGTAGGAGAGCACAGGGCACATCAGGGAGTACACAGCAGGGCACAGAGCACATCACAGGGCATGGGGCACACAGTAGGTCACATCACAGGGCACATAGTAGGGAACATCAAGGGTCACAGGGCACATTAGGCGCTACACAGCAGGGCACATGGCATGTGGTACACAGTAGGGCACATCACAGGGCACACAGTAGGTCACATCAGGTGGTGCACATAGAAGAGCAAAGGACACATCACTGGGCATGTGGCACACAGTATGGCACATCTGGGGGGTACACAGTAGGGCACATCACAGGACAAGTTTGGAGGAGAAGGGAGGAACGAGACACTATCACCAAGGGAACTCCTGTGGTCCTGTTGGGGCTGAGCTCCCTACACCTGTACTGTTTCCCACGCCCCCCGCCCCCACAATGGCCGGTCATCATGGTACCTCCAGACAGGGACGTACCTAGAGCATTTGGCACACAGGGCAGATTCTATATCTGGCACCCCCACCCCCACTTTAAAATGTAAACACACCCCACTGTGCCCCCTGCACTCCCCAATATTTTATTGTCACTATTTTGTACCCCCTCTTCACAACTGGACCCCTTTACATTACACAGCACCCTACACCTCTGGGACCCTTTACATTACACAGCACCCTGCACCTCTGGACCCCTTTATATTACACAGCACCCTGCATCTCTGGACCCCTTTACATTACACAGCACCCTGCATCTCTGGACTCCTTTACATTACACAGCACCCTGCATCTCTGGACCCCTTTACATTACACAGCACCCTGCATCTCTGAACCCCTTTACATTACACAGCACCCTGCATCTCTGGACCCCTTTACATTACACAGCACCCTGCATCTCTGGACCCTTTACATTACACAGCACCCTGCACCTCTGGACCCCTTTACATTACACAGCACCCTGCACCCCTTTACATTACACAGCACCCTACACCTCTGGACCCCTTTACATTACACAGCACCCTGGACCTCTGGACCCCTTTACATTACACAGCACCCTGCACCTCTGGACCCCTTTACATTACACAACACCCTACACTTCTGGACCCCTTTACATTACACAGCACCCTGCACCTCTGGACCCCTTTACATTACACAGCACCCTGCACCTCTGGACCCCTTTACATTACACAGCACCCTGCATCTCTGGATCCCTTTACATTACACAGCACCCTGCACCTCTGGACCCCTTTATATTACACAGCACCCTGCACCTCTGGACCCCTTTACATTACACAGCACCCTGCACCTCTGGGCCCCTTTACATTACACAGCACCCTGCATCTCTGGACCTTTTACATTACACAGCACCCTGCACGTCTGGACCCCTTTACATTACACAGCACCCTGCACGTCTGGACCCCTTTACATTACACAGCACCCTGCATCTCTGGACCCTTTACATTACACAGCACCATGCACCTCTGGGCCCCTTTACATTACACAGCACCCTGCACCTCTGGACCCCTTTACATTACACAGCACCTTGCCCCTCTGGACCCCTTTACATTACACAGCACCCTGCACCTCTGGATCTGGACCCCTACACATTACACAGCACCCTGCACCTCTGGACCCCTTTACATTACACAGCACCCTGCATCTCTGGACCCTTTACATTACACAGCACCATGCACCTCTGGGCCCCTTTACATTACACAGCACCCTGCACCTCTGGACCCCTTTACATTACACAGCACCTTGCACCTCTGGACCCCTTTACATTACACAGCACCCTGCACCTCTGGATCTGGACCCCTTTACATTACACAGCACCCTGCACCTCTGGACCCCTTTACATTACACAGCACCATGCACCTCTGGGCCCCTTTACATTACACAGCACCCTGCATCTCTGGACCTTTTACATTACACAGCACCCTGCACGTCTGGACCCCATTTACATTACACAGCACCCTGCACCTCTGGACCCCTTTACATTACACAGCACCCTGCACCTCTGAGCCCCTTTACATTACACAGCACCCTGCACCTCTGGATCTGGACCCCTACACACTACACAGCACCCTGCACCTCTGGGCCACTTTACATTACACAGCACCCAGCACCTCTGGACCCCTACACATTACATAAACCCCCCAGCTTTGGACCCCCTGCATGTTGCACAGTCACCTCTCCCCCCTGCATGTTACACAGTCACCACCCCCAGGTTTGGACTCCCCACATGCTACACAGTCACCTCCCCCCCCCCTGCACAGTCAACTCTCCCCCCTGCACAGTCACCTCTCCCCCCCCGCACAGTCACCTCTCCCCCCCCTGCACAGTCACCTCTCCCCCCTGCACAGTCACCTCTCCCCCCCCCTACACAGTCACCTCTCCCCCACTGCATACTACAGAGTAAACCCCCCCCCCCCCCCCCAGCATTTTGCACAGTCACCAACCCTTTCCCTCCCCTTCCTACCTTACTCGCATACAGGGAGCGACACAGCAGTGCTGAACAGAGGGCGGGAAATACTGAGTTTTGCTACCTGCATTTGGGTAGTCATTGACCCCTTGGCACCGGCCACACACAAATATGCAGCTTCTCTGTGCCTGGGCCTTGGCACAGAGAGGTCACATATTTGAATGAATTGTGATCAGTAGTCAGCAAAAAATTTTAAAAAATCATCTTTTTGTGGGGGGGGGGGGGGATGAACATGTTTTTTGAGCTTTGGTTTGAGGTGCACACCCTAATGCAATAGGCTGCGCACGCCTATGGTCTATATATACATATATATACTATATATATATATATATATATATATATATATATGTGTGTGTGTCTGTGTATATGTGTGTATATATATATATATATGTGTGTGTGTGTGTGTGTGTCTGTGTATATGTATATATGTGTGTGTCTGTTTAAATCCGGGAAATTAACATGCAGCAGCTTCAGCTGCCCAGAGTTAAAATGGCTGCTGCCAGACTTGGTGAAGTGAGATTTCAGCTGCATATTTGGCAAGTACATGTAGCACTACCTCCAAAGGAGCGTCTGGTTTTGATTTGGGCCTGCCGTTACCGTACTTGAACTTGTCTCAGGGGTTTTCCTTGAAGAGGTCGTTAACCACTTCAATACCAGGCTTTTATACACACCTCAATACCGGGCCTATTCTGGCACGTCTCTCCTACATGTACAAATCATCTTTTTTTTATGCTAGAAAATTACGCAGAACCCCCAAACATTATATATGTTTTTTTAGCAGACACTCTAGGGAATAAAACGACGGTCATTGCAATGTTTTATCTTGCACAGTATTTGCGCAATCATTTTTAAAACGCCTTTTTTTTGGAAAAAAAATGTTTCATGAATTAGAAAAATAACAAAACAGCAAAGTTAGCCCAATTTTTTTGTAAAATATGAAAGATTATGTTACACCGAGTAAATAGATACCTAACATGTCACGCTTTAAAATTGCGCACACTCATGGAATGGCGCCAAACTTCGGTACTTAAAAATCTCCATAGGGAACGCTTTGAAATTATTTACAGGTTACCAGTTTAGATTTACAGAGGAGATCTAGTGCTAGAATTGTTGCTGGCACTCTAACGCACGCAGCGATACCTCACATATGTGGTTTAAACGGTGTTTTCATATGTCGGCGGGACTTGCGTGTGTGTTCGCTTCTGCGCGAGAGCTAACGGGGACAGGGGCGTTTTCATTTTTTTTATTATTATTTTTTACATATTTATTTTTTTACACTTAAAAAAAAAAAATGATCACTTTTTATTCCTATTACAAATCACTTGTAATAGGAAATGTGTGTGACAGGTCCTCTTCATGGAGAGATGCTGGGTCAATAAGACCGCGCACCTCTCCTCCAGGCTGGAAAGCATGAGATCGGTGAAAAAAAATTCACCAACCTCATGATTACTGTTGCTTAGTAGCCGCAATCGCTGCTTTGTTTACTTACGGGGACCCGGGCGTGACGTCATCACATCGCGCCCGGTCCTCCGACGGTCATAGAGATGACTGGTGACGTTGACTGCGCCCTCTGAGCCACTTCTAAAAAAGAAGTACCCAATACATTCAACCTGTTGCATTTCCAACCTTGACCAGTGGTGACACCTACTGTCAAGTGGAAAAACGTGCTACTGAACTGAAGCAGAACCACAATTTAAATACAATCTTTCTGAGCCAAAAATATTGCTTAGACAAACTATAATTTTAACATATAGTACCCACTCATTGGGAACAGGGTGCTACATACAGAATTAGTATATATAAAATAATATGCAAAGTGGTTGGAGCGAAGCTTCAGAATGGCAAAGATGTTTTTATTAAAAATGATGTGAGCAGACTTCAGTTCCTCTTTAACCACTTAAGACCTGGACCAAAATGCAGGTAAATGACCAGGCCCCTTTTTGCGATTCGGCACTGCTTCGCTTTAACAGACAATTGCGCGGTCGTGCGACGTGGCTCCCAAACAATATTTGCGTCCTTTTCTTCCCACAAATAGAGCTTTCTTTTGGTGGTATTTTTTTTTGCGCTATATACAAAAATAGAGCGACATTTTTGAAAAAAAATCTATATTTTTTACTTTTTGTTATAAGGAAAATCAAATAAACTAAATTTTAGTCAAACATTTAGGCCAAAATTTATTTAGCCACATGTCTTTAGTAAAAAAAAATCACAATAAAAAAAAAATAGCTACCTAGCGGGAACAGTGACACTAATACAGCGATCAGAAAAATATTCGCTTAGTGACGCTGGCAATAGGGAGTGAAAGGGTTAACTAGGGCGGTGATCAAGGGGTTCAAACTTTATTAGGGGGGTCTATGGGGGCTACCCTGAACCTAACACTAACTGACTGTCACACTAACACTAAATACAGTAATCATACATGTATGATTACTGCATTCAGTGACACTGTGACAGGGGGAGGGGGGGCGATCGCAAGGGGTTAATGTGTAGTGTGTGTCAGTGTAGTGTTGTGCAGACTTACTGTGCGATGTGATCTCTCCTCAGCGGTGGTTGAAAATACCACTGAGGGAGAGATCACATCACTTCCTCCTTCCTGTGTTTACACAGAAGGAAGAAAGTGCACTGCAGGGGGAGCGCACGGATTAGCTGGGAGCGATCCGGAGGGGGCGGACAAAAACGAATAGCCGACCCCTCATCCCGGATCACTCGGGCCAGCTACGGGGACCGCCGCATGTACCGGGGGGGGTCCCGATCAGACCCCCGACCCACCTCAAGGCACCAACGTATATATACGTTGATGTGCCTGTCGGTGCCATTCTGCCGACGTAAATGTACATGCGGCGGTCCATAAGAGGTTAAAGATGAGCCTAACTATAAAAAAATAAATGCAGAGGGGTAGAGCTTTTTTCTTGCTCTTAGCAATCTTGTTTCTCTTGTACTCTACCTGCAGGTGTCCCAGCACTGGTGGGTGAACACTTGAATTTGCACCATGACTGGGCAAAGCTTTGCCCAATCAGGACGCAGTAAAAGCTAGTTGTGCCCAAAGATTGATTTTAAGGAATTGGACCTCTCCCCGTTGCCCAAGCAGGAACTCCTACTGCTACTATACAAGGACAGAACTAACACTGATTTCAAGCACAAATTCTGTAGCAAACTTCTCTACTCAAGATGGCGGGCTTTCATGGAATCAACACTATCTCACGAGGAACTCAAATCCTTTGAAAATCCCTTTTCATAATACAAGGACCTCCCAACACAGTTCAATAAGGATGATACCTTGGTCGGTAACATTGGTCGGTAACATTCAGTTCATGTTTTGGACATATTGTAATAGGGGTATGCCCCCCCTGCCCCTTCTCTTCTTCTCTTCTTTTCTTTCTTTTTTTTTTTTTTTATGTTTGTAACACTACACAGAGGATCCATCCAGTTATCAGATGTTTCGTTTCTTTTTTTGCTTCGTATGCAATGTTGTTTCTTATCATTCATGTTTCACAATATCCCCTTTGTAAACATTGACATTGACAAATGACAATTAACATTTTATAAACCAGGCAAAATGTATCAATCTCATGTCACTTTTTTGCATATCTTTTATTGCAACTTATTTTAATAAAATTGATTGAAAAAAGAGCTGGTTGTTAAGGAGCAGGGCTCCTTAACAAGATGAGTCAATAGGCTTCCCGCGGATAGCTGAATAAAACAAAAATTGCGATAAAAATTGCGTTTGGTCGGTAACATTCAGTTCATGTTTTGGACATATTGTAATAGGGGTATGCCCCCCCTGCCCCTTTGGTGGATTATCGAAATCTGTAATCGCTTTTAACAAGGAAGCCCCAAGGTCCTGCCCCCCTGTGTGAATTAGTACGGGATACATTGTACCCCTACCCATTCACCAAAATAGTGTCAAAAAGTAATAAAAACACCGACAGTTTGGTCGGTAACATTCAGTTCATGTTTTGGACATATTGTAATAGGGGTATGCCCCCCCCTGCCCCTTCTCTTCTTCTCTTCTTTTCTTTCTTTTTTTTTTTTTTATGTTTGTTGGTCCTCCCCAAAATTAATACCAGACCCTTATCTGAGCATACAGCCTGATGGGTCAGGAAAAGGGGGGAGGCAAGCAAGCGCCCTAAACCATACTAGGTCACATGCCCTTAATATGTCGATAGGGACAAGGGTCTCTTCCCCACAACCCTAGGCTGTGGGCAGGTGGGGTCTGTGGGCAGGTGGATTATCGAAATCTGTAATCGCTTTTAACAAGGAAGCCCCAAGGTCCTGCCCCCCTGTGTGAATTAGTACGGGATACATTGTACCCCTACCCATTCACCAAAATAGTGTCAAAAAGTAATAAAAACACAGACAGTTTTTGACAATTCTTTTATAAAAAAATTTAAAAAGTGTCCCCCGACGTAGATCCATCATCAATCATGATGACGATGCACCACTGGACCCAAGAAAAGAACAAAAAAATCACTCCACCCGCCCTGAAGTCAAACCGCTGAATGGCTGGCTTACCGTTTGACAGTTGTTACATAGTGGAACCTGGTGGAACCACCCCCCTTGTAATGTCACGGGCATCATGATGGACGATGAATTTACATCGGGGGACGTTGTTTTTTTTTTTTTAAGAGAATTGTCAAAACCTGTCTGTGTTTTTATTACTTTTTGACACTTATTTGATGAATAGATAGGAATACTATGTACCCCATACTCATTCAAATAGGGGGGCAGGCTGTAATGTAATGTTGGGTCCCGGCAATATAGATGAAAATTATTGAGAAAAACGGCATAGGTACCCCCCCAGCCCATTACCAGGCCATTTGGGTCTTGTATGAATATTAAGGGGAACCCCGCACCCAAATAGTTCTCTTTTTTTTAACTGAAGGATAACTGACCGATGGGGCCCACACACGATCGGTTTGGAGCGATGAAACGGACCTTCAGTTCTCTTTTTTTTCATCGGCTTTGACTGATCGTGTGTACTTGGTCTAACAGTGTGCCTCTCCTAGGATCACAGAGTGCTCCCTGCAGCATGACAGTGGTAGCTCCTGCACAAGGACTGGGTGATTAGGTGGGGGGTTATGGGAAGAGCTCTGTATTGGGAAGGGGGAAGAGCTTTGAATTGTGGGGTTTTGAGGGAAGAGCTCTGTACTTGGGGGACAGCTTTGTAGTGGGGTGGGTGGGGTAGTGATGGAAGAGCTCTGTACTAGGGAGGTTGTAGGTAATGTTTTGTACTGGAGGGTTGTTGGTAGAGCTCTGCACAAGAAAGGGAGTTTAGCGGGGAGGACTACTTTCCTAAGCCCTAAACGATACCTGACCGTTCACCCTGTGCAATACACACTCCTAAATGCTGAGCAATACTAGCCCTAGTACCCTCAAATGCACACTCCTTAGCCCTGAGTAATACCAGCCCTTGCACCCTCTGAAATACACACTCATTAGCCCTGTATCTTGCACAATATGCACTGCTAAGCCCTGTGCTTTGTGCAATACACAATACACCACCAATGCAGGGATGTTTTCTCCTTCCAGTGACACCAAAGACCCAGGGACATTTTTTTCTTTCCAGTGACACCACATATAATGAGTTATTTTTTTCTGTCATTGTCACTGCTGACTCCCCATACTTGTGCACCAATTTTAAACTCTTAACTGCAGCATACCAACAAACATTTATACTATTTTATCACATGCCACAAATTGGCCCTGTCCCTATCTGTTAGTCCACCCTCTTTCATTCATACAGTATACCATCAGAAGTGAGGCATAGTTCCCATGTTTGCCATGGGCACTGGATGACCTTGTTCTAGCAATGCTTGTAACTATTTTGTACAAAAATGACATTTAAACCACAAAGTTAATGTGAAAAAACTGGATGCAATATCTGCAATGTCAAATTTGGTCCCAGCAAGCAGCAGAAAACTGACTGGCTATTATAGAAAGCATGCATATTTTTTATTTTTTATAGTTTTATTTTTTGTATAATAAGGTTCCATTAATCAGACATCAAAACTATTACATATTTGACAAACAACTTTTAAGCAGATTTTTTGCACTGGTGATATAAAAAATGACAGACCGTTTCAGCAGACAGATTCGATCGTGTGTACGGGCGGACAGACAGATTTTGCCAGCAGACAGATTTTAAAACATGCTTTAAAATCTGTCTACTGGGAATCCGTCTGTCCGACATGTCTGCTGGTTAGTACGCTAACCAGCAGACATATCTGCCCGCACATGCGTCGAATGGATTTGACACATGCGCGGAAGTGTTTTACTTCCTGGTGCGGTCAACATCACCGCCACGTCACCGCGCTGTCTGCCGGCAGGGATTTTGGTTTGATCGTGTGTACAGCGATCAAACCAAAACAGCCAGCAGACAAATCTGATCAAATCGGTCTATCAGACCGATTTGAACAGATTCATTTGCTTGTGTGTACGGGGCCTCAAAACAAAACAGCCCAGCAGACAAATCTGTTCAAATCGGTCTGCCAGACCGATTTGAACAGATGTATTTGGTCGTGTGTACACGGCCTCAGACTCCTTGCATTAGGTACACGATGATCTGCTCATGGTTTTACCATTTGTTTTCAGACAGAGCTTACTAGTGTTGATTTAATTAACTTTGGTAATGATGCACCAGATGGCATTTGTCATTGTGAGCCATAGACCTTCACACCAAGACTGTTGCCATGGTCTCAGTCTGTGCTAGGAAGGACTGGACTAGAAAGTTTAACAATAATATAGAAGTTTGTATTCTTTACTTTAACAGGAAAAGAGATGGAACTGAAGCACTCTTTGGAGTGCTTTCTATACAGTTTTAACGCGCTATCCTTGTAAAAAAAAAAGAAGGGTTTTAATATCAGTAAATATTCTAAAGTCTAGTTTGCAAAAGCTGGAATTCTATAATTATGCTTGACATTGCTTTTATATGGGAACCTTTTGAATGGCCCCTCAATGCATTGTTACAGAAGTAGGAAACATGCATGCCGTGTGTTGTGGTTTACTGAGTGAAAAAAGGTTTTCTGTGTTAAAGAGCACTGCCAGCTCGTTTAACCACTTGCCGACTGCCGCACGACGATATACGTTGACAGAATGGCACGGGCAGGCAAATGGGCATATATATATATATATATACATCCATGTCTCCCAGTGGGTGGAAGGCCCCCGGTATATATATATATACGTCCCTGCCTCCCAGTGGGTTGGAATCCCTCTAGGAGCGATCCTTGATGAGGGGGCGGCCATCGATTTATGGCCACCCCTCACAATCGCTCCTGACAAATGAGAAGCTTCCTCTGTCTGTGACTTGTAAACACAGACAGAGGAAGTGATGTCATCTCTCCTCGCAGCAGACTTTTCGTCTGGAGCCCCAGGAGAGAAGATATCATTAGTAAGTGCACCAACATAACAAAAATATAGTTGTCGTTTTATTGTTCTCTCTCTCTATATTCTCTATTGTTCTTCTCTTTTTTACTGTATTCTATTCTGCAATGTTTTATTTTTATTATGTTTTATTATGTTTGCTTTTCAGGTATGTAATTTTTTTTATACCTTACTGTTCACTGTGTTTTATTGTTAACCATTTTTTTGTTTTCAGTTACGCCATTCTGCTGCAGGGCAGATTTATCTATCTTGACAGAAACAGTGGCCCAGATTCACAGAGCGATTACGCCTGCGTAACAGGAGATGCGCGGCGTAAGTCTAAATGTGCGCGTGCGTTTCGATGCACGGCATCCCCAAAACGAAATACGCAAGAAATCTACTTTTTTTGTCCAGCGTAATTTCGTTAGACAGGCACATCCGTCCGCGCAAAACTGCGCTAGACAGACCATTGATTTGCTAGTCAAATATGCTAATGAGGGACTTACGGGGATCCACAAAAGAACGTTGGGGCAGCGCAGGCTACGCAGTGTGCGCAACAGCAAAATGTCCTGTCTAAAATTAGACCATATAAAAGCTGGTCTAAAAAGAGAAAAAACTTCTACATGTCAGATAAAGCAACACTGTTAGTGAGGAGCTCAGCAGTCACATGTGTTGCACAACAATCTGTATGCCAACATGCCAGGGGCATCGTTGCGCATAGCTATACTACTGACTTTAGATGAGCAAAGAAGGAGGAGGGCACGGAGGATGGCACGTGAGAGGATATACCGCACACGCATAGACCTCTTTGGCATGAGTGATGCTCTTTTCAGCGTACAAGTGGAGTGGTGGCTGGGATGTCACAATCCTCCATGAGCAGATGTGTGCACCAGGTTGTCCCTGCAATCCTCAGACGCATGGCCAACCAAATCATCAAACCCACCACTGAGGACCTGCGGCTGAAGGCAATGACAGATTTCTACAGAATTGCCAGATTCCCACGCTCCGTGGGGGCCATTGATTGCACACATGTGGCACTCCAGCCCCCTCAGGAGACAGAGCACATATACCGCAATCGGAAGCATTGGCATTCCATCAACGTACAGGTGATAGTCGATGCCCAAGGCCTCATATGCCACGTCCGTGCCAAACACCCAGGGTCCAGCCATGACAGCTACATATACAATCAGAGCCCCATCCGAATGGAATTCGAACAGAACGTGTATGGGGACACCTGGCTGGATGGTGAGTGACATGGGTGGCAGGCATGACTGTACCCCCCCATGATGCACACATCACAAGGGGCCCATGCATGTCTTTTCCCTTACAGGTGACTCTGCATATCCACTGGGACCCCATATCATGACTCCTTTCCGGAACCCCCAAACCCCAGGAGAAGAAAGATACAATCAAGCCCACGCCCAAACACGTGCAGTGGTGGAGTGCACCTTTGGCCTCCTGAATTCACGTTTCCGATGCCTGGATAAGTCTGGGGGTACCCTCTTGTTCTCCCCAAAACTTTGGGGTGCACATGTGCCATATTTCATCGGTGCCTGTTTGCACTTCTGCACAACTTCGCAGTGAGAAAGGGGCTGCAGATTGACCTACGTGATGACCTGACCCCCCAACCAGACAATCCCCCCCTAACCGAGGTTACCCCGTCTTCTGAGGGAAGAGCAGCCAGGAGACAGCTCACATTGGGCATCATTGCACGTTAAACACACACATTAATCATGGCACAATGAGAATGCATGCATGCACACCACTGTGGTCCCTAGCACACACACCCCACAACCACATCAAATTGGATTGGCACCAGTCCACCATGCAGGACTTGTGAGCAGCAACGCCACGCCAAGGCTCCATTTATGTCACTGTACATTCATACACCATTCACACGGACCTGGGGATCACTTCTCCCTGGTCCTGGGAAACCCTTCTCCACCAAAATTGAGGGTGACACCCCTTTTCCGGCAGGAATGTCACCCCCACATTCAAACAGCATTCACAACCCAAAAAATAAAATTACCAGCAAAATCAAAAAAATTCCAGCAAAAAAAAAAAAAAAAGGGGGAAAACAAATTAGTGCCCTTGACGTGAGCCACGCCTGGGGCACCCCCGGCCATGGCCCCGGCTCCTCTGGGGAGACTCATGGGGGAGGGGGTAAACCGGGGAAGGAGGAGCAGCCCCTGGTCTCTGCCCACCTGGCGGCCTGCCCTCCAAGGCCACGGCTATTCTGTCCAGGGCAGCACCAAGTGTTGCTGTGTTGGCCTGGATAGCCTGGGTACGGGCCCTCACATCCTGCCCAACGCCTGCTGATGTAGTCTGCAGGTCGTTAAGGCAGTTTGTGAAAGCCCAGGAGTGGCAGTCCAGGTTCCCAAGCGTATCCTTGATGGAGGACAGGCTCTCCTCCATCCGCACCAATGTCTGGCTGACCTGTCCCAGATGGCGGGTCTGGAGGAACTGGTCCCTTCTCAGAGTGGCGGGCAGGAGATCGGCCACCCCCCTGGTCTTCTGGGTCACCTTTCTGCCTCCAGCTGATGCTTGTGGCCGGGGAGAATGGGAGGCCCTTGGGAGGGGAGCCATGTTGGGGGAGGAGGGGGGGGGGCTGCCAGCCAGAGGGGAACGGTCCTCCAACAACAATAGGCCAGTGGACGGACTCCACCTCCTCCTCAACCTCCTCCTCTTCAACCTCCTCCTCCTCTTCAACCTCCTCCTCCTCTTCAACCTCCTCCGCGGACTCCGGCCTTGTCGGGGGGGTCTCATTAGGCTGCTGTCCTGGGGATGGTGCGGTCAGGCCAGATGGCCCAGCACCCTCCTGCACATCTGTGGATGACACAAAACATTCACAGGTTGGAGGATCCACACACTTGCCACATATTCCCTTTCACCCCCTCCCCCACACATGCTACACACCTGATAGGGCAAAATAACCTTACCTGGCATCACGCCTTCATGACTTGAGTCATAGCCGGGCAGGCCCTCCACTTCTTGCCTATGAAAGGTCTGGGCCCCCGCACGCTCCTCCACTGTCAGCCTAACAGGGCATGGTGGGCCCCCTCCTGTGCCCCTGGCATGGGCAAGCATTCTGGCCAGCTTCTTTTTGACCAGACGCCGGAGGTCATTAATCTTTTTCTCAATCCCAGACCGGTTCCGTGTCTCCCCCTCCCCCGCTGAATTCACCTGGTCAGTGATCATGTCCAAAATCTCTCTCCTCCTGGCCGGGGTGGTGTTGGCACTGTCCGGGCCATGGAGGAAACGCCCATAATCGGAAATGGCCCGGGCAAAAATTTGTTTCTCCCTCAAAGAAAAATTTAATTTTCTCTTCCTCTCAGTCATACTGAAAAAAAACACTCCCAGTCAACAAAAATCACTCACAAAAATAAGCATGACCAATCAAGCAAGAAAACAAACAAACAGAAAAATATCAAACAAAAACTCTCACCAACACTCAGCAAAAAGCAGTCACAAAAACAAACAGGAACAATCAAGTAAGAAAACAAACAAACAGAAAAATATCAAACAAAATATCTCACAAACACTTAGCAAAAAACACTTTCAAATATCTTCTAACAAACACAAGATCACACAGTACACAAATCTGACAAATACAAATCACAACGCAACTAACTAAGGAACAAATCACCTTACTGTATAGGGAGGGATACAAAGGGATGTACTTTTGCAATGGAAGTGCGTTTGTGTGTGTCTATTTATGCTGTCTGCGTAGTTCATGATTTTGCCCTAGTCCATTTCCAATTTCACTGATTGCGCCGCTCCTGAGTTGTGAGCATGCGCACAGAGGTGCTGACATGGTCTGCTTCAAGCGCGCATGCGCGAGCCGGCCGGCCCTTCATTTGCATGGGGTCAAGGCTCATTTCAATGTAACACGCCCACGTCCTTCCCAATTTGGATTACTCCGCCTTGCACCTCAGAAATAACGTTGCGTAGGCGCTATTTTCTGCGTAAAAGTGACGAGAATAGGGTGATTGCGCGGCTACATTGCGCAAGTCTAACGTAAAGGCGGTGCGCTACGCCGGTCCAATAATGCGCAGATGTACCTGAATCTGGCCCAGTGTTTGCTCCCATGATACATAAAGCCATGACTCCAGTGCTGTAGGAGGTAAGGAGAGTATATATGCCGAAGCATGGGGGCAGCAGGGGCGGAGAAGCGATTTTCTCCTAATGCCGTGTATACACTGTCGCATTTCCGACAGAGTTTTGCCTGTTTAAAAAATTGACTGTGTGTATGCGGCATAACTTTTGTGGGAGGATGTCCCCAAGCTTCGGCATATATATATTTTAGGCACAGGTTGCGTTAATTAATTTTTTTATTTTTAAAAAAAACATTTTTTGTATTTGCTTTGCAGGTAAGGCCTTATGCCACGTACACACGATCACTTTTTGTGATGAAAAAAAACGTCATTTTATCTCACGAAACAAAACTAAGTTTTTCAAACTTCATTTTAAAAAACGACGTTGCGTACACACCATCGTTTTTCCAAAAAGCTCTAGCAAAGCGCGGTGACGTACACCACGTTTGACGGCACTCTGTTCCATTGAAGCTCCCGTCTCATAACTTGCTTCTGAGCCCACACACGATCATTTTAAATGACGTTTTTTAAAACAACAGGTTTTTTTTTCATCACAAAAAGTGATCGTGTGTACGCGGCATAACTGTTATACTGTAATGTTACTTTGTTTTAATGTTAACCATCATTTGCTTAGCAGGTATGCCATTCAGTTGCAGCGTGGATTTATTTATCTTGACAGCAGCAGCGTTTGTTCCCACGATACATAAAGCCGAGACTCCAACACTGTAAGTGATTTTACCACCACAGTTAAAAAAAGAGCATATACTGTATGTCAAAGCATGGGGCAGTAGGGGCGGAGGAGTGATTTGCTCCTAACTTTGGCGGGAGGATGCCCCTATGCTTTGACATATATAAATGGTGCATGTATGCCCATCATTAGAAGTGGGTGGATGAATGGAGGTATTCTAATGGTGGGTATACCCACCGATCAATCTCTTTTTTTGTTCAGTCAACAGGCATGAAAAAAAGATTACAATATATGCCCAACAAGGACCAGCAACGTATGTTTTTGGAATTCGAATGGTTATACCAGAATGATGCCTGCGGGTTTAGGTATCATCTTGGTATCATTCTTTTCAGCCAGCAGTTGGCTTTCATGTAATAGCAATCCTAACTGCCAATTACCCAATAGACTGCTTTTACTAGCAGTGGGAAGGAAATGTCCCCCCCTCCCACCGTCTTCCATGGTTTTCTCTTGCTCTCCTGTTCCAACAGGGAACCTGAGAATGCAGAAGTGGTTGATAAGAGACCAGAATGGCTCCAATCATCTCCATGGCCTAAGAAACCAGAAGCTACAAGCATTTCATGAGTAATGCCGCGTACATAAGACCTTTTTTCATGACGTGAAAAATTGATTTTTTTTTAATGTCAATAAAAACGACTGTGTGTAGGCTCCAGAGCATTTTTCTCAATGTGAAAAATGGGCATTAAAAATTTAGAACGTGCTCTAAATTTTTGCGTAGTTTTTCACGTTGTCACTTTTCACATTGTGAAAAATGGTCGTGTGTAGACTTTAACAACAGGAAAAAAACGTTTGTAATGGAGATAGCACATTTGTCACGCTTAACCGACTGAAAAGAATGAAGACTGAAAAGCGTGAATCGTCTCTCACCAAACTTTTACTAACACAAATTTTAGCAAAAGCAGCCCAAAGGGTAACGCCATCTCAATGGAACTTCCCCTTTATAGTGCCGTTGTACGTCACCGTGATTTTCTCCAGCATTTTTTTTCACTATCGTGTGTATGCAAGGCAGGCTTGACAAAAATCACGTTGAGAAAAACGTTGTTTTTTCTAGGACATTAAAAACGGTTGTGTATACTCGGCATTAGATTTTGCCAGATATAAACAGTACCATTGGGAAATTGGGAAAGCATTTTGGTGTGGTCAGATGCTTTGAGGGCAGGGGAGAGATCTAGGGTCTAATAGACCCCATTTTTTTCAAAAAAGAGTACCTGTCACAACCTATTGCTATCATAAGGGATACTGTATTTACATTCCCTGAGATAACAATAAAAATGATTAAAAAAAAATGGAAGGAACAGTTTAAAAATAAAAAAGCAAAATAAATAATAAACAAATAAAAATAAAGCTCTTGCTCAAAGGCGAACGCAAGCGTCGGTCTGGCGTCATATGTAAATAGCAATTGCACCATGCATGTGAGGTATCACCGTGAAGTTCAGATCGAGGGCAGTAATTGTAAATCTAAAGTGGGAAGATGTAAAGCCTTTTAAAAATGTATGTGGTTTAACGCCACTGTGTACGCTTGTGCGTAATTTTAAAGTATGCCGTGTTTGGTATCCATGTATTCGGCCCAAAAAAGTGTCAGGCGGCGTACACACGACAGGTTTCCTCGGCAGAATTCAGCAAGAAATTTGCTGGGAGACGTATTCTGTTGAGAAAACCGGTCGTGTGTACACTTTTCGCCGAGAAACCCGTCAAGGAACTTGTCGAGCCAAAAAGAGAGCATGTTCTCTATTTCCTCGATGGGGCAATGGGAAAATTTGGCTCGACGAGTTTTTTGACTGCCGAACAAGGAACTCGACGGGGAAAACGATGTGTTTCACCCGACGAGTTTCTCGGTCGCGTGTACGCCGCTTCAGAAGGGGCTTTGTCCCTCAACAGGTTAGAAGAGTGGATGATATGTGACATAAGCTTCTAAATGTTGTGTATAAAATGCCAGAGCAGTTAAACCCCTCCCCCAAAATGACCCCTTTTTGGAAAGTAGACACCCCAAGCTATATTCTGAGAGGCATGTCGAGTCCATGGAAGATTTTATATTTTGACACAAGTTGCTGGAAAAAGACAATTTACACCCTTAGAAATTCTGAAGGCGGTGCTTGGTTTTCGGGGCCCTGTACGCGGCTAGGTTCCCAAAAAGTCCCACAAATGTGGTATCCCCGTACTCAGGAGAAGCAGCAAAATGTATTTTGGTGTGTAATTTCACATATGCCCATGGCATGTTTGAGCAATATATTATTTAGTGAAAACTTTGTGCAAAAAAAAGAGGGCAAATAGGCTCTGTGTATACAGTCAACAGTGCTGGTCGTGGACACGGTGCATCCTCAACACGTGGCCCGTGGGGCACGCTTGTCCTTTTTTTCTGCTGATGGCTGTTTTATTGAGCCACAACATGCAGAAGAGTTGGTGAAATCGATAAAGCCATTCTCATCCTCCTCATCATCTCTCACCCAGGCTCAGAGTAGTTTGCCTGCCAATGCAGCTGCCAAAGCGGCCTATTCCATCGGCTCAATGTCAACTGTCCCTCCTTCCTTAGACCCACCATAATGCACAGAGGAGTCCCCGAACTGTTTGACCACAGTTGCGGGTACATGCTGCAGGAGGATGTGCAACGTTTTGAAGGCTCCGATGATGGTACCCAGGTTGAGGAAGGGAGAAAAACGTGAGCATAGAGAGAGGGGGTGCCCAAGAAGGACAAGAAGCTGTCAGTCATGTTCCTCCAGCCGCAGCATACTGCCAAGTTTTCTGCAATGACGATGAGGGAGGGGATGATGAGGTTAGTGACTCTACTTGGGTGCCTGATAGAAGAGAGGAGAAGGCACATCTCGAACAAGGCAGGATGCCCTCCAGGGGGCAGCTTAAGGGCAGCTATCCTATTGCATCACACCGCAATGCTAAGCATGTGCAGGGCACTGCTGACTCCCCGTGTATTTTGAAAAGTTCTTTGGTATGGGCCTTTTTTGACACGTGTGCAGCAGATGGCACTGTTGCTGTTTGCAACATATGTTACGTCTGAAGCATATCAAGTGTGGCCAAAACAGCAGCCACTTGGGCACCACATGCTTGACCAGACATATGTCGACCTTCCATGCAGTCCGTTGGCAACATCACTTAAAAGACCCATATCAAAGAACAAGACAGACCCCTCCTTGCTCCTCATCAGCTGGGATCTCCAAACCCACTATACCAGTTCTCTCAGAAACATGCACTGAGAGGAATGAAGGTGTAGAATTAGGTGTCCCAAGTATTTGTGGGCAATCTGCTAGACCGTCTAAAGAAATTCGGTCCGAGCCATCCACATGCTTAGCGTCTGAATGCTAGCGTGGCCAAATTGCTAGCACTGCAACTGCTGTCTTTTCAGCTGGTAGACTCTGCCCCCTTTCATGAATTTGTGGAATGTGCTGTACCACAGTGGCATGTTCCCAAACCCCATTTATTTTCACAGAAGGCCATTCTGTCTCTATACCGACATGTAGAAGGCAATGTCTTGGCCTCGTTAGACAGGGCGGTCAGCAGTAAGGTGCATATTACCGCTGACTTATGATCCAGCAGGCATGGACAGGGATGTTACCTTTCTTTCATGGCACACTGGGTAACTCAGCTGGCAGCTGGGAAGGATGCAGGACAAGGTACAGTATTGTTGGAGCTTGTTATACCACCACGCCTCCAAAATGCTAGTAGTGGTGATTCTGCCACAGCTCCCTCCTCCACCCCTCCTCTGCTTCTTCCTATATGGCCTATTCTTTTGCAGATTTGTCCTCTGAACCAGCGGTGCTCCATAGGCATTCAAGCTGCTACGCAAGCACTCAGGCAAAAAACTGCCAGTGCTTGAGTTGGTCTGCTTAGGGGACAGGAGCCACACTGGGGCAGAGATTCTGTCAGCTCTGCAGGGGCAGGATCAGAGGTGGTTGATGCCACGCCAGCTTCAGCCAGGAATAGTTGTATGCGACAATGCCAGGGCTCAGCTGGTGGCTGACCTTCAAAAGGAATTCAAGCTGCACAAGAACCGCCTCATTTGTGACATGCCCACCAGGTGGAACTCAATGTTGGTGATGCTGCATTGGCTTCACCTGCAGCAGAGGGCCATCAATGAGTACCTGTGTGAGTATGGCCCCAGCCCAGGGTCAGGGGAGCTTGGCTTTTTTTGCTACGCCAGTGGCTACTGATCAAGGATACATGCACTGTTCTGTCACCATTTGAGGAGGCCATGAGGATGGAGAGCAGTGACAGTGCATGTATCAGTGATACTGTCCCTATTGTCTTCCTGTTGGAGCACACGCTTTGTGCAATAATGCACAGGGCACTTGAGGCAAAACAGCGGGAGGAAGAGGAGGACTTCCTTACCTCTCAAGGACCCCTTTATCCAGATAGTATTCCTGTGGGCCCGCCAATCACACAGGAAGAGCAGGAGGAGGATTGTGTCAGCATGGAGGTGGACCATAACACTCAGGATCAGCTGCAGTCTTCAATGGATTGTTTTCAGTCCCCAAAAACCCATGGAGTTTTACGTGGCTAGTAGGGGGTGGCTGCAGATCATGTGATCCTCAGTGACCCAGAGGACTCCGGATCTAATGCCTCAGCAAACTTATGCTGCATGGCCTCCCTGATCCTGCAAAGCCTGCAAAAGGACCCTAGGATTTGTGGGGTCAAGGAGAGGGATCATTACTGGCTGGCAACCCTTCTTGATCCACCTTACAAGGGTAAAGTTGCAGAACTTATCCAGCCTTCGCAGAGGATGAAACATCTTCAGGAGGCCTTGCAGAAAGGTTTGTGCATTACGTTTCCAGAGCCTGGAAGGTTATATTCTCCTGGTGCTGGAAAATGTGTTGCTGAGGCTTCAGAGTAGTGAAGAAGGTGGCTGTCTAAACCGATTCCTTCAGACAATTCTTCAGTTCGCAGCCCCAAGGTCTGATCGATTCCAGCAGCCATCGCCAGCTTCTGAATTACATGGTGCAGGAATACCTAGGGGCAAGATCAGACTTAGACATCTTTCCAACAAAAAATCCACTAGGTTACTGGGTCTTGAGGATGGATCACTGGCCAGAGCTGGCATAATATGCAATTGAGCTACTGGCCTGTCCTGCCTCCAATGTTCTTTCTGAACATCCATTGCTGCTGAAGGCTTTGTAACTGATCACAGAGTGAGCCTGTCCACAGACTCTGTTGATCGGCTCACATTCATAAAAATGAATCAGTCTTGGATCACCAGCTATCAAGCACCTGATGCTGATGTAACAGATTGATTTTTCTATGGATGTGGGAGCCCTTGAAAACTGCCTATGCTGAGCGACTATCCTATTATGCTGAATGACTATCCTATTCCTCCTCAATCTTGATGATGCTAGCTTACAAGAAAATTTTGGTTCAGGGCACACCACCAATGCCTAAGGCCCAATTTTTCTGCCCCTGTTTAACGGGGGCATGTAATTACAATTTTTGTTGTAGTATTTTGCAGCAGGGCTCATTCCTGCGTTTAACAAGAGTATCTGTGAGGGATTTACAGTGTTGTGCCACCACCACCTAAGGCCCAATTTTTCTCCCCCTGTTTACCAAGGGCATGTAATTACAATATTTGCTCTAATATTTTACAGCAGGGCTTGTTCCTGCGCTCAACAAGAGAATCTGTGAGGGGTTACAGTTTTTTGGCACCACCACCACTGCCTAAGACCCAATTTCTCTGCCCCTGTTTAACAGGGGCATGTAATTACAATTTTTGATCTAATGTTTCACAGCGGGACCCGTTCCTGTGCCCACCAAGAGTAACTGTGAGGGCTTACAGTGTGGTGGCAGTGTGGCACCACCACCACCAACCAAGGCCCAATTTTTCTGCCCCTGTTCAACAGGGGCATGTATTTACGATTCTCTATATAATATTTCACAGCAGGGCCCGTTCCAGCGCCCACCAAGAGTAATTGTGAGGGCTTACAGTGTTCTGGTACCACCAATACCTAAGGCCCAATTTTCTGCATAGTATATAGGGCACGCCATATAGTATATATAGGCGGTCCCCTACTTTCAAACATTCGACTTACAAACGACTCCTACTTACAAGGAGGAAACAGGAAATCTACCCCTAGGAAGGGAAATTCTCCCCTGTAAGAGCTAATATAGAAAAAAGTTGTCTCCACTGATGCTTTATCACCAATCCTTGTTTCCTTAAAAAAAAAAAAAAAACATTTTCAACATCCAATTTTAATTGGGACAGAAAGTGAGGTGAAATCTACTGAACAGGGGCACAGACAGCAAAACAAATGTTACAGGGGTGATAAAACTTCCATGTTATCCAAAAAGCTTAAAAATAGTTTTTTTTTGGCTAGAGCTACACTCAAAAAATGTACAAACCTACAGTCCCTATCTTGTTTGTAACCAAGGGACCGCCTGTATACTGCTGTACAGAATATATAGGACCTGGGGGCCACACGCTTTTTTTTTTAATTTGGGTGCTGGTTTCCCCTTAATATCCATACAAGACCCAAAGGGCCTAATAATGGGCTGGGGGAGGGGCGTACCCATGACTTTTTTCTCAATAATTTTCATCTATATTGCTGGGACCCGACATCACAGCCGCAAGCAGTTTTAAATTACTTATACCTTTAGAAATGTCATTTTGTGCAGGGACTGTTCTAAACACGGGAAACATGTGCCACTTTATAGGTTTATTATAGACACCCCCCAGGTACGTTATTTAAAGTAATATTTCACTTATTTTTTTCACTTTAAGCATTAATAAAATCACTGCTCCCGAAAAAAAAACGTCTGTTTTCAAAATAAAAATTGCATTGATGCATGTCCCCTGGAGGGTGTTCGGCTCATCCCTATAAATAATACAATATACATTCATTTATATATTTGCTAAGCATTAATAAGCAAACAGACCTATTCAATAGAAGTTTACGGACAAATAGGATGTTTTCAAATCAAAGTGCTATTGGCGTACTACGGTACTCCTGAGTAGCCCATTAGTTCACATTTTCAAATTAGTACAACCTTTAGCAACAAATTAGAATTAAAATTACAAAAGTCAAACTACTTTTGAATCTAACGTATTAACAGTTTTTCTTTTTCCATATTTTTCATGAAATTGTTCCTTTACAATGGTGGCAAAGTCTAAATAGTTTTACCTTAAACAATTCTCTGCATTAAGATAAAAAGAAAACACAAAAACACCCCACTATATGCCCTACCTCATTCTTTGTCCCTAATCAATTTCCTGTCTCCTGTGACTGCTTCAGCTCTGTCTGTGGTTCCAGCAGAGGTCACCTCACTTCCTGGTCTCATTGGAGACATAAGGGCAGTGGGAGGCATTGGCTTCTGCTGTTATCAGTCAAACTCTTTTGAGGATAGAACAGGGGTGTGGGTTACTGGTGCTGTGTGTAGCTATGGATACATACAGCCTGTCTTAGGAGCATGCAAGCACAGGTTCCCTTTTAGCACCTGGCTTGTAAGGAGGCACCCAGAGCAGAGAAAAGCTGATAGTGCCAGCAGGGACCTGCCAGAAAAGCAGAGGAGGGTGACTGTTGTGCAATATTATTGAAGCAAAAAAAAAAATATATATATATATATATATATATATATATATATATATATATATATATATATATATATTTTTTTTTAAATAGGCTTTAGTATCACTTTAAAGCAAAACTGATTTGTCAATTTAAGGCAAATCAACAAGCTACCTTTCCTATCCCCAACATAATATACTCTTACATTTAATTTACACCCCCACTGTCCTGTTCAGCTCCAGGAGATGAAAGAGTTGCTTGGAACATCTGGGTATAAAGGGAACTCATACCATTGGCAGTACTAGACCAATCAGCTTGGTCACATGAGGGATCCATTGCCCTCTCCAATCCAGCTCATGCCTTGTGTGGAGCATTCCATTTACTGCTATTGGCTAAATGGAATGGCAGAAGAATGAAAAGAAGGTAAGTATACAGTATACATCTATGATAATATGTAATAATTATGGCCAAATCTAGGGGGGTGCAGTGCCCACCCACCCAGATTTTATTTGTGCCCCCCCAAAGCCATCATCTCTGCCTCCCACTCTTCAAGCCTGGGTCCTATAAGGTCTGCGAGGGCTGGTAGGGAGGGACTCTGGAGGTCCTGGGCGATTTTAAGGGGGGGTCTTAAGAATATTTTAGCTACCCATTGGCTGAGGAGGCAGCAGGAGGTGGTCAGCCATTAAGCACTTTCTCCTTAGCCAATGGGTACACAGGGTGCACTGTCTGAATGAATGAATGAATTAAAAACTTATATAGCGCAGCACATGCAAAGTAAATCGCCTCTGGGTGCTTGTTGTTCCTGTCTCCTTTGAGATCAAAAGAGATGAGTCTTAATCTTTCTCCTGAAGACTAAGTAGTTCTCCTCCAGCCGAATGCTGGCTGGTAAGGCGTTCCATAGTCTGGGACCTTGGACAGCAAATCTCCTGTCTCCTTTGGACTTGTATCTGGCTTTCGGTATCTGAAGCCGATTTTGATTGGTGGATCGTAGAATACGATTGGGATTGTGAAGTTTTAATTTTTCGCATAGATAATGGGGAGCATTCCCATGGATACATCTATGCGTTAGACAGAGAGCTTTAAAGGTGATTCTGTCTTTAACTGGTAGCCAGTGAAGGGATCTCAGTGAAGGTGAGATTGATTCCCAGGGTTTTTTCCCAGTCACAAGTCTGGCGGCCGTATTTTGAACGACTTGAAGACGAGCGATTTGGTACTTGGGGAGTCCGAGGTAAAGGGCATTTGCATAGTCCAGTCTGGAGTTTACAATCGCCCCCACCACGACTGCTATGTCTTTCTTGGGAATAAAAGGCGTGAGTCTGCGTAGTAGGCGCAGCAGATGGTGAGATCCGCTGACTACTGACCCTATTTTTGCGTTCATTGTCATGTCGGAGTCAAAGATGACCCCAAGACTTTTGACTTTGGCGCTAGGGGTGATGATTTTGCCCAGAATGGGCGGGGAGATCCAGGTTGTTGCCGATTGATTCCTACGCTTGGCGTGAAACAGAAGAAGTTCTGTTTTCGCTCCGTTGAGTTTGAGATAACTCTGTGTCATCCAGTCCTCTATCAAAGAGAGACAAGTCTCTAGATTGAGGTGGTGATCCTTTTTATTGCAAATGCGGAAGTACAGTTGCGTGTCGTCTGCATATGAATGATAAAGCAGTTTTTGGCTGCTGATGATTTCGAAAAGAGGACGCACATAGATGTTGAATAACATTGGCGATAGGGGAGATCCTTGAGGGACCCCGCACGATAATGTGCGTTGTTCAGAAGTGAAGGGTCCTAGCTTCACTATTTGCGATTGGTTTTCCAAAAAAGAGGAGAACCAAGATAGATCGCTTTCTGCGACTTTGGCTATTTTGGCCAGTCGAGTCAATAACAGCTTGTGATCTACTGTATCAAAGGCTGCGCTTAGGTCCAGCAGAACCAGAAGAGAAGATTCTTCTTCGTCTGCGGCCTCGAAAACGTCGTCCCATATCTTGGATTGGATTGGATTGGATTGGATTAAATACTTATAGAGCGCCAAATGCAAGTTGTGATACTCGCGTCTAAGCGCTTACCAACAAGCTAAAAAAAAAAAAAAAAAAAAAAAAATATAAAAAGAAGGGGGGGGGGGGGGGTGTCGGGGCACAGCAAGCCTATCCCTACTCCCTGACAATGGACCGCAGCCTAGGATTAAGGTAGCGTCCTGCTAAGGGCTTGGAAGGGCAGGTCTCTATCTATAGGCTTGTGAAAACAAAAGTGTCTTCAAGCCCTTACGGAAGGCCATCAAGGAGGTGGATGCTCGGAGCTGATGAGGGAGCTGGTTCCACAGAAAATTCCCCAGTGTTTGGAGCCGGCGGCCACCTTTCGAAGCTAATTGGCTAGATTTAATAATTGCTAACAGAGCGTCAGTCGAACGAAGCTCTCTGGGTGGACAGTAATGTTCTGTCATATTTGATAAATACATCGGACCTAGTTGCCAATAGGCCCGAAACACCAAACAGAGTGCCTTGAACTCAACCCGTTTTACTATCGGGAGCCAGTGTAAGTTCTTTAGTACCGGGGAGATGTGATTCCGCCTTGGGCAGTTTGTAACTAATCTTGCAGCATGGTTCTGTGTAATCTGCAATCGTTTTATCCACTTCTGTGGGAGCCCTAGGAAGAAAATGTTAGAACAATCCAACCTAGAGTGGATAAGTCCATGAACTAAGATCATACGGTTGTGCTGAGTGAAAAGATTCTTAATTTTCCGTAATAATTGCAGATGGTAGTTGGCGGATTTTATGCAATATTTTGCATGAAACTTAGTTCAGCATCAAAAATTATACCCAGATTTTTAACCTGCTTAGCTGGAATTGGGGCAGAGCCAAATGAGGATGGCCAGGCAGGTAAAAAGGTAGAGTTGGCCTGTGGGCCGATCAGCAATAGCTCCGTTTTGTCGGCGTTAAGGCCTAGCCTGTTTGTGTCCATCCATTGTTGGATGTTAGATAGTCCCTTATTCAGCTGTTCAGGCATATTAGGTCCACTTGCAAGGTCTGCCAAGATCTGTGTGTCATCCGCATAGATCTGGCAGCCTAGACCATAGCTGGTAATGAGGTCGGCAAGTGGGCGCATATAGCAGTTAAAGAATAGGGGAGAGAGGGCAGAGCCCTGAGGTACCCCGCAGGTCAATGACAGGGTGTTTGAGCGGTACGACGCCATTTTTAAGGAGTGCGTTCTTTCTGACAAAAAGGATCTAATCCAATTTAACACTGCATCCTCACAGCCAAATAAGGATTGCATTCTAAAGAGAAGGATAGAATGGTCAATGGTGTCAAACGCCGCAGAGAGGTCCAGCAGCACCAAGGCTGCGGACCCCCCCGCGTCGCGGACACCCAGCAGACGTTCCCTCATATCTAGGGCAGACATCTCCATACCGCGACCGGGTCGAAATCCCGACTGACAATCATGGAACAGACCGTGTGACTCAAACCGCTCCTGCAGCTGGATAAACACAACCTGATCCAGGACCTTAGATAGAAAGGGCAGTAGAGAAATGGGGCGGTAGTTGGTAAGTATCGTGGGGTCCAGGCACGCTTTTTTCAATAATGGGAGTATGATTGCTCTCTTGAATCTAGAAGGCACTATAGCAATGCTGTTTCCGTCCCGTGTCTGGGACGGAATCCTGATTGAAATGGGTCGAGTAAGTTGTGGGTATCTAGATGCTGTTGCAGCTGCTGTACCACTGCTTTCTCCATTACCTTGGAGAGAACATTTAGGCCTGTTATGGGGCGCCAGTTGAGTGGATCCTTAGGATCCAGGGTGGCTTTCTTCAAGATGGGTTGAATGAAGCCCTCCTTCAGCTGGGAGGGCATTATGCCCTCCCTGAAGGATTGGTTAATAAGCTGCGTGACAGGAGGTGCCAGGATGTCGGCGCATTCCTTCAGCAGTTTGGTGGGGATAATATCATTTGGTGCAGTGCTGTTGCGCAGAGTGTCGATGCTATTTTTTGTGGTCTGAATGGAGTTGGGTTCCAGCGTGAACTCACCTAACTGTGGTGAATTACTGCCGGTGCTGTGTAAATAACTACGGGGGAGGCTGGGAGAGCAATTGTTTTGCTGAATGCTTTGCCGGACTGCCTCAATTTTGTTAATGAAGCAATCCGATAACTCATCGCAAAATTCTTGTGTATCCAAGTTGGGGGCTTCAAGACATCCTGGATTCATGGTCTGAGTGACCAGCTTGAAGAGTTCGCTGGGGCGGTTTAGGGCACCATTGATAGCCTCAGAGAAATAGTTTTTCTTGGCTTCGAAGATTTGCTTGTAGTATTTTCTGGTTATTGCCTTGTAGATCGAGAGGTTCTCATCTGAAGAGCTTCTTTTCCAGGCTGCTTCTGCCCTTCTGCGCTCTTGCTTCAGTAACGCCAGCTGGTTGTTGAACCAGCCGGAGTTATTTTTCCTGATCTGGGTCTTTCGTTTCGGCGCTATCAAGTCAGCTGACTGCAATAGTGCTGTGTTTATGGCCTCCAGTGTTTCTTCCGCTGTTTGGTGCGGCTGAATTGTGTTTATTTTTTCCCCTAACGTGGCTTTGAAGATTTCCGAGTGGAGCTTCTTCTGACATCTGGTCCAGTGTGTTGTCACTGGATTTGATGTTTTTGTTAAGGGGGGGAATTCGGAAATAATGAATTTAATTGCATGGTGATCTGTCCATGGCAATGGTTCATTTTCCAAGATTTTTATTTCCAGATCTTGTCTGAAAATAATCCTTCCAGGTGGTCGATGCAGGCGTCGGCAATGGGGTCTTGCGGGGAGTTGGCCCAGAGGTTGAAGTCCCCGAGCAGCAAAAGGTGTTTGCTGTTCAGGGTATAAGTGGAGACAAAGTCCGTCAAAGATGGGAGCAGCTGCGACTTGGGGCCAGGTGGCCTATAGCAGAGTAGAATCCGGACGGTCTCCTGGCCGTTTACTTGCAGTTGAAGAGTAAGGGTTTCCATGAATGGAAGAGGGTTTTGGAGGCTTGGTTTTGTGATCGCAAGACGCGTCTTATGGATCACCGCCAGTCCTCCTCCTCTTTGCCCTATTCTGTTTTCCGTTATAATACGGTAGTTTTCTGGCACCAATTCTCCTAGAATGGTGTTGCAGTCGGCTGTGAGCCAGCTCTCTGTAATAAAGAGGCAGTCTAAGTCATGTCGCAATAAGAAATCATGGATTTCTTATCGGTGTTTTACTGCCGATCTAGTGTTGATCAAAGCACATGATATGTGCTTTGGCTGGGGTAAATGGCTGCGATTTCTGGCAGTCGATCGTCGATCGATCCTCAAAAGTCGCAGATTTCTTAGGGCTTTTTTGGTGGCGGCCGGCAGAATTGCGGCAAATCGACCCAGATCCCAAATGTTCTTCGCCGAGTATTGCCGATTAACCATGGCCGCCGTGGAACCAAGGGGCGGGGGGGGGTGGATTCACAAGGATAACTGAATCCTCTGATCCTGGCTTGGTCCAGAGGAAGGCAAAAAAACCCTGACCACGCTGCGCCAATATGCTGTGGTAGGGAAAAAAATTCCTTCCTGACCCCTAAAGAGGCGATCGGGTTTAAGCCCTGGATCAAGTTTTAATGGATTTGAGAGGGATAGGGCAGGGTGGAGCAAGATGGCCGCCAACCTGGCAGCAGGATCCAGGCTGGGGGTACCAGGCTGAGTGGCGCCTGGGGGGCTAAGGGAGATGATCGGAGGGCAAGGGGGCTCTACTGGGGTAGGGGGGGGGCTTTCTGGCCCGATTAATGAAGTAGTGCCGACTGTTGGGGGGTGGAGAGCGGCGCGCCGCAAGGCCATGGATGAAGCCGCGGCCTTTCCTGAGTCGCGGCTGCCGCGAATCTCCACCGATCGGCGCGGAGGAAAGAATACACCGCGCCCGAGGGTAGCGGCGGTTTGTGGGGATGGCTGGCGGAAAGGACGCCCGAGCGGGGGTAGGGGTATGGGGGTGAGGAGAGGGGAAAAGCCGTGGGGATTGGGGGAAGCTACTGTGGCTTGTCCTGAGAAGGACGGCCGCCTGCATCTCCCAAGGAGTGGCTTACCAGGTCAGGTCCCCCGAGGGAAAGCCGTGGAAGTCCTGGAGGGGGGAGAGGAGCTTGTCCGAGTGGCCAGTGGCAGATGGATAGCTGACAGGGTGGTGGAAATCCTGCCTGCCTGTCTGTGAGGCCTGGAGCCACACAGTGGGGAGGATCCTGCACTAGCCCTGAGAGAGTGACTCGTTTGAGAGCGTCCTGCTCTCTCGGTGTCTGACTGCACACTGAAAGCTGCTACAGGGGCTTTGAGAAATCTAGACTAATCTCTTCTGCTATTACTGTCTATTACTGCAAAGCCTTGGACTTCCTGTTTTGGTGCAGGATGCCTCTGCAAAGAAGCTGCTGCAATGATCAAGGTGAGAGAGAAAAAAAAGAGCGGTAAGTAATTTGAAGCTGCTAGAAGAGCATGAGCCTGTGCCCCCCATCCTCCTTTTAACAAGTCACTGTAATGCCAACCCTATTGCTGTCCTTTTAGCAGGGTGAAAGTAACTTTACATATGTGTAGCATAGGTGTCAACTATATGACTAGATTAAAAGAACAGCAATATGAGTAGCATTAAGCCTCGTATACACGATTGGATTTTCCACAGACAAAGCGTCTGATTTTTGTCGAAAGGACATGTGCCTGGATTTTGTCTTGCATACAAACGTTACACAATTGGCGGCCAACAAACACAAACCTAGTGACGTACTAGATGTACTATGTGTTTTTTCAGCCCTTAAGCGCCACACTTTGGGCACCTTCTGCTAATGGCATCTTTGGTGAGCATTGATTCCGAGCATGCGTGTTTGTACTTTGGACTTTTGTCTAACGGACTTGTGTACACACGATCGTAAAATCTCACAACAGACAATGGTCTGTTGACAGAATTTCTAATCATGTGTACACAACGGTCCATGGAAAATTTTAAAGCCTGCCATCCAACAACAATTGTCCGATTGAGTGTACAAACGGTCAGATTTTATGCCAACAGGCTGTCAACACACAATTCCCATCAGAAAATCTGATCGTATGTACAAGGCTTTATGCCTCATACACATGATCGGTTCATCTGATGAAAACGGTCTGATGTGTTAAAAAAAAAAAAAAGTTACAAAAAAAAAAGACGAACCGATCGTGTGTGGGCCCCATCATTTTTTTTCCCATCAGTGAAAAAACTTAGAACTTTACAATTATCTGATGGTTAAAAAAAAACAATAGAAAAAAATGATCGTCTGTGAGGAAATCCATTGGTTAAAAATAAAAAATAAATCAACGAATGCTCAGAATCAAGTCGACGCATCCTCGAAAGCATTGAACTTAAATTTTCTCAGCAAGTCGTTGTGTTTTACGTCACAGCGTTCTGTTTTTTCAACTGATGGTGTATAGGCAAGACTGATGAAAGTCAGCTTCATCAGATATCTGATGAAAAAATCCATAAGACCGTTTTCATCGGATGAACCGATCGCGTGTACAGAGTATTACAGTGACTATTATTAGTGTAGATTCACACTAGACAACTCTCTGAAAATCAATCCATGCTGATTGCTTTTCAGGCCCCTTTCACTCGAGAGGTCCAATTGGGTCCTCCTGTCCCCTTTTTCAGGTGGACCTGTTCAGACTCTCCATTCTCCTCTATGGAGTGGTGGATGTAAACAGAATCATGCAGTTTTACACTTGCATACCTTCAATTCCCCAAAAATAGGGGGCATCCATCTGGCTGAATACAAGGGCAGTCCAATATAAATGGCCAGCCTAAGTGGAGCGTACATGGACCTCTCAGTTGCCCACTCTGCTCAGCAGGGCATTACCAGACAGATCCCCTACTGAGAAAAACTAGACAGAGTTTGTGTGAAGATTGCAGCTAGAGTGCAGTTAAAGGGGTGTTCCAGCCAAAATGTATGTTTATTAAAAGTCAGCAGCTACAAAAATTGTAGCTGCTGGCTTTTAATAAACATACACTTACCTGCTCCAGCGTTCCAGCGTCTTCATTCTAACTGTGGGCACCCGGCCGTGACAGCTTTCGGCTTCACGACCGGGCACCACCTGCGCATGCGCGAGCGGCACTGTGCATGCGCGCGCAGCTTGGCGCTGCGCTATTTGATTGGACAGGCTGTCACCTAGGACCTGTCACGTGTCCTAGGCGATAGCCTACAGGGAGGGGCTGCTGTAGGCGATTAAGCTTAATCGCCTAACCAGCCCCTTGGCGGAAGGAGGAAGTGGGACAGGAAGTCCTCCAAAAAAATGACATGCCAAATGTGGCATGTAAGGGGGTGAGGAGTGGGATAAGCGGAAGTTCAATTTTTGGGTGGAACTCCGCTTTAAGCAGCCAATGTCAGACATTCAGGAGGTAGTACTGCCACATTCTGAATGCATGTTTTTTTTTCCTTCTTTGCCAAACAGCAGTTTATAATGTGGATAATGCGCCACAACTGTAATCCAAGAGTTAATGCTAATGGTTGCAAGACGGCCCTGCGACAACACAAAATGCTGCGTTTAATTTGCCACAGCATGTGAACAGCCTCCTCAAGCTTTATTTTAGGCTGGGTTCACACTTGGATGTGGGTTTCCTGCCCTTAATCCGCCCCTGGTAATAATCTTGTCATGTTAATTTGCCCTGTATGGCACTGAATGAATACATTTTGTCTGATTAATTACAAACTAAAAAAAAATACCACAAAAATTAACAGCAAACAATCAGATTTTAAGGGGGAAATTAGGAAAACATGGTTTTGGGGAATCATCTAATGATCCCTCTTTGAGAACTTATTGAATCCTGGAGTAAACTTATGACATCAAGCTTCTAATGTACAATGAATTTTAAAACAATTTAAAATGAAATTGTGAAACAGCTAAATTAGTTTGGCTGTGTATAATAAGAGGATGCCTCATCTGTTCACCGAACACCAGTACCAATATTCTAACAGGTTCTGTACAAATAGGCTACTGGAAGCAACAAAGCAACAAACTCGCAGCTTTTTATGCAGATCTTCAATTGGACTGCATACCATACCAGTCAGGACCGTCCAGTGAAAATGCAGAAAGCTACAGGGTACTTGAGCTGCAGAGAATCTTATTACCCCCCCTTTATTCAACACCTTACCATCACATAACTTCTGCAACTGAATTTACCAACTATCCTGCAACAGAGACAAGGAACAGTGCAGAGTAGAAAAGAAAAAAAAGCAAACACAAATCTCAAACATTTTGTTAAAAGCTGCCTAGCTTGGAGCTCCAGCGTGGTCTTGGGATACATGAACACCTTACCTGTTCTGACTCTAATGTTTTTTTTCCTTTTTGGTCCGTTGCCTAGTTTCTTCCACCAGCAGAAGTCTTCCGTCTCTCTGCGTCCTCACGATGGCATATTCGTCTCTTGGCCGGAATCCTATGGTGATCTCTCACAATGCCAGAGGGCTGAATATCCCTGAAAAGCGAACTACCCTCCTGAGGGAGCTCAGGAAAGGTAAGCCGAGGTTTGTTTTCTTACAGGAAACTCATTTCAAAACCGCACAAGTGCCAAGGCTCACTGACTCCTATTTCCCTGAGGCATATCATGCCACGAATGACCTTGCGAAATCGAAAGGTGTCTCCATTTTAATAAGTACACATGCTTCCTTTGAAATAACAGACAAACTCCTGGACCCGGAGGGAAGATTCATCTTCCTGAAGGGGAAGTGTAACGGGATGCCTCTTACGTTGGCTAGCGTATATTTCCCCAATACTTCCCATCGTACGTTCTGTCGGAACACGCTTTCCCTGCTCCAGGGATTTAGTTCCGGCTGTATAATCCTGGGCGGAGATTTTAATATACCTTTGAACCCCTTGGCGGATACCTCGACGGGAAGGTCTTCTATCACTTACAAGATACTTAAGGGTATTAAGGCTATGCTGGGGTCTATGCATTTAATAGACTCTTGGCGCTTCACTCATCCTGAAGACAAAGACTACACATTCCATTCCATTCCCCACAACCGCCTTTCCAGAATTGACTATACCTTTACAACTCAGAGGGACCTTCATTTGATTACGGACGCACGCATAGGCATCCAATCCATATCAGACCATGCCCCAACTTCACTATACCTTAACTTGCACGGACCTCCTCCCAAACCTAACTCTTGGAGATTAAACCCGTTCCTGACATTACCTCATTCCTTCAGGAATTTTTTGAACGTCACCTCGGGCATGGACCCCCTGACAATCTGGGTAGCCCACAAGTGCACAGTGAGGGGGGAACTCATTAGACTGGGGACGCACAGTAAACGTAAAAGAGAAAATGCCATTAAACTCCTCTCAGACAAGATTCATAGACTTGAGACACTCCACAAGCAGTCCCTCTCTGAAAGATCAGCCCGTACACTACTTAACGCGAGGAAAGACCTTCAACAGCTCCTAGACTCCTAGAAAGTGTATTATAAACATGGCGACAAATCGGGCAGATTTCTGGCTAAGGCATTGAAAGACGCTAGTTCCGTGCATAATATCAATAGTATACGAAATAAATCCGGCTCAGTCGATGTGACCACAGACAAAATAGCCCAACACTTTCATGAGTACTACTCTAACCTATATGGCCTTCTGGCTCAGGGTAACCCTCCTAACTCCTCTAAAACTAGAAGCCAGGCAATACAAGATTATTTGACAGAGTCCAACCTCCCCTCCTTACTGGAGGAAGTGATCCGACAACTAGAATCCCCAATAGGGAACTCAGAATTACTGACGGTTATTAAAGATCTCAAGGCAGGGAAGTGTCAGGGCCCGGACGGTTTCACCTCCATTTACTATAAGACCTTTGTGGAGCTCATTGTAGATCCCCTGCGAAAAGCCTTGAACTTTTTAGCCTCCCCTAGAGATGTACCCCCCACATTTCTTTCAGCACACGTTGCGGTTTTGCCAAAACCGAACAAAGACCCCCAGATTTGTGCCAGCTACAGGCCGATCTCACTTCTTAATCTGGACGTTAAGCTGTTGGCGAAAGTCTTGGCCAACAGGCTTCGTCCTTTTCTACATGATATCATAGGCCCAAGCCAGGCTGGCTTCATGCCCGGTAGGGAGACGGATCCTAAAAGAATTGAGCTCTGAAATTTCAAAGCCACTGTATCTAATATTTAGGGACTCATTAATGACAGGAATAGTACCACTGGATTGGCATAAAGCCAATGTGGTGCCCATATTTAAAAAGGGAACAAAGTCTTTACCTAGTAACTATAGACCTGTTAGTTTAACTTCTATAGTTTGGAAGATACTGGAACGTTTAATAAAAGACCACGTGGATGAGTTCTTGCTGGAAACAAACTATTTAAGCATCAGACAGCATGGATTCATGAAAGACAGAAGTTGTCAGACAAACCTGATTTCTTTTTATGAAGAGGTAAGTAAAACCCTGGACAGAGGCGTAGCAGTGGACATGGTATACTTGGATTTTGCAAAAGCGTTCGATACAGTTCCCCACACACGGCTCATGTGTAAGGTAAGGTCTGCAGGATTAGATATATCAGTTTGTAAATGGATAGAAAACTGGCTGAAAGACAGAATTCAGAGAGTTGTGGTTAATGATTCTTACTCTGAATGGTCCAAGGTTATCAGCGGTGTACCCCAAGGTTCAGTGTTGGGTCCTTTACTTTTCAATATATTTATAAATGATATTGGGTCTGAGATCAAAAGTAACATTTCTGTTTTTGCAGATGACACCAAGCTATGCAGTGGAATAATGTCCTTGCAGGATGTCTCCAATTTACAAGCCGACCTCAATGCTCTGTCTAATTGGGCGACTAAGTGGCAGATGAGGTTTAATGTTGATAAATGTAAAGTTATACACTTGGGGGCTAAGAATATTCATGCATCATACATGCTAGGGGGAGTACAACTGGGGGGATCTGTAGTGGAGAAGGATCTGGGTGTTTTAGTTGATCATAAGCTCAATAATGGCATGCAATGCCAAGCTGCGGTTTCCAAAGCGAGCAAAGTCCTTTCTTGTATTAAGAGATGTATGGACTCCAGAGATAGAGATATCATTTTGCCCCTGTACAAATCATTAGTAAGACCTCATCTGGAATATGCAGTCCAGTTTTGGGCACCAGTTCTCAAAAAGGATATCGGAGAAGTGGAGAAAGTGCAGAGAAGGGCAACCAAACTGATAAGAGGCATGGAGGAGCTCAGCTATGAGGAAAGATTAGAGGAACTGAATTTATTCACTCTTGAGAAGAGGAGAATAAGGGGGGATATGATCAACATGTACAAATACATAAGAGGTCCATATAGTGAACTTGGTGTTGAGTTATTCACTTTAAGGTCAACACTGAGGACAAGGGGGCACTCTTTACGTCTGGAGGAAAAGAGATTTCACCTCCAAATACGGAAAGGTTTCTTCACAGTAAGAGCTGTGAAAATGTGGAACAGACTCCCTCCAGAGGTGGTTCTGGCCAGCTCAGTAGATTGCTTTAAGAGAGGCCTGGATTCTTTCCTAAATGCACATAATATAACTGAGTACTAAGTTTTGTAGAAAATCAAAAAATATGCTGCGCTGCACTAACAGATGAAACATAAATTAAAATGTGACCATTCATCTTAATGAGAACAAAAGTGAAACGTGAATGACGTGACAAATCCAAAAAATATCACAATTGAATACAAATAATAAAGTCCATGTGTGTCAAACTTGCACCCGAAGTGTGTTTGAAAAAAGTTCTTAGAGTAAGATCAGACAAAGGGCACCTCCACCTCTAATAAAATTGCCTGCTTACCGACTCCCAATGATCTTATTGCTAAGATCACAATCGCATGTAGGTCTATGTTTCTATGGTAGGCTTGCTTCTACTTTTCATCTACTTCAACTCCATATGTAGGTAAACCATACCACGATGCATGCCAGATCCCGGAGTGTAGATAAAAATAAAGAGAAGGCCAAAATAGAGTAGTACCGTAGATAATGGGAAGTTTAATATTAAAAATTACACTCACATGGTAGGTGTACAAAATAAGCGTCTAAATTATGTAGCCGGCCGGCTTCAACATTCGCTCGTCCTTCCGGATAGTCGATAGCGGTGACGTCAGCACGCCGCTTTCCCTACGCCGTTTCGTCACAGATGACGTCCTCCAAGGGCACGAGCGGCGCGCTGACTCGCCGCTAATTGTACATTTGCTTGGCCAATCGGACCGCCCAGTTCTGACATCCGGGAATCCGCAATCCTCATCCGCCATATTGGAGATGGGACATTTGCCCTTACTGATTGTAACTCAATAGCGAAATAGTCATATTGGCATTAGATATGACCAGATCACAGGAGGTTGTATATACAAAACATATAATAGGGCTTGTTGCTTGGCCTAAATTAATGGTGAAGATGACACAGTGAGCTGTTGATCTGTTAACACTGAATCATCGTCATTGCAATAGAATGAGACACGCACAAGGTTAAAAATTAACCCCATATTCCATGGATCGGATCTAAAATCCTCATCATTATGGGTTCAGTTTGCAACACGTGCAAATATATTCTCAACTGGAATGCATATTATTTTAAAGCATGATTACAACAATTCATTATCAAAATAATATTTGGGAAATTAATATAAAAAATTAATATAAAAATGAATGTATAAAAGTATAAAAATTTGATATAAAAAATTACAAGAAAAATGTGGACTATTGACAGTCACATTCGGCTCACAATATAAGGGAGGAACCTCGACTCACTGATGGCAGCCAGCGAGCCAGGAAAAGGAACCCTTAAACAATATTAAGGTCATTGTGATCACCCAAAACCCTAGATATGAGAATCAATGTAGGCCCAATTGGCTCCCAAAAATCAAGCCAGAACCAACATCAAAAAGGGATGTCATACCCTGCATGGATGACCCTCCATTTCTGAGCTGACCACAATTAAAGTGGACATATCAAAGAAAAATTAACATAAAAAAGAGACATCATAAAAAGGGGAATTTAATGTGGAAAATGAGTCCCGGATCTCAGAACTGGTTCACATTAACAGGTAACCCCATACATGTTGAAATCTATGGTGAATTAGAATGTGATAGATGGTAAGACTCTCTAACTATTGTCTATGAATGCGTTCACATCTACATCCACATTCAGTCCGTAAGGAGTATAAGTTCGAACTCTGTGGATCCAGGCCATTTCTAGCCTGGATAGTTCCCTAACTAACAACCCCCCTCTCCAGTGGGCATCAAATTTATCAATGCCCAGAAAGAGAGTCCCCTCTGGATTGCGATTATGATGTAAATCATAATGATGTGACACAGAGTGTTGAGAAAAACCTGACCGGATGTTGGTGACATGTTCCCCCAATCGAATCTGCATCTGTCTTTTAGTGCGGCCTATGTATTGAAGCCCACATGGGCACTGTAACAAATACACCACGCCTGTAGAACTACAAGTGATAAATGGTTCTATTAGATGTTCCTTAGAGGTACTGTTTGAAAAGAAATTCATAGTTTTTTTTTAAGTTATTTTGTTTAGCGTGCATATTTGGCACCTACGACACTGATGGTATCCCACCAATCCCCTCTGGAAAAACGAGACTTTTTTGCTGGGAGGATCAACCACATTCGGTGCGATTTTATTCCGCAAAGATGGCACCCCTCTAAATATAACTTGAGGATTCAAAGGGAGAACCGTTTTAAGGATCCTATCATTCTCTAATAAGTGCCAGTGCTTTTTGATTATTCTCTTAATGAGGAAATGTTGGGTGGAATATGATGTAACAAAAGGTACCACTGGACCAGCTTTGCCACCCTTGGGAGTGGGATCCAAAAGTGATTTGCGTTCAATACCCGCCACTTCTTCAATGGTTCTCTCCAGCTGACTGGGGTTATAACCCTTCTCAGCCAATCTGTCTTTGAGAATTTTCGACTGTGAATGAAAGTCATCTAGAGTGGTACAATTTTGCCTCATTCTAATGAATTGGCTCTTAGGCACTGAATTGAGCCAATTCTGATGATGACAACTCCCAACTGGGATAAATGAATTCCTGTCAGTCTTCTTAAAGTATGTTCTAGTTTTAAAACCAGTCTCATCCTTTGTGATGGTAAGGTCCAGGAAATCAATCCTTTCTTGGTCTGCTTCGTGTACGAGGCGAATCCCCCTATTATTATCGTTCAGGAGGGAGATAAATTCTTCTAATTGGGGTTTGGAGCCATTCCATAGGAGGAGGATGTCGTCGATGTACCTGGCCCAAAGAATGATATGTGGGCTAAGGTCCTTATAGACGACATCCTCCTCCCACTTGGCCATAAATAAATTGGCCAAGCTGGGCGCATATTTAGCGCCCATTGCGACCCCCCTAATCTGCTGGTAAAAACCATGATCGAACCAGAAATAATTATGCCCTGCGGCGTATTCTAATAGCTCAATGATGAATTCCCTTTGGGCTTGGGGTACGTCAGAAAGGGTCTCCAGGTAGTATTGGACTGCTGATATACCCAAATGATGGGGGATGATTGTATACAGTGAACTGACATCCGCTGTTACTAACCAAGTGTCACTATTGGGTTTTATCTGTGACAGTAAATTAATAACCTGCCTAGTGTCCTTTACATAAGATGGCATTTTCTGGACTAAAGGCTGCAAAAAATGATCAATATACTTGCCTACCCTGGACGTGACAGAATCTATACCGCTCACTATAGGGCGTCCAGGGGGGGCAAGTAAGGCTCTTGTGGATCTTAGGGAGGCAGTATAGGATCGGTGTCCTTGGTGCTCTCGGGATTAAAAATTGTTGTTCTTTCTTGTTGAGTATACCCGAGTCAGCACCTTTCTTCACCAACACCTCCAAATTACTTTGGTAGCGTAGGATAGGGTTCCCCCTAAGTGGTAAATAGGTATCACGATCATCTACCAATTTCTTGGTTTCATTGATATACATTAGACGATCCATTATAACTATCCCACCCCCCTTATCCGCTGGACGTATGACCAATTCTTTGTTGGTGCATAGAGAGTCCAATCCCTTGACTAAATTTTGGTCCATCCTAGGGTTGGAGACTTTAACCTTCTCCAAATCTCTAAGTACCACATCCCTAAACACTTTTAAAGAGGGAGCCAACACCCCCGGGGGGTTCCAGGTGGATGCATTGGCTAGTCCTGAATGGAAGGAGGGGTTTTGACCAGTAGGTCCATCAGTACTAGGAATACCTGCAAAGTAACGTCTAATGTTTACCTTCCGCACATACCGGTGAATGTCCATGTACGTCTGGAATTTGTTTAGTTTCTTTGGGGGAGCAAATTTAAGTCCCTTATCCAATAATGCCAATTCTGGCTGTGTGAGATTGTGGGAACTAAGGTTATAAATGCCCACATCATCTACATCCTTGGTTTCTTTTGATTTTGTTCTCCTCCCCCCTCTGCACCCTCTTTGTTTTCCACTGGCCTTTCGGGGGATCGATTGCCTTTCGGGGGATCAGGAAGGAATTTTTTCCCCTCCGGTAGCAAATTGGATCATCGCTCTGCTGGGGTTTTTTGCCTTCCTCTGGATCAACTGTGGGTATGGAGTTGGGGGTATGGGAGGATGTACTGTGTTTTACTTTGTTTTATTTTTTATTTTTTTTTATGGTTGAACTGGATGGACTTGTGTCTTTTTTCAACCTGACTAACTATGTAATGTTATCAAAGCGCTTAACTTGATAAGATCGAAGGCCTTCTCTTGTCCACCGATGCTGAGAAGGCCTTCGATAGGATTGCATGGGACTACATGATGGCCACTTGCCAACATATAGGGTTGGGGTCACATATGAGGTCCTGGATTTCTGCACTCTACAAAAATCCCTCAGCTCGCATTAAGGTCAATGGTTCCCTGTCTGAAGCGTTTCAGATAAGTAATGGGACCAGACAGGGGTGCCCCCTTTCGCCCCTCCTCTTCATTCTTTCCCTCAAACCTTTCATTAGAAGAGTCATAGCCGAGAGGGTGATACAGGGCTTTTCACTGGCAGGAAGGGAATATAAGATTGTGGCATACGCCGATGACTTGCTTTTCTTTCTGACAAATCCCCAATCATCACTACCGTCTCTCATGCAGGAATTTGCATTGTTTGGTTACATATCTAATTTTAAAATACATTTTTCAAAATCGGAAGCAATGAATATAAGCATACCGGCACAATCCCTAGAGACACTCAAATCTACTTGCCCCTTTAGATGGGAACCGTCCGGCCTTAAGTACCTGGGAATATGGTTAACACCAGACCTTGCCCAAATCTACGAAACACAATTTCCCGTCCCATTCTTGAGACAATAGACAGGGACCTACAGACTTGGCATACCCGCAACTTCTCTTGGTTCGATAGGGCAGCCATATGCAAAATGACTATCCTGCCAAAACTTTTATATTTGTTTCGCAACCTACCGATCAGAATCCCCTTGAAATTCTTTAAACTTGTCTCCTCGATCCAACAGAAATTCATCTGGTCCCACAAACCCCCGAGAATTAAAGCCAAATTGTTAGCGCTACCTAAGCATAAAGGGGGTATGGGTATCCCTGACTTTAAAAACTACTACCTCGCCGCTCATGTGACCAGAATAGTAGATTGGCATTGCCACCACCTACTTAAGGACTGGATACAAATTGAGGATGATCTAAGCCCCATCCATTGCCACCACCGACTTAAGGACTGGATACAAATTGAGGATGATCTAAGCCCCATCCCTTTGCATTTCTCCCCATAAATACCTTGGACTAGCTCTCCTGCTTCTCTAAAGATGCATCCACTGGTGGGGACCACGTTGGGAGTTTTCCACAAGTTGTCAAAAGTGACAGACCTGTCCACGCCACTGAGCCCATTGTCACCCTTGTTAAATAACCCTGATTTTCCCCCAGGGATGGAGAATTGTTTTCTTCGCCCCCCCCCCCCCCCCCCAACGCCACTAGACCAATACTCGCCACAGATTGCTTTCGAGACGGCATGTTTAGGGATTTTGGGGACCTTAAAATGGACTTTGACAGGCCTGACCTTCCTCTTTGGACATATTTCCAAATGAGAAGCTACCTAAATCACGCGTCTAGGAGGCACAACTTTAACAGACAGCCTACGGAGATGGAGTCAGTGTGCCTGGCGGGCGAACCCATACAAAAAACTACCTCAATTTCTTATGCATGGCTTAGAGATCAGCCGGTCCACAGAGACGACAGATTCAGAGAGAGATGGTGGCAGGCTCTGGATATCCCGATTTCAGGGCCTCAGTGGGAGAGATCATGTACTCTTGTGCATAAATGCTTCCTGAGCACTAGAACGCAGGAAACTGCCTACAAATTACTTACCCACTGGTACGCCACTCCGGTGAAATTACATTCTTGGTTTCCGCACACACCGGATACTAGTTGGAGGTGCAATACAGACAGGGGCACTCTCCTCCACATATGGTGGCAGTGGCCCCTGATTGTTCCCTACTGGCAGGCGGACAATTAGACTGATCACAGAAACCAAGCTGAAATTAGATGCCGCCTGTTGCCTTCTGCATATCTCCAACATGTCATATCAGAGCTATAGGAACTCACTATCTAAACACCTTTTGAATGCAGCCAAGGCCCTTGTGCCCCTGTTTTGGAAGTCATCCAGGGTCCCCTTGATTCGAGACTGGCTGTCCAGAGTAACTGACATTTATAATATGGAAGAAACGGTAGCCCAATCCTCTGATCGTACTGACAAGTTTTTTCAAACTTGGTCTCCCTGGGTCCAATTTATATTTTCTAAGGATTATGACAGGTTGATGGCTGAGACCTAGACCATCTAAAATGGAGTGTGTTTGAGGTGACTCTCGGCACACTTTATGATCCTCCGACACCCTGCTGGAGCTGATACCCATTCTACCCTTTCTGTCCCCCCCCCCTCCCCCATCTCACTTGTTCTGCTCTCTTCTTCTCCTTTCTTCTCTAAGCCTTCACTCACGGTCACTTCCTATGTTACTGTGAACTTGATCAGAGTACCTACTTCTGATGTTACCTGAAGTGTTGATATTTACACTTTGCATTTGTCTCTCAATGATTTTTTCTCTCTAAGTGCCAAATACAATTAGCTATTATAGTTAACTTCCGATAACGTACAATATGTTGGATTGTTTTGAGTTTTGTACTACGCGCATGTTGGGAGCTGTGTCTCCTGTATTTACCCTTCTACTTTTTCTTTTAATAAACTGGATGTTATAAAAAAGCTGCCTAGCTTACTTTACTGCCCCAGGCAGCAACCTTACTGTGTCATAAGGAAAATATGAACCTGCTGCCACCTTAAATAAAGATACAAGCATGTATACTTGGAAGCACAAAGCTGTCTGGTGGTCAGATAGCTTGCTAATGTGCAATATCATCTACTGTATATGTCCAGGTTGAAGCTTAATAGCCCTTCAACATCATTCTAAACATCTGCTGCATGTAATATCACATATTACAGTGAAATCTATTTTCCTTACTGCATCATAAAATAATAAAAAAACATGAGCTCATACAATTGAATACACACACAAAGATCACAGATTCACTTTTCTGTGTGTTCAGGCTAACATAATAAATCCTCACTTTTAATCCACGATAAATATGTATTTCAAAGATTAGAATCTCCTTTCATGGCACGCTGTGGTGAGCTGACACCGGCATGTGATAAATTATGGATATACTATTACAATTCTGCTGAACACTCACAATTGAAATGTCAGGAGATGTATAGTTTTGCATGGATCTTAGGACAATTTTTAGCTTTTTCTGCATGTTGTCAAGTTGCAATACAACATACAAAAGTTTGCAAGCTCCTGTAAAGCACATAAGTAATCAGTTCTGGACACATTGGCTATTTCCAAGTGACGCTAGCACAAATTGCAACATGTTTACTGGGTCTCTGCTTATAATATAAGTTTATTATGAGCTGACATTTGATGCGAAGAATGTCATTTTTGGTGTCCTAAGACAAAAGGCCTCATACACACGATAGGTTAACCAGAGGACAACGGTCTGATGGACCGCTTTCATCTGTCAAAACCCATTGTGTGTGGAGCCCAAATGTTATATAACCATCGGTTAAAAAAAACCCAACTTGCTTTAAATTTAACCAATGGATTCCTAACCGATAGGTCAAAACCAATCGTTAGTAGGCACAACCATTGGTTAAAAATCCACGCATGCTCAGAATCAAGTCGACGCATGCTTGGAAGCATTGAATATATTTTTTTTCAGCACGTCGTGTTATACGTCACCGCGTTCTGACACGATCGGTTATTTAACCGATGGTCCGTCGCGCCCACACACCATCAGTCAGCTTCATCAGTTAACCGATGACAACGGCCCTTCAGACTGTTCTCATCGGATGGACTGATCGTGTGTACGTGGCTTAAGACACTATTTTACAGTTTCTTGGAAGAATATACCTTTGATTAAACTAACACCCCGCTGCTATGTTCATCTCATTCCAACTCTTTAGGCCTTATTCTAGATCTTTATTAAAATACTCATTTCTGGCATAAAATACTGTCTGATCAACTTCCAAATGCATCCTGGGAGGACCATTTACATGTAGGTAGAAATGAGCAAAACAGCATGGGATATCAATAAACGATAGTCCAGACTCTGTATGTCTATTTTCGTGTTGTGCTACATGGAAATCAACCAAAACACCTGTTTTCGAAAGAGAAAAAATGTATGTTTATGAAAATAAAGAACAAATTATTTTCTATGGTACATGCAAAAATGCTTAGAAAAACAGTTGGAAAATGACAGCTTCTTGTGTTGTGGCAATCTCTTACAACCAGACAATCTATAGGAACGTTAAGATGAATGCTAAAAAGCTATAAAAAAAATCCACATTATCTCCCATACAGGTTTACAGAGGAAACCTTACAAATAAAGTAAAACTAATCCAAAAAAAAGTGCTTTAGACATATCTCTATAATAAGAAGAAATTACAGCAGTAACAAGATTCAGTATGAGCTAGATGCCTGCACATATAAGCTTACAATCTAAATGGATAAGTTGTGGAAAAAATATAAAGGCTCCTTAAGCCTTTGGATAAAGGGAGTACTAACTGATAGAAGCGTGGTTCTCTAAGTAGTTGCTATGGTAAACTGCAAATGTGACTTTATATCAAAAGACTTAAAGGGGTTGTAAGGCAGAAGTTTTTTTTTTTTTTATCTTAATGCATCCTATGCATTAAGATAAAAAGCCTTTTGTGTGCAGAAGCCCCCCTCAGCCCCCTTAATACTTACCTGAGCCCCATATCTTTCCAATGATTTCCACAAGTACCTCAGACGTCCGGGACTCTCCCTCCTGATTGGCTGAGACACACCACCAGCCTATTGGCTCCCACTGCTGTCAATCAAAGTCAGTTAGCCAATCAGGAGCGCGAGGGGGTGGGGCTGAACCGCAGCTCTGTGTCTGAATGGACACATGTAGTTGCAGCTCGGCTCGGGTGCCCCATAGCAAACTGCTTGCTGTGGGGGCACTCAGCAGGAGGGAAGGGGCCAGGAGCAGCAAATAGGGACCTGAGAAAAGGAGGATCCAGGCTACCCTGTGCAAAAATATAACATGTTTGTTATTAAAAAGACTCTACAATCACTTTAATATATCAACGGGCACCTATAAGGCCCCTTGTTGATTGCAGTATACCTGTTTGTACATTGGATGTATGTACTCTTTTTATATAAATCTTGTATTATTTTTATGCTGGTGTGCATCAATATGCTTATGGTCAAGCCTTGTACACCCGGGCCAGAATCTCATCAGGAAAAAAAAATAGTTTTTCCTGACAAGATTCTTGGCAAGAATCTCTTGCCGCCCGAGTGTACAGACACTGCTTTCAAAAGAATCGTGGTTCTTTTGAAAGGCAAGAACGCGGTGAGGTCATCGCGTACAACAAGCATGCGCTCATCACATTCAATGCCGTCGCCGCCATCTTGCTTCACCCTACCTATGCCGCGGAAGCTATCGCGCATGAGTTAAAGTCATTTCGAGAATGCGCGGGTTTTTGCGGCGACAGGTAAGTATACAGATGCTCGGGTTTCTCATCGGGAAACAGGCCGACAAGAATCTCGACGAGAAAATAGAGAGCAGGATCTCTATTTTTCTTGTCGAGATTCTGGGAAGTTTTCCAGACAAGAATCCTGAAAGCCCCGTACACACCCTTGGTTTACTCGGCAAGAAAGCTCTGCCAGCAGTTTTCCTGCTGGTTCTTGCAGAGAATACCGAGCGTGTGTGAGGCTTTAATGTTATATGCTGGTTGAGGTAGTTCTTCTATGCTCAATAACTTTGTCTAAATTACTGATTAATTTCCCAGGAAGGAAATCCCCTCTGTTTGCAGAGGCCCTGTTCTGGGTAGAGGCACTGGCAGCTTTATTATCAAATCCACTCTTAGCAAAGGTTAGCTAAGGTTGCCAGTTAGCAAAGGTTCTGGTTCTCTTATTTACCTACAGGTTTAGAGCAATATCTTGTTTGGGGAGGGCCATTTCTCATAACCCCCCAAAAAAGGGCTACATATCTTTACCAATGTAGTTATAGCCTGGTTGGAATTATTCCATGCCTGGTCCGGTCAGATTAAATTCCGGGCTTCGCACTGGATCATAGTAGAAGTAAGATTAGCGCACTTGTAGCCAAGTTTATTCATAGAATCAGAGGCAAATGATATGGAATGGAGATTTGGAATATGGCAAAAGTTTAAGTTAAGAAATTATACAGATCATTTGAAGGATGTTAACCTTGATATCTTTAATCTTGGTCTTTCATCTGGAGTTGAGATATGATACAACTTTGTAACAATGTTTTGAAACATCATAATTTCAAAGCATGAATTATAGCTTTAATTTCCAAACATAAATCCATTGGTAGCATACTTGCATGTCTTGTGATGTTAGACTGTAAACTTCTATGAAGGCAGAGACTGATATGAATGTTTTTTTTATTGCATTTATGCACTGGTCCAAATCATTTGGTGGAGGGGGATTATGGCATGAGGTTGTCTTTTAGAGGTTGGGCTTGGCCCCTTAGTTCCAGTGAAGAGAACTCCTAAGGCGTTATCATACCAAGACATTTTGGACAAATTTATGCTCCCAACTTTGTGAGAACAGTTTGGGAATGGCCCCATCCTGTACCAACACGACTGCGGATCAGTGCACAAACAAGGTCCATAAATACATGGATGAGCAAGTTTGGGGTGGAGTAACTTGACTGGCCTGCACCTCAACCTGATGGAACACCTTTGGGATGAATTAGAGTGGAGACTGCGAGCCAGGCCTTCTTGTCCAACATCATCCTAAACCTTGTAGACAGCTTTCACAGAAGAGTTGAAGCTGTTATAGCTGCATAGGTAGGGTCAACTCAATATTGAACCCTAAGGACTGGGATGCCGTTAAATTTCATGTGCATATAAAGCCAGGGGTCCCAATACTTTTAACAATATAATGTAATTGTGGGTACCAAAAAAGAAACCTGGGATGGTGTTATTTTTCTTGACCTATAATGAATCTTCTGGCTCCTCTTAACAGTCCCCACACACACACACACTCCCCCATACAAAACACTTCCTGAATGTAGCTTCAAATATCCAGAGGTGGAAAAAAATAAAAAAAACGTTATCACTAGTACACACTAAAACGGACAGCTGCCACACACTAATCTACAGTAGTTTAGTCCAATCCACTTTATTAAAATGCAGCGTGTCAGCATTGTATTTCAGTTCATTGCACTGTGCCTCTGGGGTGCATTGCAGAATAAATAGGGATCATATAAAAGAATTGTAGCAACTGTAGCAGTGACCTGCATTCTTGCAGTGTGGAAAAAAAACAGGTCACCGCACTATACGTCACCGTAGCCTTACACACGATTGACTTTTTTCAGAAGAAATTCCAATCGTGTGTGGGCCCCATCTGACTTTTTTCCATCGGTGTTTAGAAATAGAACATGTTTTATTTTTTTCCAATGGAGGAAAAAAACGATCGGAAATTCCTATCGTCTGTGTGCAACTCCGACGGAGAAAAAACCCACGCATGCTCAGAATCAAGTCGACGCATGCTCGGAAGCATTCATTTTTCTCGGCTCGTTGTAGTGTTTTACGTCACCGCGTTTGGACGGTCAGAATTTGGTCTGACAGTGTGTATGCAAGACTGATGGAAGTCAGCTTCATCGGAATTCCGACGGAAAATTCTATCGGATTTTATTCCATCGGAAATTCTGATCAGGTGTACGCGGCATTAGAGATCGTAATGTATAAGGCTTGGTGCTTCCTCTATTACCCTGATCCGTAGACACTGGCCTAAATTCATTATGCTAAATACAGCCCTGTATATATTCCCTTTCCCTGCATTTATTTGTTTTGTTTACTTGCATTTATTGTTTTGTCATGTTGTCATGTTAACTGTATAGTTAAAACTGTTTAAATAAATAAACTCTTCAAAACTTACATTGTAAAATATTCATTCGCAGTGATTTACTCTACAATCAGTACTTCAATTTTAGAAACTTGCTTTTAACTCGTTTCGCATTACATTTTGGTATTCAAAAAGTTAGAATCAAACATTTGTGTGAATAAAACAACACAGCCTGGGTCAACAACATTAGGATTTGTTATACGGTACGCAGTGCTCCAGAGTTAGCAGTTAGTTGTAGCACACTACAATATCTTGTTGCTAGCTTTATCCTCACAGCATGCGTACTGATTATATTGATTATGTGAAAGCATTAGTGGCCTTGTTCAGCATATATAATATGCAACTTTGGCCTTTACCAGAAGGTTCCCAGCTGGAGCTCTAATTTCAACACTTGGACAAACTTTTCAGTTAAAACACTCTCCCACAGCAGGGATTCTGTGTCATGTCATGCTGGATCCTTAAGAAGTGTCTCTCATTTCAGAAACAAGTAATCTATTATGCTGCTACTATATTGTATTATTTTGGATAACGTTAACAAGGTACATTGTTGTTATAATCAACCGTATTTTGTACAAGAGTGGTCTTTTTCAAAACATGATATACGTGGGCAGCCTTTATGTGTAAAAAATAGATGCTCATTTCAGATCTACATTTTCTTGTTTTCATCCTCCAAGAGCACACAGGGTAATTTAATTGTCTTTGTTAAATTAGATTTGTAGACTATAATAAATGTCATGTTATTTGAACTACATGACAAAAAGCAGGCATGACAAATTGAAGAGGGTTAGCTTCAAAGCATATTGTTTATGTGAATTTCCTTAATAAAATGTTTAGCCTCTTTTAACTGTCTAAATAATAATGATAATGACAATAATAATCATTATAATCATTATTATAATCCTGCAAACAGGTTTAAAGAACCAGTGCCCTTACAATGTTCTGCTTATGCAAAGTCCTAAAGGCTAAGCGATGCCAACTTTCACAGATAGATTATCTGCTCCAACTTTAAAACTATTCCATCTCATGCCGCTGTACGTGGGAAAACTTGTTCTCGTTGGGAAAACTGTCATGTTTTCCCTTGGACGAGAAAACTGGCCGTGTGTAGGCTCCCCAGCAGTTTTCCAGATGAGAAAACCGCCGAGAATCACGACGGGAAACATGTTCTAGATGTTATCATCGCAAATCGCGGTGGTTTTTTGATTGGCAGTTTTCCCATAGGGAAACACTGCTAAGGAAAAACAAAAAGTGTAGCGCTGAAATTATGTGAGAAATAACCATATAACACTGCAAAGCATCATATAGATTTGGAATGAAATAATATGTACAGTATAATACGTGAAGCAACACATAAACTAATCACCAAGTGTTCAAAATGATCATATCAATTAAATATGAATGAGAGATATGTCTAAAATTGATTTGATTCAAAGTGTCCAAAAAACGTGACAGTAGGTGAAGAAGATTTTGATAGCAGATCCACCACCAGAGAAAAATGGGAGGCTTACCAGAAAGCGTGGACTCAACTAAGTATTCACCTAATGAGTCACTCAGGCTTATTATGATGGTATTCGGACATCAACCTTCCATTGGGAAACAGGGATGGGTTTTGAATATAAATCAACTCCTCATACAATAGATGAGAGACCAAAAAAGGTGTAATAATACCAGGACCGATATATGAGACTCATAGGCTCTTTACAGAGGATCCAGGATGCTCAGATGCAACAGTTAGGGGAGGAAAGAAATGAATGCAAACATAGTGTAATTATGTATGATACTTTTACTGTAATACACAAAATACAGTTGCACTCACATTTCAGCAGACATATCAAAAGCATATAAAAACATCTAGCAGTAAAGTCAGCAGAAGACCCGACGATCATCATCTGGGGTGCTGACCGACTGTGGGTAAAAGCAAAGTGCCCTAAAGTGGTTGTAAACCTCAGACATGAAATATGATCAAAGCATATCTATCTACATAGTGTGTAGATGTCTCAATTAAGACTACTAATGCCGTGTACACACGGTCGGAATTTCCAACAACAAATGTTCAATGTGAGCTTGTTTTCGGAAAATCCAACCGTGTGTAGGCTTCATCGCACATTTGCTGTCGGAATTTCCGACATCAAATGTTTGAGAGCTGGTTCTCAAATTTTCCGACAACAAAAGTTCTTGTCGGAAGTTCCGATCGTGTGTAGCCAATTCCGACGCACAAAAATCCACACATGCTCGGAATCAAGCAGAAGAGCCGCACTGGCTATTGAACTTCATTTTTTTCGGCTCGTCGTACACCACGTACTTGACGTTCGGAATTTCCAACAACATTTGTGTGACCCTGTGTATGCAAGACAAGTTTGAGCCAACATCGGTCGGAAAAAAATCCACGGTTTTGTTGTCCGAATGTCTGATCGTGTGTACACGGGATTAGAGTAATTTCTGTCTGCTGCTTTGTTCCTGTGCTATCAGCATGAATCACTTCTGACAAGTTTTACTGACACAAAGAGGCAAACGTGAGGGAGCTCCTGCTGATTGGCATCCACCACTGTGTGCTGTATGAAGGCTGCTTGTCTGATTGTTACTCACCACCATGAAGAGAGACTTTACTGCGGTGGTCAGTGACGTGCTCGCCCCCTCCTGGGAACTACATCTGTGTGGCAGGACGCTCTCTACGTGTTAGAGACTTCAAGGAGGTGTGAATTACTGGGTGTGCCGCAATGCATACTGGGAAATGTAGTTCTTAGATGAGTGCCGCAAACCAGGAAGTGAATGAGAGAACAGGGACTAGAACTCCGGAGGTGATATAGATGAAGGAATTTAATAGGTATTTACTTGTTTTTTAACAAAATAATTACCCTATTCTGTCTGTCTACCTTGCAGACATTCATTTTAGGCAAAAAATAAGTTTGGTTCGTACCAGAACATGCAAACAGAGAAAAAAATTGTTCGAACACACGAACACCGTTAAAGTCTATGCGACACGAACATGAAAAATCAAAATTGCTCAATTTAAAGGCTTATATGCATGGTATTGTCATAAAAAGTGTTTGGGGACCTGGGTCCTGCCCCAGGGGACATGTATCAATGCAAAATAAAGTTTTAAAAACTGCAGTTTTTTTGGGAGCAGTGATTTTAATAATGCTTAACCACTTCCCGCCCGGCCAATAGCCGATTTACGGCCGGGAAGTGGTTATGAAATCGTGACAGGCCGTTCTCAAACGTCCTGCACGATTTCATGCCGCACGCGCCCGTGCGGGCACGCAGCGCGGCGATCGGTGATGCGGGGTGTCAGTCTGACACCCTGCACCTCCGATCTCGGTAACGAGTCTCCGGCGGAGCCTCGTTACCACGTGATCAGCCGTGTCCAATCACGGCTGATCACGATGTAAACAGGAAGAGCCGCCGACGGCTCTTCCTTACTCGCGTCTGACAGACGCGAGTAGAGGAGAGCCGATCAGCGGCTCTCCTGACAGGGGGGGTTCGCGCTGATTGTTTATCAGCGCAGCCCCCCCTCGGATCGCCACACTAGACCACCAGGGAAATAAAAAAATACCAAAAAAAGGGGCAAAAAAAAAAAATTACAAAAAAATAAAAGTCAGCAAAAAAAAAAAAAAAGGGGGGCAGTAAAAAAAAAAAATGATGCCAATCAGTGCCCACACATGGGCACTGATTGGCAACATTGATCCATCAGTGCCACCCCTCAGTGATCATCAGTGCCACCCCAGTGTCTGTCAGTGCCACCCCACAGTGCCAATCCATGCCCAGTACCCACCTATCAGTGCCCACCTGTGCCACCTATCAGTGCCCACCTGTGCCGCCTATCAGTGCCCACCTATGCTGCCTATCAGTGCCCACCTGTGCCGCCTATGAGTGCCCACCTGTGCCCACCTGTGCCGCCTATGAGTGCCCACCTGTGCCGCCTATGAGTGCCCACCTGTGCCGCCTATGAGTGCCCATCAGTGCTGCCCATGAGTGCCCATCAGTGCCGCCCATGAGTGCCCATCAGTGCCGCCCATGAGTGCCCATCAGTGCCCCATACCAGCGCCGCCTATCAGTGCCCATCAGTGCTACCTAATCGGTGCCCATCAGAACTACCTCATCGGTGCCCATCAGTGCCACCTCATCGGTGCCCATCAGTGCCACCATATCAGTGCCCGTAATTGAAAGAGAAAACATACTCATTTACACAAAAATTAACAGAAAAAAATAAAAACTTTATTTTTTTTTCAAAATCTTCGCTCTATTTTTAGTTGTTGCGCAAAAAAAAAAAAAACGCAGAGGTGATCAAATACCACCAAAAGAAAGCTCTATTTGTGGGGAAAAAAGGACGCCAATTTTGTTTGGGTGCAGTGTAGCATGACCGCGCAATTGTCATTCAAATTGCGACAGTGCTGAAAGCTGAAAATTGGCTTGGGCGGGAAGGTGCGTAAGTGCCTGGTATGGAAGTAGTTAAAGTAATGCAATAAAAGTGAAATATTCCTTTAACCACTTAAGGACCGTCTAATGCCGATATACGTCGCCTGAATGGCACGGCTGGGCACAGGCACATACAGGCACGTTGCCCTTTATGTGTCCAGCAGTGGGTCTCGCGCGAGGCAGCTGCCACAAAGCTCCGTGCCTGCGGGACCCACGGACCCGATTGCCACCGGTTTCCCGTGATCGGGTCATAGGAGCTGAAGAACAGGGAGAAATGAGTGTAAACACACCTTCCCTGTTCTTCTCTGTGGCAGTGACACTGATCGTCTGTTCCCTGTTATAGCGAATGACAATCAGTGATGTCACACCTACAGCCACGCCCTCCTACAGTAAGATTCACTCCTTTTTTTTTTAACAGAAAAGAGTTTTATTAGACAAATCAGCATTACAATACAAATACGGTACAGAAGTTACAGCAAAGTAGAAATCAGAGCGTCAGAAGTGTACATCACATCCAGGGGCACAACCCAAGCAAGGAAGATCGGGTAGATGTCAAACATACTCCTTTAGGGCACACTTAACTCTTTAGCGCCCCATAGTGGTTAACCTCTTCATTGGCATTGTCATTTTCACAGTAATCAGTGCATTTTTTGCTGTGAAAATGACAATGGTCCCAAAAATGTGTCAAAAGTGTCTGATGTGTCCGCCATAATGTCGCAGTCACGAAAAAAATGCTGATCCCCACCATTACTCGTAAAAAAAAAAAAATATTAATAAAAATGCCATAAAACTATTCCCTATTTTGTAAACGTTATAACTTTTGTGCAAACCAATCAATAAACGCTTATTGTGATTTTTTTTACCAAAAATAAGTAGAAGAATATGTATCGGCCTAAACTGAGGAAAAAAATGTATATATTTTTTGGTGATATTTATTATAGCAAAGAGTAAAAAATATTGCATTTTTTTCAAAATTGTCGCTCTATTTTTGTTTATAGCGCAAAAAAATAAAAACCGCAGAGATGATCAAATACCACCAAAAGAAAGATCTATTTGTGGGAAAATAGGACGCCAATTTTGTTTGGGAGTCACGTCGCACGACCGTGCAATTGTCAGTTAAAGCGACGCAGTGCCAAATCGCAAAAAGGGGCAAGGTCCTTTACCTGCATAACTTCACCTATAGGCACAGCGATGTACCTATATTCCCCTTGCTTCTTTCAGGTACAGGGCATGCAAAGCTGGGAGAAGGAACAGAAGATATTTTTTTGTAAAAAACAGCACCTAATACACACATTACAGACCCCCCTTAGTTACAGACAACCCTCTCTCAGTGCAGACCCCCTCTCAGTGCAGACCCCCCTCAGTTACAGACACCTCTCCTCGGTGCAGACCCCCCTCAGTTGCAGACCTCCCAGCAGAACAGACCCCCCTCAGTGCAGACTCCCTCAGTTACAGACACCCCCTCAGTGCAGACCCCCCTTAGTTACAGACCCCCTCAGTTACAGACACCCCCCAGTGCAGCCAACCCTTCAGTGCAGATCCCCCTCAGTACAGACACCCCCCTTGGTGCAAACCCGTCAAGTGCAGACCCCCCAGTACAGACACACCCAGCAGTACAGACACCCCCTCAGTGCAGACCCTCCCAGCATTAGACACCCCTCCCCCCTCAGAATAGACCTCAGAACAGCAGATGCACACAGCAGTGTGTCTCATTAAGCAGGCTCCTCCTCCTCTGTGGATGTAAACAGAGAGGAGGGGGTGGCGGCTTCATTCCGCTCCACTGAGGGACACAGCCGCGGCGTGAGAAACGAGGCACAGGGAAGCTGGCGGGGTTAGTGGTGTCGCTACCCACAGGTGTCACCCCTATGGTGGGTATCATCTGGGTGCGGCCCGCACCTGCCTAGCAACGCCACTAACAAAAGCCAGCCATGAGACTGACTTCTGTTGGACAAAAAGCTAGATACACATGGGCCAAAAGTTGGCTCGGAGCCGCCTGAAACAATTTTTTTTACTCAATTTCAGCCCATAACTAAGCTTCATAAAGGAGAGTGAAACACGTTGGGGGTGTGGACTGGTTGGAGTCCAGACTGAGGTTGCCACTCCATTCATCATAGTAGGACACCACATACGTCCGAGTTCCAGGGGTCACCCTTCTTTCATCATCCCATGTGTACCAAGCCATTGGAGGCACAAATCTGATGTCACACCATCCACAGCACACACAGAGAAATTTGTGTAAACTGTCACCTAAGTGGAATGAAAGAACTATCACCATGGAAGGGCCACCATCAAAGATTGGCTGGTGTCTAAGGAAGCTGCCAGAAATGACACACAGGAAGGAGAGGGCAGGATCCAAACTAGGATAGCAGGAGATTTCTTGGCTTTTGTTCTTGGCCATGTATACACCTAGAGATCAAGGCTTTTCTGCTGGCTTTCCCCTTGTGAGCTACCAAGTTACAATATAAAAACAGTCCTAGTGAGTGATGTCACAATGTAGAGAATAGGATTTCCTATAATCTGTGCCCAGTCTTGCCACACAGAGTTAATCCAGCTCTGAGCAATCCTCTTGTATTGTTCAGTGAAAATTAACAGAATTCCAGATAAAAACTTTCCAAATTTTAAAGTCAGTTTCTCTCTTCTTGCTTTAAGTGACAGGTTATTTACATATCTAGCTTGGACATGTTTATCATATGTTATGTTATATTTATCATAACATGAGGTGATTCACAGTATAAAAAGTGAGAAATCCACCCCTCCCTCACATAACACATCCTGGTAATATACAATGAACTTTGGATCACCTCCTATTATGATAAACATAACATAACATATGATAAACATGTCCAAGCTAGATATGTAAATAACCTGTCACTCAAAGCAAGAAGAGAGAAAACAGACTTTTTATTTAGGCAGGTTTTTATCTGGAATTCTGTTAATTTTCACTGAACAATAAAAGAGGATTACTCAGCGCAGGATTAACTCTGTGTGGCAAGACTGGGCACAGATGATAGGAAATCTTATACTCTACATTGTGACATAAAAAAAATGGGTTTACATCCACTTTAACATACTTTTACTGCCCGTAAAAGCCAGTAGGTAGATATGGAATTCAATAATCATTTTCTCTACAAAGCTTGTAATTTGCATAGTACAGCCCCTATGATTTAGGGTTCTTAGGGCAATGATCCATTACACAAACATGGCTATAATTTATTTGTAGCCTGCTTAACTGATATTAGAAACTGAAAGGCTTGGTTTAATGAAAAGAAAAATGATTACAAAATGCTCCTTCACATTCTATCCCACTTCTGAATCATTTACACGTTGCTGCTTACAGTTAATTGCTGACTTTAAATCAGCAAAATACATTAGAATTTCCTTTTTGTGAACCATGGTCTAGAGCTATAAATATTTCCCCAGAGAAGTGATGTAACAAATTTTTAATTAAAATATTTATTACACTAGATCACAGGTATATGTTGTATTTTAAGATTTCAAATGAATAATTTAAATGCTTGTTGTAGTAGACACATTCATATTAACTCTATCATTGTTTAACTGTTTTGTAGATTTTCTTGTGGAATAGAATGAAATCGGGACATATTGGAGTGGAGAGTGGGCAAAAACTTAGCAGGGTTTAGTTTTTTCAGATCCCTTAAAGCGTTTGTTACCCCAGCAATTCATATTCCTGATATACATTGGTTGTACCATGTACTTGAATGAGAAAGTATCCTGTTCCCTTTTATTGCTTCCTTTGTATGAAATCCCTGGTGTTCCCGCCAGTCCCTCTGTTTTCCTATTAAAAACTGACCACACTAGGAGAGAGCATATTGTGGTCAGTTCTCTAGCTATGCTGGGAATTCAGTGTACTCACCTTCGATGATCAGACTTCTACTGACTTGCCCTCCGCTGCCATTTACTGGGAAGCTTACTGTGCTGTTGCTTCTCCTCCCCCAGCTGAGAACAGAGAATATATGATCATTTAAAAAAGGGGGAAAATTTATTTATTTATTTACCTTTACCTTTATCTATATAAATATGTCTTTTGTTTCATATTTTAAACTGAATGGGTTGTTTTACAAGGTGATAGTTTACAATCACTTTAAAGCTGGTACACACAGGGCGAATATTGACCAGCTTGGGCTGGTTCTGCAGAAATCAGTCAACATTTGGCCTGTCTGTACAACTGCCCATCAGACGGCCTAACGCCGGTTATCTGTCAAATGGAAGGTATCACTGATTACTTCATATAGTGTCACATCCTGAAACTGATAACACAAGTCAAAAATTCCCCTTGGGTTTAGACTTTGAAGGCACTAAACTGCTTGCCGACCAGCCGCCGCAGTTACACGGCAGCAGGTCGGCTCTGCTGGGCAAGATCACGTAGCTATACGTCATCTCGCCGAGCAGCCCCTGACACCGACGCGCGTGCCCGGCGGGCGCGATCACCGCCGGGGACCCGCGATCGCTCGTTACAGAGCGAGATCGGTAGCTGTCAGGGGGAGAAATGCCTGATTGTCTGTTCATACAATGTATTCTTGTCATTCAAGTCAGTACACCCCCCTTTCAGTTAGAAAACACCCAGGGAACATACTTAACCCCTTCCTCGCTCCGTAGTGTTAACCCCTTCCCTGCCAGTGGCATTTTTATAGTAATCAATGCATTTTTATAGCACTGATCGCTATAAAAATGCCAATAGTCCCAAAAATGTGTCAAAAGTGTCCAAAGTGTCTGCCATAATGTCGCAGTACCGATAAAAATCGCTGATCGCCGCCATTACTAGTAAAAAAAAAATATTAATAAAAATGCCATAAAACTGTCCCCTCTTTTGTAAACGCTATAACTTTTGCGCAAACCAATCAATAAACGCTTATTGCGATTTTTTAACGAAAAATATGTAGAAGAATACGTATCGGCCTACATTGAGGAAAAAAAATGTTTTTTTTTTATATATATATATTTTTGGGGGATATTTATTATAGCAAAAAGTAAAACAATTTTTTTTTTCAAAACTGTCGCTCTATTTTTGTTTATAGCGCAAAAACTAAAAACCGCAGAGAAGATCAAATACCACCAAAAGAAAGCTCTATTTGTGGGAAAAAAAGGACGCCAATTTTGTTTGGGAGCCACGTTGCGAGACAACGCAATTGTCAGTTAAAGCGACGCAGTGCCGAATCGCAAAAAGGGGCCTGGTCTTTGAACAGCAATATGGTCTGGGGCTTACGTGGTTAAACTCATATAACAGTAGTAAAGTAGAACATTATTTTATTCATAGCACATGATTAAAAATAGTAACATGGAATGCACATAGCAAAAAGCAACAAAAAAATACACCAACTGTAACATGAGTGACAATACAGAAGAGACATCCTTCATCCGACGCATTTCAGAGTCTGTTTTATCTCCTTCCTCGGGGTAGGGAAGATATCAATTCTAGTGACTTCAGTTGTTTTTTTACACATTCCATGTGAATTAAAAGTAAAAAACACTGCCCCAGAGAGTTCCTGCCTCCTCCATCTCCATCAAATGTCTGGCATGTTATATTGTAGATTAAATAGAAACAGGTTTTTTACAAATATAACAAGGGAGAGTCAAAGAAGCTCCCCTGAACATGTTAAGTCTAGACCCACTGAGGCCTATGGATGGAATCTTTCCTTCTGATACCTATTTGATCTGGTTTACTCCTGTTATACAGTCCATCTTACCAACAGGCCTCCATAAGAAGTATTCCATCTATGGGCCTCAGTGGATCTGGACTTTTCATGTTCAGGGGAGCTTCTTCGACACTCCCTAGCTATATTTGAAAAACACCTGTTTCTATTCATTCTACAATATAACATGCAAGGCATTTGATAGAGATGGAGGAGGAGGCAGGAGCTCTCTGGGAGTCCAACTAGATTGGTGTGTTACACCAGGTATCCCTCTTCTGAATTACCCTGGATCATCTTTACTCATCTCCAGTTTACTCAAATATATCGAAGAAAGAAAGAGCTTATAGTGCAATATTGCTAAAGTAGGAAATATTTTTAGTGAGGTAAAACTATGCACTCACAATAAAAATACTTGAGAAATAGCATATATATACAAACCTCCTCACCAACTACCTAGTCCCAGAGACACTGCAAGTGACATCACAGGCACCCACTGAAGCGTTGCGTGACTTGTCACATGACTTCCTCAGGGTACATCACATAGTTAGTTCAGCGAGCTCCTCCATTTTTTTTTCATTAAGCCCACTGGGTTGATCGAAGAAAAAATTGTACCATGTGTACCCTGAATTAGTACCGTTTTACACCTGGATCCCACACGTTCTTGTGCTGTGCTTTTTAACAGCCAAATTATTTGAATGGGCTGCAAAATGTACTGTACATCGCAAAAAATATTGGGCCAGATTCAGAGAGCCGTAACTCCTGTCTAACTGGTGTTAGACTGGAGTACTTTCAAAGTACGCGCGTTTTTTAGCTAGTCTGAAACCTCAAACCATGAATAGACGGCTGCAGGCTTCAATTCGACTGGATTACGTGTTCGTACGCCTTCGGATCTACGCTACAATAAAATTGTGGCCACTGGGTGGACTTCCTGTCGTTTTCCGCATCGGGGTATGCTAATGAGCTTTTGCCGGCGATCTCCGAAATGACGATCTTCAATCGCAATCTCTTACGGCATCTTTAGTCATCTTTTTTTTGCCTAACACTATACCAGCTTTTTGCTGCTCTAATATTAGACAGCCCATGTTAAGTATGGCCGTCGTTCCCGCGTCGAATTTCAACGTTTTCCGACGTCTTTTATTATTTTTTACGTAAGTCGTCCGGGAATAGGAATGTCCGTAAACGATGCTACTCAAACAAAAAATGACGTAACAACGTGATTTTGCGCAATGCACGGCGGGAAATTTCTGAACGGAGCATGCGCAGTTCGATCGCCCCGGGGACGCGCCTAATTTAAATGCTTCACGCCCCCTAATCGCGTATTTCGATTACGCGGCGAGAAATAGAATACGCCGCCGTATCGTACGGGCAAAAATCTACCAGAATTCGATGTAGAGCCTGGTAAAATACAGCAGCGTAGAGTATTTGGATTACGCTGCGCAAATTTAAGTGTACCTGAATCTGGCCCATTGTTTGCAATTATTTGAAAAATGCACTGTTCTGCACTAAGCTTGGGATTTACATTTTGGGGGTACTGTTAACAATATATTGACACTGTCAATCAGATTGCAAGTGTAGTGCATTTAAACGTGGTGTAGGAAATCCAAACACGGCATGCCATTTTCGCATTTCTGGTGTGAGCCATCCCTTACTCATACATGCCTTGAGGTATGCCTGTGTGACTAGTATTAAACAGATAAGCCCGGATTCACAAAGCACTTACGCCGACGTATCTCCACATACGCCGTATAAGTACAAATGTGCCGTCGTATCTGTGCGCTAAACCCACAAACTTAGATACGCCTAAAAACTGACTTCATCCGACCGACGTAACTTGCCTACGCCGGCGTAAAGTGGGCGCATATTTACGATGGACGCATGTGGCTTTCGTAAGTTTTACGTTCGGCGTAAAGTTATTCCCCATAGATGAGGCGCAACCCATGCAAAGGTATGGATCAGGGAAAACAAGCCTATGTATTTTACGTTGGACGTCTGTGAATATGGGCCGACGTGGGTCTGGCTGGGCGTAGGTTAGGTTCATGGCGTACACAGTGATCCGGCGTATCTTAGGCAGTTGTTCTGACATGGTTGTATGCATGGGCACGGGGATACGTCCATGTCCAGACATATGCGCAGTTCATTTTAAGTACTTGTCTGACACCTGGCACATCATTTGCATGAGGTCACGCTTTATTAGCATGGATCACGCCCACTTCCAGCCCACTTCCACCTACTTCCACTTACGCTGGCTTACGCCTACAGATATACGCTACTCCGGCGCAGAGTTGGGAGTATTTGCTTTGTGAATTCCATGCTTACCAACGTAGATACGCTACGTTGGCATAAATATGCGCCGATGTATGTGAATCCGGGCCATAATTGTTGTGTGTATGGGCATTTTATAGTGTGCTGTATGATCTTTTTTTTTTTTTTTATCTAAACCCAAAAACAAAAAAAATATCATATTCCAGCTTACCAGTCCCTAGATGTGGTGATTACAGTTGTTTTCTTTTTTATGGCTTTTCTCCCCTTTATTCTTCCTTTTGTGAAAGTTAGCAGGGAAGGAAGATAACTTTGAGATTATATTTTAGTGCACTGGAAGTTATGTAAAATATAATTAGTCTTAAAAATAAAAACAAATGCAGACACCACATATAAGGACTGTTAATAAACTGCAATATACTACTATTTTCTTGTGTTTTGATTTACGTTATTTCATCTTTTTTTTTCTTTTATGGCAGAACTCAAGCACACACAACAATCTCATTGAAACAATATTACCTTATCAGAAACATAAAACTAACGTGTGAGGGGTGAGATTTTATTAACCTCTCCTATTCACTTACTTCCTGAATAAGGAGGATAAAAGCAGAAGGACCTCATCCATAGATCCCTAATGGTTTCCACTTAGTACAGTTGTGGCAAGCCATGTAACCTTATTTAATAAGACTATACGAAAAGCAGGGTTACTGTGTAATTGAAAATAATCTAAAGAATAAATCATACATCATTTTATTGATGGAAAATCAATGAAAATACGCACTTGGTTTCTGAGGGTCACTGCATGTTACACATTGAATAAAAAAAAAAAAAACACTTGTATGCAACAGAAAGACTACATTGTCATCTGACAAATATGTTCTTTATTTGTGATTTATACCAATGTAAGGGTCATTTACTGGAAATAATCCTAGCATACACAAATTTGGTATTCCTATGTTCAAGTGCACCTAATAATTTATGCCTGACAGTTTTTCGCCTTATTTGGAGCTGCTTGCGGTATTAACAGTTCATGTGTTTCCTTTGTGATTTTATTCCTTTTTAAGATATTGGTCATCTGACACTCTGTGGAGGGGATAGCCACAGAAGATCACACACCTGCTAAATGGCCCAGCTCAGGAGACTCTGTATAAAAACAGCATGCATAAATCATTTTTGAGGCAGCAATAGTATATTACATATAGAAGTGGTTATAATAATTGTTCTTAAAATTTGATTTATAACTATGCAGAGTGTGCCTGTGAGTGATGCTTGCATCCTCAATGGAAGAAAAGAAACTTGGTGGAATCCAGAACAATGAGGCCACCTTGTGTACCCCTTGCACCCAATAACAGGGGTTGCATGAGGCACACCACACTGCCAGTTTTTAGCAATTCCACATTTTGCAGTAGAGGATTTTCTGTGAGCATCTCTCCATTGGCACCCTTTGCATAATTGCACGTTTCAACACTTTTTGGGGTAGTGGCATATGACATGGTATGGTTTGGGTACACTGGATACCATGTACATCCATCCTGGTTTGACATATGTAGCAGTGCAATAACAACTTCATTCACCTGCAAGGGAGACAGGCATTGTTATGTACACACAAAGCTAATTTGAGCAATGACATATTTTGTCAGGCAAAGGCTAATCTAGTGGCATTCTTAAGACCTTCAAAGTGTATGCTAGTGCAAACATGCACTGTGTGTACATATCATTCCCAGTTCTCTATAGTGACGAAAGAAGGTTCTCCTGCACAAGCAATGTATGTCTTACTATTAAGTGAAAAGGGTGAAGAGTGTCAAGTATTAAAATCCATCAACACACAATGTACACATCCCATATTTCTGCAACAGACATAAACTTTGCTCCACACAGTCATAATATTTATGTATAGGCACCGGCTCTGTCTCAAAGCTCTATGCTAGAGTATATATTACAGACAGGGAAGCATACTGATTTTAAACAGAGGACTAAGACTTAGGCCTTGTACAGACGATTAAATCTGTCTGTTCAAATCGGTCGGACCGACCGATTTGAACAGATCTGTCTGCTGGCATTTTGGTTTGCTCGCGTGTACACACGAGCAAACCAAAATCCCTGCCAGCAGACAGCGCGCTGATGTGTCGGTGACGTGGCGGTGACGTTGACGCTGCCACGTCACCGCACCAGGAAGTAAAACACTTCCGCGCATGCGTCAAAATCATTCGGCGCGTGTGCGAGAAGACATGTCTGCTGGTTAGCATACTAACCAGCAGACATGTCGGGCGGACGGGTTCCCAGCCGACAGATTGGTAAGCATGCTTTGAAATCTGTTGGGTGGCCAAATCCGTCTGTTTGCCCGTACCCACGATCGAATCTGTCTTCTGAAACGGTCTAGCCTAAGAGGCACGCCTAAGGAGATCACACAAGTCTCAAAATAGCAAAAGACCACCTAACCTTTTGGTAAAATCCATATATGGCAAATTCACATTCTAGGCCTATATTTAATACCAATGTTATACTAGGACAACAATTTTTTTTTTATTTTTTTTTTCTAAACTCCCATTAATTTTGGTATGTATTGTTACACAAAAAAACACAAAGAAATACAAGGATACTAATCTGATCAATTAAAGACGTTTAAAAAGCTTAAAAAGTTAATTAGCAATTTCCAGATGTCACAGCTGTCAGGTAATAATAAAACAAAATTAACATTTTAAATATATGTATTTTAACATTATGTTGAAACTTTGTTTATGATTAATAAAATCTACATTTTCCTGTAAAACAATATATTTTTTGTAAAATCGATTTTTATAATAGTTAAACAGTTTACCAGGCTACGCCGGATGAATAATTCCATTTATTATTGCAATTAGTTTGTAAGGAAATGTGATCTTGTTCCTTTATAAATAGATCTTGTGTTTAGAGAATAGTTGCCATCTATAAATCATGTTTTTCATGCATTTTAAATAGTGATAAATCCAATTTGTGTTGTCTATGCAAAGTTCACAAGTTCACATGAACTAATAAGCAGCCATTACATCAGTTCCAGAGGCTGTTATTCCAGATTTACCTATTTAATTTCAGAGCCAGTGCTTTTTCTGGAAATTTGCTGCCTTAAAAACATGGTTAACCAATTACTGTCTGAAGCATTTCTACCCTTATGTTGTGAAATATTTTTCAGGATTGTTGTTTACATGGTTGTATACAGTCATCTGACATGCAACATTACACATACAGAGAATAGGCAGCCACTTGAGAATCTAAGCATCTGTCTACATGTATTTATAGGTGAAATCAGAGAACTGATGGTTTCCGAACATGCCTTTGTATTTATAATTAGACATGTATTCTTTATATTGCTGTAAGAGGCATTATGCATAAATATGGCAATAGCTTTTAACACAGTGATGCTTTGCAGAAAGTAATAGCTAATATATTGCAGATAATAAAACAAGGTATAATACATTGTATTTACTGAATTGTAATTTAAAATGCACTGATGAACAAAATCATTGCATTTCAATGAATCTGAATTCCTTTCAGTAAGGCCTCGTACACACGATCAAATCTGTCTGCTGGAAACGGTCTGCTGGACCGTTTCAGCAGACAGATTCGATCGTGTGTACGGTCGAGCCGACGGATTTGGCCACCCGACAGATTTCAAAGCATGCTTTGAAATCTATCGGGTGGGAATCCGTCCGCCCGACATGTCTGCTGGTTAGTACACTTACCAGCAGACATGTCGTCCCGCACCGCCGCCGAATGGATTCGGCGCATGCGTGTAAGTGTTTTACTTCCTGGTGCGGTGACGTGGTGGCGTCAACGTCACCGCCACGTCAGCGCGCCGTCTGCTGGCGGGGATTTTGGTTTGCTCGTGTGTACACGCGAGCAAACCAAAATCCCAGCAGACAGATTTGTTCAAATCTGTCGAGCAGACAGATTTGAACAAATCTGTCTGCTCGTGTGTACGAGGCCTTAAGTGAAGAATCAGTTTAATTTGATGAATATATATAAAAAAAATGGTTAGAGATGAATGTGTAAAGTTACTGAATCATTAAACAATCACGTTTTTTTTGTTATAAGCCAGTGCCCTGCATTAAAGGAAGTGGCTTTGTTTGACACCATGTACTGTACTGTGTCAAAAAAAAGAAACTCTTTGTAGCACCTCATTACAAGCTTACTAGGATGTTTGGAGGAGTGCCTTCTGGTTGGCCTGGGCAATGTGGAATACAGAAAAACTGTGGCCTGAAGATAATTCTGTTACTAAACTTCACAAGAACAGAGATTAAAATGCATGCACACAAGCAAATGGTAGAACACTCTAGCAGATTCAAACAACAATGCAATATTTACAGACCGTACTGTATATATCATAGAAGTATTTTACCGCTAGTACCTTGGTGGAAAATTACCAGTGTCAAGGACCATAAATCAATTTATTGCTAAATATATATATATATATGTTTTCAACATAAATGTGTAAACAGACTTGGGTAGCTAACAATTGTCTAGTTTTTTTAGAGAACCCCAGGAACCTGGAATGCAGAACACCCTATTGTGAATATAAAATGAGGCTTCTAATTATAGTGCTGGGCCACACAGGGAGTTATGAAAGTTTAGTGAATAAGTGATGACTTCTTATCTTCATTTGGTATTTTTATAAAATAATATTCTAATATTGGATGCCCTAGAAAAGTATATGAAACTCCCCATAAATGCATCCTATTTCATTCAGGAGCCAGTTTGCTAAGGTCAGTTTAACATTAATGCACTATCACCCTTTACCGCATGCAAAACAATTGGGTGAGTTCATTCTTTCATTCAGTCATTAAAAGGCACAATACCTATTTTTATTTATGTTATTAATATTATTATTACTACTAGAAAGGTGGATTATTCACTAATGCTTCCATTACTTAACTGGCTACTTATGAAACGGAGAACAAATATGAAATATATCAAATACTCTAGTTTTCTTTAAAAAGAGGGGGGGTGGGACTTTGAATGAGGCATATAGTGATCTTGCCATAGGCCTCCATCCCTGTAAATGGATAAAAATGGTAAAAGTGGGACTTTGAATGAGATGCGATTTTAGCAATATGCAATTAAATATAAACATGGAAAATAAATTGTATGTAACCATGTGACCAGGCTCAGAGTTGTCAACCAAAAAGCACTAAACCAAATTAATCTGTCTAACTGGTGTAAGTAAAAACAGAGGTTTAGTTGTAAGCATTTGCAAATACCCGGGAAGCTGTAGCGCCAACTCCACGGCACTCTGCATGGTTGCAGTCCTATCTATAAATTTAAGGTCTCCTGAAAGGGAGCCCAGGTGTGCTAATCACCAGGCAGAGGACAGGTGAGGACCTAAAGCCCGCCCCTACCTAGAGTTGGTATGGCAAATGAGAGCACTGGAAAAAAAGAAAAAAAAATGCAGAGTGTCGTGAAGTTGGCGCTGCAGCTTCCCAGGTATTTGCAAATGCTTGCAACTAAACCTCTGTTTTTACTTACACCAGTTAGACAGATTAATTTGGTTTAGTGCTTTTTGGTTGACAACTCTGAGCCTGGTCACATGGTTACATACAATTTATTTTCCATGTTTATTTTTAATTGCATATTGCTAAAATCGCATCTCTTTCAAAGTCCCACTTTTACCATTTTTATACTCTAGTTTTCTTACCTGCTTTTATTTCAAAAGTTTGGAAATCATATTTTAATCCATCTGGCTAAAATGTATCTTTATAATAAACTATCATACTCCTGAATTTTGAAAAAAAAAAGCATGTACTGGACAAGAACCTTCTCTCTAAGCCAGGGGTGTCAAACAGGCGGCCCTCCAGCTGTTGCAAAACTACAAGTCCCATGAGGCATTGCAAGGCTAACAGTTACAAGCATGACTCCCACAGGCAGAGGCATGATGGGACTTGTAGTTTCGGAACAGCTGGAGGGCCGCCAGTTTGACACCCCTGCTCTAAGCTATTGGGTAAGATAGGGTAGTTAGATGGGCTTACTAGAAGAAAAAGAACTCTAGACAACAGAGCGTGGGTGTGAGCTTGGTTGGCTTTTGACAGGACTTCTGCTTTAGGGGTGCATCGGATGGAAATTTTGGTGCCTAAACCGAAACCAAAAATTAGGAATTCCCTAGGCTGAAAATCTAAACCAATACTGAAAATTACAGTTTTGAAAAATATAATAAAATTTGTATATATATATAATTGTTTTATATTAGTTATTCGACTTTTTATTTATCATGAATTTAATGAATCAAAAATGCATTCCAGTCATGTAAAATCAGTAATCAACTGAAATACCAACAGCACGAGTGGCAAAAGCCTGGGCACTGGCAGACCTGGCCTCCTATTCTGTTTCATATTTCTATAATTGCAAAGTTACAGTAAGGTGCAAAACAAACTTTTATACAATTAAAGAACAACTAACTTTAACAGAATTATGGCAGAAGACCATTATTCTATTTCACAATTTTTCTGTAAACATAACATATGATAAATACTTTTTTATTTTTTTATTTTCAACTTAAATAAGAACAGATTTACCTAAGTTCTCCCCCCAAGGTATCAGCGCACTGCATGTGCGATAAAATTGTATGTATGTAGCAGTGGCAAATTTACGAAAAATATGTAGAAAAATACGTATCGACCTAAACTGAGGACATTTTTTTATATATATATATTTGGGGGATATTTATTACAGAAAAAGGTAAAAAATATTGGCCCAGATTCACAGAGCGATTACGCGTGCGCGTGCGTATAGTTGCACGCAATTCACAAAACAATATACGCCAGAAATCTACGTTTTTTGGTCCGGCGTAATTGAGTTAGACATTCGCTTCCCTTCGCGCAAAACCGCGCTAGACACACCATTGATTTGCTAGTCAAATATCCTAATGAGGGAGTTACGGGGATTCACAAAAAAACGCAGTTGCTGCGCAGGCTACGCGATATGCGCAACAGCAAAATGTTCTGTCTAAAGTTAGAGGACCTAAAAGCTGGTCTAAATTTTGAAAAAAAGTCTAATTGTCAGATAAAGCAACACTGTTAGTGAGGAGTTCAGCAGTCACACGTGTTGCCCAACAATCTGTATGTCAACATGCCAGGGGCATCGTCGCGCATAGCTATACTACTGACTTTAGATGAACAAAGAAGGAGGAGGGCACGGAGGATGGCACTAAGGAGGGCACGGGAGATGTTTTTTTTATTTTTTTATTTGCTTATATAAAATTTACAATTTAATCTAATACAATATTCTTATCTGATACAAGCCCCTCACTCTTCACTTGATATATCACACACGCATAGACATCTTTGGCATGAGTGATTCTGAGGTGTCTCGCATCTTCAGATTCACCCCTCATGCCATCATGGAATTACCACAACCTTGCAGGAGGACATCACCAGCCCAACACATGGCACCACCCATGACACCCATGACAGCTACATATACAATCAGAGCCCCATCCCCACAGATTTCGAACAGAACATGTATGGGGACAGCTGGCTGGTTGGTGAGTGACATGGGAGTCAGGCATGACTATCCCCTCCCGTGATGCACATCACAAGTCGCACATGCATGACTAACATCCTCCTGTCTTTTCCCTTCAAGGTGACTCTGCATATGCACTGGAACCCCATCTCATGACCCCATCTCATGCCAGCTCACATTATGCATCTTTGCACGTTAAACACACACATTAATCATGGCACAATGAGAATGCATGCATGCACACCACTATGGTCCCTAGCACACACACCCCACATCCTCATCAAATTGGATTGGCACCAGTCCACCATGCAAGACTGGTGAGCAGTAACGCCACGTCAAGGCTCCAATTATGTCACTGTACATTCATACACCATTCACACGGACCTGGGAATCACTTCTCCCTGGTCCTGGGGAACCCTTCTCCACCAAAATTGAGGATGACACCCCTTTTCCAGCAGGAATGTCACCCCCACATTCAAACAGCATTCACAACCCAAAATATGCAAAACATGTCAGCAAAACAAAAAAAAATGCAGAGAAAAAAAAAAAATGCTTTCAAACCAAAAAAAGGGGGGAAAAAAAATTAATGCCCTCTGCGTGAGCCACGCCTGGGGCGCCCCCGGCCACGGCCCCGGCCCCTCAGGGGAGACTCATGGGGGAGGGGAAAAGCCGGGGAAGGAGGAGCAGCCCCTGAGATCTGCCCACCTGGCGGCCTGCCCTCCAAGGCCACGGCTATTCTGTCCAGGGCAGCACCAAGTGTTGCCGTGTTGCCCTGGATAGCCTGGGTAAGGGCCCTCACATCCTGCCCAACGCCTGCTGATGTAGTTTGCAGGTCATTTAGGCAGGTTGTGGAGGCCCGGGAGTGGGAGTCCAGGTTACCCAGCCTATCGTTGATGGAGGACAGGCTCTGATCCACCCGCCCCATAGTCTGGCAGAGCTGTCTCAGAAGGCGGGTCTGGATGGCCAGGTTCCTTCTCAGACAGGCGGGCAGGAGATTGGGCGCCCCCCTGGTGCTCTGGGATGACCTCCTGGCTCCAGCTGATGGTTGTGGCCGGGGAGAAGGGGAGGCCCTTGTGAGGGGAGCCATGTTGGGGGAGGAGGGGGGGGGCTCCCCCTTAGGGAGGGCAGGCTTCTTGCAGCCAGAGGGGAAGAGTCCGCAGAAACCAAACGTCCAGTGCCTGCCATGGACTCCTCCTCCTCATGATTCTCCTCCTCCTCATGATCGTCTTCCGCATGATCATCCTCCTCCTCTTGTTCCTCCTCCGCGGACTCTGGCCTTGTTGGGGGGGCCTCATTAGGCTGCTGTCCTGGCGTTGGAGCGGTCAGGCCAGATGGCCCTGCACCCTCCTGCACAGCTGTGGATGACACAAACCATTCACAGGTTGGAGGATCCACACACTTGCCACATATTCCCTTTCACCCCCTCCCCCACACATGCTACACACCTGAGAGAAATAAAAACCTTACCTGGCACCGCGGGGACCGGACTTGTGTCAAAGCCTGGCAGGCCCTCCACTTCATGACGGTGAAAGGTCAGGGCCACCACACGCTCCGTCGCTGTAAATCTAATCCGGCATGGTGGGCCCCCTCCTGTGCCCCTGGCATGGGCATTTATTGCGGCCAGTTTTTTTTTCACCTGACGCCGGAGGTCGTTTATTTTCTTGTCAATCCCAGACCGGGTCCGTGTCTCCCCCTCCCCCGATGAATTGACCTGCTCCGTGATCATATCCAATATCTCCCTCCTCCTGGCCGGGGTGGTGGTGGCACTCTGCGGGCCGTGGAGGTAACGCCCATAGTCGGTAATGGCCCGGGCAAGAATTCTTTTTTCCCCCACTGTAAAATTAAGCTTTCTTTTTCTCTCAGTCATACTTCCAAACAAACTCACTAGCAGTCACCAAAAATCTGTCACAAATACAAGCACAACCAATCAGGCAAGAACACACACAAAGAGAAAAAGAACACCCAAAAATCACACTAGCACTCAGCAAGAAACAGTCACAAAAAAATCAGATGAAAAAATAAAGCAAGAAAACAAACGCTCAGAAATATATCAATCAAACAAACAGTCTCAAACACTTATCAAAACTCACTTTCACAAAACTACCAACAAGCACTAGATCACACAGAACACTAATCTGACAACTACAAAACACACTCTAACGAACAACAGAGCAAAAGCACTAGGTTAAATGGGAAGGGACACAAAGGGATGTACTTTTGCAATGGAAGTGCGTTTGTGGGGGGGCGTGGCCGGCATCCGATGAGGACGGTCGTGTGAGGAGAGAGCTCCGCTCAGTGAGCCAGAAACCTGCGGCTAATAGCGACATCTCTAACCCTGGTGACCCACATCAGACAGCCAGAGAGACACACTCGCACGGTGACACGATGGGGAAGAGGAAAAACGAGCAGAAGCCTCGTAAACTCACGGACTTCTACCCGCCGACAAGCACGCCTGGGCCTCAAGATGGCGCCGGAGCCTCAGCCTCGCGGCGTGACTCGCCGCGGAACGGAAAGCCCGCAGCAGCAACGAAAGGTGTACAGGTGGCGGCAACATCCCGTACGGGCAGCGGAGGCTCTACCCCAGATTCCTCTCCCATATCCAGCCCGCAGAAATCCTCGCAGAAGCGCTCCACCAACCATACATACGCAGGTGAGCAAGATGACCACAATGATTCGCAGGACAGCACGAGGGTCTTTGTTGAACAAATCAATGAATTCCCTACCTCTGGACTGCCATTAAGTGATACTGTGATGAAGGACATGCTAGTGACGCTGAGGGGGTCCCTGCATAGGGACATGATGCATTGTATAGCGCAGATCAGGTCTGATGTCACTTCTATTGGGGAAAGAGTCTGCCATGTGGAGGAGAAAATGGGGGATTTTGCTATTGCTCACAACGAGCTAGTTGATGCTTATAATGACACGGAGGGGGATATGCAAGATATGAGGGACAAGATCGCGGACCTCGAAGATAGATCTAGGCGCAATAACATTAAGATGCGTGGGGTGGAAGAATCTGTTCCCCCAGAGGAACTGAGACGTTATGTGCAGCGTTTCATAGCCGCCATGTTGCCTGAGGCCCCTGAGCGAGAAGTTATTGTAGACAGGGCACACCGCCTTCCCAAACCCAAGTTCCTTCCTGACGCTGTACCCAGAGACGTGATTGCTCGTATTCACTTCTTCCACATCAAAGACGATCTAATGAGGTTTGCAAGGAAAAACCACCCCCTGCCAGCTCCCTACTCAGATATCTCGGTTTATGCAGACCTATCCCAGCATACTATGCAGGCCCGAAGGAAGCTGTCCTCCATCACTAAGCTTCTTCAAAATCATAAGATTCCGTACTCGTGGGGGTTCCCTACTAAACTACTGATCGTCAAGGAGAATCGCACCTTTGTTATCAAGAGTCTGGAGGAGGGCCTTACTCTAGCTAAAAGGTGGGACCTGCTGCCAGAAGATGATCCTGACCCCAGACCTAAACAAGCGCCTGCTAGGCTATCCCCTGAGTGGTCTACTACCTAAATTGTTCTACGGGCAAAGAGCACTGGCTATTTATGAGTCCTACTCTTTTGGGTTATGAGAAAAGCTCAGTGAGGCTCATGTGGAGTTCATTACCCCCTATGGTGTACCTATGCGGAATTTATTCGCACTTTGTGACTGGTTCTAACGTTTTGTTTTTATGTCCTGGTTTTATCTTTTTTACTTTTTGTTGTTTTTTTTTGCTTTTCCTTTTTTTCCACGTCATTCCTGAGGATCTCCGGAGTCATGCATCTATGCTTAAAGTCAGTCAGTCTACTTCTCATTTGGCATTCAACTCAACATCGACTTGGTGGCCCGTTTTTGATCCTCTGCCGCCACCTAAAGGTAACAAATCAGTATTACATAATTATCACATCAGTCCATTGCTAGTCTCAGCATTTCCCTTCACTCCAGGATGATGGCGTTGTCTATAATTTCTATGAATGTCCATGGCTTGAACAGCCCTTTTAAAAGGTCCGCAATGTGGAGAGAGGTTAACAAGCTTAAAGGGGAAGTTCTGTGTGCGCAGGAAACTCATTTTATGGCTACTAACCTACCAAAGTGCTCACATAGAGCCTTCCCCCATGTTTTCAACGCCCCTGCCCCGGTGAAAAAGAGAGGTGTGTTCATTGCCATTAGACATTCCATTGCTTTTCAACTACATGAATGTATCAAGGACACGAATGGCAGGTATATCATTCTGATTTGTGACCTAAACGGAAGCACTTACACCCTGGTGAACCTATATTCTCCTAACAAGGGGCAAAGCTCTTTTTTGAAATCTCTACTTAAAAAGGTGGACAAGGTTAAAAAAGGCTCTCTTATTCTGTGTGGGGACTTCAACTCTGTGGTCAACAGACACATGGACTGTACGGGAACCAATCCTGCAGGCAGGAACTTCAGTCTATCCTACTGGACAGAGGCCTATACGATCCGTGGAGGTGTCTACACTCTTCAGAAAGAGACTTTACTTACTATTCATCTCCCCACAGGGTATATTCTAGAATAGATTTTTTTTTGACTGATCTTAATTTGCTCCAAAGGACTGAGTCTGCTGAGATCCACTCTATCACGTGGTCGGACCACGCTCCGATCTCCATTCAGATTAGAGGTCAGGGTTCCGTTCCGCAGGCATACCTGTGGAGGAACAACCTAGGGATCCTGGCAGACCCAGTCAGTTCCTCAACAATTAATGAGAAGCTTCTCGAATTCTTTGTTCTAAATGATACCGGTGATGTCAATATCAATATGTTGTGGTGCTCTCATAAGGCTTTTTGCAGAGGTCTACTTATTCAGGCAGCAGCCAGAAAGAAGAGAAGTAGGGGGGTAACGTTGCAAAATGTACTTACGGAACTGGCAAACTTGGAAAATTCTCACAAACAGAACCCTTCCCGTACTCTCGAACAGGACTTGTTTGACTGTAGGCAGAAGGTGCGTTTACTATTGCTCTCTGACCATCAGAATTTGCTTCGGCGTTCCAAAGCTAAATTTTATGCTCAGAGTAACAAGGCAGGCAAGATGTTGGCCAACTATTTATCTAAAAGACAGAGAAGGTCCAACCTTCCTTCCATTAAAGACCCTCATACAGGGATAGCAGAACATCACCCGGTTAAGATAGCGAATGCATTCATGAAGTATTATAATGACTTATATAATTTAAAAGCTGATTGCTCCACGCCCCAGCCTACGGCACACTCTATCGCTGCGTTTTTGGACTCGGTCTCCCTCCCATCTTTGTCAGAGGAGGACCTACTCCTACTTAATGCTCCCATACTGGCCAAAGAAATTACTGACACAATCCAGGCCCTGCCTAATAATAAGTCCCCTGGGTCCGATGGCTTTTCATCGGAATATTACAAGACATTTTCCAATACCCTGGTCCCTTACCTATGTCTGCTGTTTAACAACGCTGCTACCGCAGCTGCGTTTCCCGAGGAAATGCTGCAGGCCACAATCATTACCTTGCCTAAACCGGGTAAACAACCGGACTCACCTCAGAACTTCAGGCCCGTATCTCTATTGAATACGGACCTGAAGATCTATGCTAAAATATTGGCCAATAGGTTGGCCAAGTTTACTCCTGGATTGGTTAAGGCAGATCAAGTTGGGTTTGTACAAGGCAGGCAGGCCCCTGATGGCACTAGGAGACTAATTAACCTTTTCCACATAGTTGAAACCAAGAAGATACCCACTGTGGTGCTAGCCCTTGACGCCGAGAAGGCTTTTGATAGGGTCCATTGGGGTTATCTCAGTGCGACTCTTCAGAAGTTTGGTCTCAATGGGATGATCCTTTCAGCGGTCTTAGCCTTATACTCATCTCCGTCAGCAAGGGTGTTCACCTCTAACGCTCTATCTGACAAATTCCTTATTACTAATGGCACGCGCCAGGGGTGCCCTTTATCGCCCATAATATTCACCTTATTAATGGAACCTCTAGCGGAGGCAATTAGAGCAGACGTTGCTATTACTGGAATAGAAGTGGCTCATCACTCCCACAAGATAGGGCTATTTGCCGACGATGTGGTGCTTACTTTATCCAACCCGACCTCATCCCTAAATAGACTTACTGAGATCCTCCAGGAATATAGCGCAGTGTCCTACTATAAACTCAATATCACTAAGTCATGCGTACTGCCTATCAATATTAACAAACTTCACATTTCTTTACTAAAGGAAAAATTCCCATTCCAATGGGTGTCTAAGTCCATCCCCTACCTTGGTATTAGATTGACATCGCCGGTATCTTCCATGTATGATACTAATTTTACTGCTCTGACTGCTATTGTTAAAGCTGATTTGCAACATATCTCATCATATGAGCTATCCTGGTTAGGGAGGATAGCGGCTCTGAAAATGTTGTTATTGCCTAAGCTAATTTATTATTTCAGGACTATACCCATATGCTTACCAGGCGCTTTTTTCAATTCAATTGACAAGCTGTTCAGGCAGTTCATTTGGAAAGGCAGTCTACCCAGAGTTACCTTCTCCTCTATCCAAAGACATAGATCCAATGGGGGTGTGGGTTTTCCAAACATTAGCGCTTATTACAAAGCCGCTGTTCTGGACCAAATGAAAGCATGGTTTGAGCCGGAGTCTGAGAAGCTCTGGGTTCAGATCGAAAAGGCCATAGTGCAAAACAGGGACCTTCCCTCATTATTACTTGCCAAACTGACCGGTATAGCGTTTATCTCCCCCTCACTGCCCTCCATTGTGGCGACTCTCTCGGTCTGGGAGTCGCTGCATAGGATATCGGACTCTGCCTCTAGATTGCATCAGGAAGTCACTAATATCAAAATTTATGAGTTTCTGATTCCGCACCTCAATATTCATTTGTGGCTGGAAGAGGGTATTCAGTCATGGGGAGACCTGCTCCTCAGAAACCCCTCTTCACATGCATATGCTAAAGCGCAAATACTTCATTTTAGATCTAAGCACCCTAGCTGCTCGTACGATGTCCATAGCAGCGCATGGAGTTATCTGTTGTCTAAACATGATAGGCCTAATGGGCTGTCATGGTTTTACGCTCTACTCCAGCAACGTGATACATTTTTCAAAATTTCTAACATGTCTAACTGGGAAAAGGATTTAGGTTCTACATTCTCCCCAGCGGAATGGAAAGCAGCCATAGGCTCTTGCTTCAAGTACTCCCACTGCACTAACCATTGGGATCTTGCACTAAAAATACTTCACAGATCATATCTTACTCCAGTAAGACTTTCTATGATCTTTAGACTGGACTCCAGTTTATGCTGGCGACAATGTGGTTCAAGGGGAAACTTATACCACATTCTTTGGGAATGTTCAGTAGTGCGCAACTTTTGGTGCGATGTTTTCAAATTATTGTCCTCCGTTACTGGCACCTTAGTGGCGCCCTCCCCTCAACTCGCTCTCCTTTCCCTGTCGATCAACAGGGTCCCTAAGCAATTTAGAAGTATAGTAACTCATGTTTTGATAGCCGCAAGACTGACGATCACCTCTAAGTGGAAATCCAATCTGGCCCCTGAGGTATCTGAGGTCATCCGCAGGGTCAATATCCAGCATTCGTATGAGAAACATTTTGCCATTCAATCCCAAAAACTACAAATATTTAATACCTGGTGGCTGCCATGGCTATCCAAATTTAATCCCTCGGGTTAGGTGCCACCCCATGAACTGCCTGACATCTTGAACAATAGGACATATTTGTATATACTGTGATTTGATACTCTCAATCTCCCGGTTGTACGTGCGCCTTCTCCCACTTGTACTGATTTGGGACTTATCTCATGTTATGACGTTTTTTTTTTTTTTAGTTTATTTGTTTTCCTTCCCCTCCCCTTTGTGTTTATCCTGCGCTGCTCTACTTTATTTTTTGCAAGCCCAGTGTTTCTGGATATAAGTGGAGATTGATATAATGTTGTCTGTATCTCACCGGCTCCTAGGGCCGACGCATCCACAGGTAGACGTAGGATGCTAGGCCCGTTCTACTATATCGGATTTACAGACATAGCCCTAAAGATATGTTTTTTTTTTGCTTTAGTTATTTGTTCATCATTTGTGTTTTTACTTTTCATCTCTGTTAATTGCCCTACTCTGTACAGACATGTTGTCGGTGCGGTATGTGCCGTTATTGTACTTCGGCTTATATATGTTATCTGAAGAAAACTTTAATAAAAATCATTTGAAAGGGAAGTGCGTTTGTGTGTGTCTATTTATGCTGTCTGCGTAGTTCACAACGTTGCCCTAGTCCATTTCCAATTTCACTGATTGCGCCGCTCCCGAGTTGTGAGCATGCGCACAACGGAGCTGACATGGTTTCCTTCACGCGCGCATGCGCGAGTCGGCCGGCCCTTCATTTGCATGGGGTCACGGCTCATTTCAATGTAACACGCCCACGTCCCTCCCAATTTGTATTACTCCTCCTTACGCCTCCGGAAAAAACCTTACGCTTGCGCAATCTCTTGCGCAAAAGCTACGTGAATCGCGGGATTACGCGGCTAGATTGCGCAAGTCTAACGGAAAAGTGGTGCGCTACGCCGGACCGATAATGCGCCGATCTACGTGAATCTGGGCCATTGTTTTTTTTTTTCAAAATAGTCGCTCTATTTTTGTTTATAGCGCAAAAAATAAAAACCGCAGAGATGATCAAATACCACCAAAAGAAAGCTCTATTTGTGGGAAAAAAAGGACGTCAATTTTGTTTGGGAGCCACGTCACACAAAGTGCTTTGGTCATTGGGCAGCAATATGGTCCGGGGGTTAAGTGGTTAATTGGACTGTGCTAATCTATTTCATTAAAACTTGCAGATTTTGCTTTAAGAACAAAAGTGGTTCAGCTTTCTCACAGGAGAGACGGTTCCTCTTCTCATCAAGAATATGAGATGCTAGAAAGAATAGTCTCTCACTCTCTGTAAAGGTGCTTAGGACAGATAAATATCTGCATGCAATCTGTGTAAGCAAAGGAACTTTGTTGATGCACCAGTACTCAAGGGGATTGTCGCTTCTAATCTCTATTGTAGCAATAGGCTGTTCAGCTAAATAAATCTCCAGCTGTTGGGTTGCTGCAGTTGTTGTGGCACTGCTATGGACCGGGGTTCATTCATGTAAAACTTCTTCAAACATGTCAGATATCGAGGGAGTGTGCTCCTCTTCACTTGTATGCAACTATTTCTCTGGTATACTTTTCTCTGTGTTACACCTCAAAACTCCTTCACCAGATGCTTCCATCACCTCCATTTTTGCCTTATCATTTCCTATGCACGCTGCTTTTTCTCCAAATTAAAATAATGCTCTTTAAATTTAGGATCTAGAACTGTTGCAATGCAGTACAGAGTGTTGGACTCTGTGTCTTGAAACCGGTTGTTAACAACCTCCAGTAGAGTGGTTTTAGCTGTTTTTACGCCATTGGTCTGTTTCTACCTCTTTACCTAGCAGGCGCTTCAGTGCAGCAATCAAGGGAATAACTTCAGCAATAGAATTTAGCATTAGCTGAGCTTTTTTCTTTTGTTAACTGTTCAAATGACAAAATATTTTCAACTAACATCCACTGATGTCCCTTCAGTGTTGCCAGTAACGTGTAATCTGCAATGTATGCAGCTAAAGCACACTTTTGTTTGAAAAGACTTCGCAGCATATAGCAGGTGCTGTTCAAACGAGTGGCTACATCTTGCTGCAGTCATTTCAGTGGCATTCCAAACTGCATCTGCAAAGCTTGTAACCTGGAATAATGTAACGGCTCTGGTGAAAGGGAGTGAACCACAACTGCGGTTAGCAAGGATTTCAATGCACTTCTTATGTGAGAATTCAGTATTAGGCCCCAGGCGTCACTCCACACAAACAGGAGTTTGGGGGTTCTCTACATCATCTCTTTCTCACATAAAGATAGGCATTGAGCTACTGAGCTTGGACGCATTACAACATGTCACCAGAGCTTAGCGTTTGAAATGATAGTATGCACTTAAAGATTCCAATGAACAACTGTATGCAAGCAATTATCAGTATTACATAGCGTCGTGCATTAGGCCCATAAGGGAGAAGGTATGAAATATGTCAACCCTTAGCATAGAAAAGTTTAGGCGAACATGTTCCACAACTTAGGGCATAGGCCCATAAACAGGTAGCACTTATGTCAAGCACGTAGTAAATAATAGTTGTTGCCTGGAGCGGTGTTGCAGCATGGGGAGCGGTGGCTGCGGTATGAGTAGCGTGGCTGAGCTATGGCTGACAATAATAGAACGGGGCTTGACTGTAGCCTGATTGCCTTTATAGGCAACTAACAGGTGTATGCCAGGTGCAGTGCATAAGGCGAATCCATCGCTGATCCGCAGCGCACTTCCGCGTTCCACGCTGGAACGTCATCGCGCGAGCACCGTATGCGTTTACAGCACGGAGCACATAACGGCGCTGAAAGCGCCTGTTATAACAAAGAACAGGCGGTGCGATGGAGCCTGTTACAAATAAGCAAGCAGAGAACGCTTAAAGTGACCCACAATTTTCTTCCTTTTGATACAATATCTGATATGGTGCGCTGACTCATTCACAGCCAATTGTAGCGTGTGTGTCATACATGGTGTACTTTTAAGTTCACTGTCTTTCATTGCATTTGCCATGTTCCGCGCATTCTCTTGGACAATCAAATGCACTTTAGACTTCTCAATGTGTCAGGTGTCCAGCATGGTTTTCAAAGCATCAGATATTGCTGCTGCAGTATGTGATCCAACAAACTCACGTGTGTTAAGTAGGATATTTTGTAATTGAAATTTGCCATCTATCCACTGCGCTGTCATGCTAAGCATGCTCATTGGACTGATGTCGGTAGTCATGAGCTCATGAACGTGTTTTCTAACACTTCAAAAAAATTTAAGGAGACAGGTATCTGCAAAGTAGTATCTGCTTTGTAGTGTGTAACGTGGCTCAATATGTTGCATGAGCCTACGGTAACCAATGTCCTCCACAACAGAGAATGGCTGGTTGTCTAATGCAATAAATTCCATAATTTTATCTGTAATGGCACAAGCTTTGGGACTGTCACTTGTAAATGTTTTAACCTTTTCAAAGATTGTGGCCACAGATGGTATTGAACTTAATGTGCTTGAGACTGAGGCACTCTTTGGAAGTGTCAGGCCGCGTACACACGATCAAATCTGTCTGCTGGAAACGGTCTGCCATTTGATCGCGTGTACGGGCAAACAAATTGATTTGGCCAGCCGACAGATTTGAAAGCATGCTTTCAAATCTGTCGGCTGGGAACCCGTCCGCCTGACATGTCTGCTGGTTAGTATGCTAACCAGCAGACATATCTGCTCGCACACGCGTCAAATGGTTTCGACGCATGCGCGGAAGTGTTTAACTTCCTGGTGCGGTGACGTGGCGGCATCAACGTCACTGCCACGTCAGCGCGCTGTCTGCCGGTGGGGATTTTGGTTTGATCGTGTGTACACGATCAAACCAATACATCCCAGCAGACAGATTTGTTCAAATCGGTCTGTCCGACCGATTTGAACAAATCTATTTGCTCGTGTGTACGGGGCCTCACTGTTTTCTTGTATTCTGTATTCTGAACTGGATGACGTGTTTTTTTTTAGGTGGTGTATCAAACCTGTTGTTGAAAAATGCCTTGGCACTGTACCCCCTCTTGAAATTTCTGCTGAGCAAAGACTGCATGTTGCAAATTTGGGGTCTTGATCAGAAACTTTGAAATATTTCCACACTTTAGACATGGTCCAGCTTTTGCTGATAGTGCAGAAGAATAGCATAGAATGATCTATAGTGGAAGTGAAGTCTGAGGGGGGGGGACTAAAAAACGAAAGCCCTAGGCAGCTATAAAAAAAACGTACCAATCTTTAACAGTGCAGCTCTCTTGCCGTGCAAGGTAGTCATGTCTGCACTACATCTTGGACCAACGAATATATTGATTGCAAGCTATTTGTTTGAGATATTCAGTAGTATATTACTACTACTACTACTACTACTACTATTGTGTCTACTACTACTAGTTGCAGCATGTTTAAAAAAATCATTCACTTGTCAGTGTAGTAATAACAGAAACATACTGAAATGGCATACACTATGCATTACCCGGCCTGTTTAGTAGTAGTAGTAGTAGTAGAACTAACTAATTACTTGTAGTTACATACAACTGAAAATATAAATGAATATCTCTCTTTTATAATACTAGTTAGATTGTCATCAGTTAAGAGAAAAGATCTCCAGCAATGCAGGCGAATAGTAGTAATAGTAGCCATCAAGGAGGGTCCACTCTCCAATGCAGCCCTGTATGCTCCCAACTGCGTCTCAACCATGAGGAATGTGCTTTTGACTCCAGCATCCACCCATGGGGAAAGTGCTCCCAACTCCAACGTCTCAACCGCAGGGAACGTGGTCATAAGTCCAGAGTCTTAACCATGAGGAGTGTGCACGCCATCACGCCGTCTACACACTGAGTAATAGACATGTGCATTAGTTTTCGTACGAATGCATTTTCTTCTGAATTTCAGGTATTTTCATTATCGTTTTAACAAACGATAACGAAAGCACAGAAAACGAAAACCGAAAGATCCGACGTAAACAAATGCTTTATTTTAATTTTCCTTGCGGTCGAATGTGCCTAACCTTAACTCTATTAGTCCAATATTATTCTACATAAAGAGAAAAGATTCAAAATGATAGAGACATGAAGAACAGTTGACATAGAAAGAAAAGATTTGACATAGAGAGAAAAGATTTGACATAGAGAGAAAAGATTCGACATAGAGAGACATGAAGAGTCAATTTTTTTTTTATCTTAAGATTCTGTCGAATCTTCTTTTTTTTTTTTAGAACATTCGACAGACACCATAAGCCTTCAATGACAGATTCGACCTTAATTTGAATTTCCAGACAAATGCATTTTTTTTTTACGAAAAACTAAATGAATAAATACGAATTTCAGGAGTAACTAAATAAATTCATTTTTCGGACGAAAACGAAATTACCAAACAAAATATTTCAGTGTGCACATGTCTACTGAGTAATGTCACCCGGCGGTGCGCCCACCGCTACTGCGCATGTGCAATTTTCAGCGCCATTATCAGCAAAAAAAATATATTTTGCAATGTGCCGAAAACACAATTTTCTGCAGTTTTTTTCCGGCCGCTGAAATTTTTGATGCATCCCTAGCTTTAATTACTTTTAAAGGAATGCAGACCTTCAAACTTTCCTCATTACCACACTGCAAGAGCCTAAGCTGATTAATAAAGAAACAGTCACTCCCATTCAGATTTATTATGCACGCAAAATCCTTGCAATGTACATTGGTCATCTACAGGGGATTGTTTGCTTCTCAACAAAAATTGAGTTTAACTGTAAAAGTCTCTCTTATATAAACATCTAAAAGCCTTGAGATTGTTAAGAAGACTCAAAGCTGACACTCAAGTGACACTATATAGCTGGGATTTGCAATTAGCAGACCTCCAGCTGTTGCAGAACTACAACTCCCATGAGGCATAGCAAGACTCTGACAGCCACAAGCATGACACTCTGAGGCAAAGGCATGATGGGACTTGTAGTTTTGTCACATCTGGAGGTCTGCTATTTGTATATCCCTGCATAGTATTCATCCTTGCTCCTCCTCTGGAACTGCATAACTTGTTATGTAAAGAGATGAAGTGTGGTGTGGAGGAGCTGGTTCCAAAGCTCTCATGCCCGAGCCCTCAATTTATCTTTGCATGAGGGTCTTGAGTCTAATGGATCTTCCTAGTTCTAATAATCTTCTGTCCAGTTCTGTCTACCTTCAGGCGATACCTGAAAACTCTTCTCTTAAGAAAGCCTATGCCACCTCTACCTAATAACTGAACTTTTCATTTTTTCATCAGCGAATCCCTCATGGTTATTGAGGTGAAATAGAAATGGAGTGTCTCTTGCGCTACTAGTGAGTAGATATGAATGTAGGGAAGCAAGGGTGACAAAAGCTGTTAGATCTAATAGTGTTCACTGTACACGTAAATATATAACTTATTAAAATGATCTTGCGCTAAAGATAAATACAATCAAAACGTGCAAACTACATAAAGTGCAAAATAGTGATACAGTACTCATGGTATTACCTTTTTTTTACCACTTGCCCTACCATATTAGATTGTAAGCTCTTATGAGACGGGCCCTCCTAACCCTCTTGCATTGTAGTGTATTGTAACTATACTGTCCCCCTCTTATATTGTAAAGTGCTGTGCAAACTGTTAGTGCTATATAAGTACTATATAATAATAATAATAATAATAGTTATGTAGCATTGTTCTGTAGTAGGCCAAAGGTCAGGTAGAAGGCAGGGAAGGGGCACAGGGGATACTAATCTACAGGCTTCAAAGGTGAGATCAGCTTGTGTATGCTATACAGCCATATAGCAACTGGGTTGTAAGGCCTTCAGTTTAAAAATATTTTAGTAGCTTAACTGAGAAAGGTATAAAAAAAAAAGACTTTTGTTAGCATGATTATTACAGGCATACCCCGCTTTTAAGTACACAATAGGGTTTATTTACTAAAGCTGGAAATTGCAATATCTGGCTCATTTCTGCATAGAAACCAATGAGCTTCTAACTCCAGCTTGTTCAATTAAGCCCGGTAATAAAACCTGGAAGATCATTGGTTTCTGTGCAGAAGTGAGCCTGATTTTGCGCTTTCCAGCTTTAGTAAATAAACACAATTGTGTACTTAAAAGTGGGGTATGCCTGTATATACAGTACTTAGATAGTAGAAAACTTTGCAGAGAAGACTGATAACATTGCAAAGTGGTGTACATATAACCCATCAGACTTGGTATTGTCACATACTAGTATTGTAATTTGTTTCCCTTTTCCAGTTTCTTAAAGACTGCATTACAATTCTTACTGAAATATAACCCATGGTAACCAATAACATGAATTCTTTGACTTATGTGACTTCAGTAAACTGAAAGCTGGAGACAGAAGTGAAAATAATAAACATAATACATTCATAATAAATAAAGTTGTGTATAGTAACATATTCTATTTACACTATGAATTGTTTTCATAATTCATAAAGTTTTTTTTGGACAGCTCAGTGTAGATGTTGGTACTAAAAGAAAAAACAGGCAGCAATGCATTGACATGCATGGGGGTGTTATTGACAGAACATAAACTGAGTGTAAACTGAAACCAAAACTGCCTATAATGAAACAAAATGCACTCACAAGACTATCTGTCTACATCCAAACAGAAGGACACGGTAAGCATCCAAGTTCAAACGGCCACTTGAAAAACCTCCAGCTAATGTGCCATTAAAGATCAATCAATTCATCTGTGAATTATTTAGTCCTGGTAATTGATTCAAATAGGTCGGTTACCTGGACTGTTTATGGAGTTCCCAGAACTTACATGAGGACCTCTTCCCAGGATTAGCAAGCTCATGATGTATGTTTGAGGAACTGAATCAGATTCCTGTCACTCTGCACATGTTCTTCCTAGCACTCACGTGATGAGCTGTGAGCTACTCCACTTAACATACTTCATTTTTACTAAGCAATTCCCAAAGGACTGCAAGCAAATCCAAGAGTTTTCAAAGAATCCAGGGAATCCATGAAAAGAAAAGTGACAACAAAAAGTTCAAAAATAGCCCTTTGCATAGTGTATTTGTACATGTCACAGATAAAATGTAGCTAATCTAAACACATTTCTATAAGATGGAACTATATTCTTAACTATATGCTTAGAATAATTTAAATGTGCAAAAATAAAGTATTTTATATTATTCCTGATTGACAAGGTTTTTCTGTGTTTACCTTCTAAAGGTAAAGGATAAAAAAAACAACAGAACACGTACAGCATAACATATGGGGGGGGGAAATAACTCTATAAAGACTCTAAATGGTTAGATTGTACACAATTATCAGTGAAATTATCAAATCAGGGTCAAGGTAAATTAAATATCTATTTTTCTTTCTTTAATGATATTATTGGGTATTTGAAGTGAACATATAACAGGGCAAATAACTAAGTGAGAATACTTAGAAGATAACTTTCAAATGCTTTCTGCTGAGCGCTATACAGTGATAGCAAAATATTTCTGGTACATTGGCTTTGGCACTGTGACCTTATCATCACGTCGGCGATAGTTTTCTAGTGTTGGAGCATAAATAATTAGTCTATGGCCCGGATTCACGTAGAGGGCGTATCTTTAGAGCGGCGTAGCATATTTCAAATACGCTACGTCGAAGTAACTAAGCGAGGCAAGTGCAGTATTCACAAAGCACTTGCTCCGTAAGTTGCAGCAGCGTAGCGTAAATTGGCTGGCGTAAGCCCGCCTAATTCAAAGTAGGAAGGAGGTGGGCGTCATCTATTTAAATTAAGCGTGACCCCCATGCAAATGAATAGCCGATTAAACAGCGCATGCGCGCGCATGCTCAGAATCACGTTGCATATACTCCCTAAGATACGTAGGCTCAATGCCTACGACGTGAACGTAACCTACGCCATGCCCTATTCACGTAGTACTATAAAAACGACGTAAAAGACGCCGGCTGTTCCGACTTCCATACCTTTGAATGGGTTGCGCCACCTATATGGTGGAATAACTTTACACCGGACGTAACCCTTACGCAAACCCCGTATCTTTTCCGCCTGGCGCATCTACGTTTGTAAATCGGCGTATCTTACTCATTTGCATATTTAACATGGGAACGCCGAATGCGTCCAGCGTAACCATGCGCCCAAGATACGCCGGCGTAGGCAAGTTACGTCGGGTGGCTGAAGCCTTGTTTTACAGCGTATCTAGCTTCGCCAATCGGCGTAAAAGTACGACAGCGCACATTTGTACTTACGACGGCGTATCTGGAGATACGCCGGCGTAAAGCTACCTGAATCTGGCTATATGTTGACACGTACAGCAGACCCACATCGAAATGACACAGTACGGTGTTCTCTGTGCTGGAAAATCATGTTTTGATATTATTTTTCTGATTTTTAGTCAACTTTTTGTTGAGGCACCTATATTTATATTGTATGTACAAACTAGTTTGACTTAACAGATTTCTATAATTGCCCATTCAAATAAAAAAAACACTCCCCCATCCATTTTAACTAATAAACTACACACAATCTGAAATTCCAACAAGTAAACCGTGGATTTTTTTTCGACTAAATTTTGGATCTAACTTGAGTTGCATACACACGGTCACAAAAAATTCCAACCATCAAGAACGCGGTGACATACAACACTATGACAAGCTGAGAAAAATGAAGTTCAATGATTCCGAGCATGCGTCAAATTGATACCGAGAATGCGTAGGATTTTTGAGCATTGAAAATGCATACAGACGATCAGAATAACGGACAATAGCTTTTCCCCTTCGGATAAATTGAGAACGAGCTCTCAAATTGTTGCTGTCGGAAATTTTAACAGAAAAAGTCAGATGGGGCCTACACACGGTCTGAATTTCTGATTAAAAGCTCACATCAAACTTTTCTTGCCGGAATTTCCGATCGTGTGTATGCGGCATAAGGCATATTAAGAATCCCAGTACATTCTGGTAAACATGTATTAATTACAGGACTTGGATCAACTTATCATGATGCACAAACCTTAAAGTCTTTTTTAACCACATGCTGACCGCCCTATAACAGTTTTACTGCTATAGGGTGGCAGCTGTGCGCCAAATCACATACATATACACAGTATGTGATCTGACTCTTCCGTGTAGCATGCCCAAATGCATGCCACCACTGGCTGGCTCCTGATCAGCAAGTTTGATGTCTACCAAGACCCGCCGATCATCCTACAGATGGAAAAAGAAAATATGGACAGCCACGCTCCAAAAAACCTTGATGGAGTGCATTTTTTCCTTTTTTAAATAAAGACAACCATCAAGGTTTTTTGGAGTGCGGCTGTCCGTATTTTCTTTTTCCATTTGTTGCCTTGTGCATTGCCAGCACCCTTGATCTCCTGAGACCACACTGATCATCCTAACACAATCCACCTGGAGTGGTAACTTTCTTTCTTTGATCATCCTACAGAGACAAGGCAGATATTTGTTCTGACAGGAGGCAGGGCGTGAATTCTGTGTCTCTACAAAGCAGGGACTAGGATCCATGTCTTCCCCTAGTAAAATCACCTCCCACAGTAAAACACAGGCTAGTCACACATTTAACCCTTTGATCGCTCCTGAGGCCTTGTACACACGAGGGGATATTTCCGCTGAACATGGTCCGACGGACCATTTCAGCCGAAAAATCCCCTCGTCTGTAGGGGCAAACGGACGCTTTTTGCCGGATTCATCCGGCGGAAAAATTTCAAAGCATGCTTTGAAATAATTCCGCCGGATAGCTGGCCGTCAGATATGTCCGCTGGTTAGTACGACATATCTTGCCGCACATGCGTCGTATCCTGTGAATGGATCCGACGCATGCGCGCGGAAGTGTTTACTTTCTGGTGCGGTGACGTGGCGGCATCAACGTCACCGCCGCGTCACCGCGCTGTCCGTCGGCGGGGAATTTGATCCGATGGTGTGTACAGCCATCGGATCAAAACACCCCGGCGTAAATATACGCTGTAAACGGTCCGGGGACCGTTCACAGCGGATATATTCAGCCGTGTGTACAAGGCCTCATGGTTAACCCCTTCCCATCCAGTGTCATTAGTACAGAGACAGTGCACATTTTTTAGTACTGATCATTGTATTATGCCGCGTACACATGATCATAAATTCCAACAAGAAAAGTTTGATGTGAGCTTTTGGCTGGAAATTCCGACCGTGTGTTGGCTCCATCATACTTTTTCTGTCGGAATTTCTGACAGCAAAAATTTTAGAGATGGTTCTCAATTTTTCCGATAAGAAAAGTTCTTGTCGGAAATTCCCATGGTCTGTATGCAATTTCGACACACAAAAAAAATGCATGCTCGGAATCAATTTGACGCATGCTTGAAATCATTGAACTTAAAGGGGTTGTAAAGGCAACATTATTTTTCCCTAAATAGCTTCATTTACCTTAGTGCAGTCCTCCTTCACTTACCTCATCCTTCCATTTTGCTTTTAAATGTCCTTATTTCTTCTAAAAGATCCTCACTTCCTGTTCTTCTGTTTGTAACTCCACACAGTAATGCAAGGCTTTCTTCCTGGTGTGGAGAAAGCCTCTTGAGGGAGGAAGCAGGCAAGTCAGGACACTCTCTACTTTGTAGATAGAAAAAGGAGCTATATGTTAGTGGGTGTCCTGACTCTCCTGCTCGCCCCTCCCCCCTCAAGAGGCTTTCTCCACACCAGGGAGAAAGCCCCGCATTACTGTGTGTAGTTACAGACAGAAGAACAGGAAGTCAAGATTTCTCAGGAGAAATAAGGACATTTAAAAGCAAAATCGAAGGATGAGGTAAGTGAAGGTGGACTGCACTAAGGTAAAGGAAGCTATTTAGGGAATTTTTTATTTTTTTTTATCTTTACAACCCCTTTAATTTTTCACGGCTCATTGTAGTGTTGTACGTCACCGCATTCTTGATGATGGGAATTTTGTGTGACCGTGTGTATGCAACACAAGTTTGAGCCAACATTCCGTCTGAAAAAAATCAGAGGTTTTCTTGTCGGAATTTCCGATCATATGTACACAGCATAATGCCGCGTACACACGATCGGTTCATCTGATGAAAACGGTCTGATGGACCATTTTCATCAGACGAACCGATCGTGTGTGGGCCCCATCAGTTTTTTTCTCATCGGTGAAAAAACTTAGAACCTGTTTTAAAATTATCTGATGGTTAAAAAAATGATAGAAAAAAAACGATCGTCTGTGGGGAAAATCAATGCATGCTCAGAATCAAGTCGACGCATGCTTGAAGCATTGAACTTCATTTTTCTCAGCACTTTGTTGTGCTTTACGTCACCGCGTTTTGACACGATCGTTTTTTTAACTGATGGCGTGTAGGCAAGACTGATGAAAGTCAGCTTCATCGGATATCTGATGAAAAAATCCATCAGACCGTTTTCATCAGATGAACCGATCGTGTGTACAGGGCATTAGTGTCACTGGTCCCCAAAAGGTGTCAAAAATATCAGTAAGGCCTCGTACACAAGATAGGTTAAACAGAGGACAATGGTCTGATGGACCGTTTTCATCGGTCAAAACCAATCGTGTGTGGGCCCCATAGGTTATTTAACCATTGGTTAAAAAAAAAGCTAACTTGCCTTAAATTTAACCGATGGATTCCTAACCAATAGGTCAAAACTGATCGTTAGTACGCACGCTCAGAATCAAGTTGACGCATGCTTGGAAGCATTGAACTTAATTTTTTTCAGCACATCGTTTTTTTTTTACGTCACCGTGTTCTGACACGATCGTTTTTTTAACCAATGTTGTGTAGGCGCGATGGACCATCAGTCAGCTTCATCGGTTAACCGATGAAAACGGTCCATCAGACTGTTCTCATCGGATGGACTGATCGTGTGTACGTGGCTTTAGTGTCTGATTGCTGATTGCTGTCATTGCTAGTAAATAAATAAATGAATAAAAATATCCCATCATTTGTAGTTGCTATAACTTTTGTGTAAACCAATAAATATGCACTTATTGGTATTTTTTTAACAAAAATATGTAAGGTTCTTTCATCTTGTGCTGTCGTAGAGCATTGCATGGGGAACATCTGGAAATATATTTTTCAATGTCAGTGTATACACTGGTCCAAAACATGGTGTAACGGGACATGGTTTCACATTCCCCTCGCTTAGTGGAATAAAGGCCAGGATGACCTTGATGGAGCTGTGTCAAGTATTATTTTTGAAGAGAGTGAGGGATTACATATCTCTGATCATACAGGATTAATCCATCATTTACTGTCAATTCATCCCTGGTCCCATGGTCAGATATCATGTAGGTTTTCCTTAAAGGAGCCAGACCACCCATTGAGAATGATGTCTATGAGGCCCTGACAGGTAACATCTGTCTGTTTTTTTTTGTTTTAGTAGTTCCTGAATCCTTCTGGATGACAACACCCTATCCAGAACCAACACATCATAAACCTCAATAGCTCCAGAGTTATCTGGTGGGAGGTGTGCATGTGAAAGAGCATCCACAAGAAACAGTTCACAGCCTTGTTTATAGATTACATTCAGGTGATAGCAGAAATGCCCTGTTGCTATGTGGTGGCTCCTAATCTGCCACTTCAGGGTACGCGGCGCTCCACTCCACATCACTTCCTCCCTCACCTGTGCTCCTCGGAAATGTGAGTCATCATTTCCCATGAGTCAGTGGCCAGTACTGTGAGAAAAAATTGTGTTATTTCCCAACAGGAAATTATATGATTTAAGGTGGATCTTCTTGGTTGCCATCACAATGGGGTAGGCACTTCTGACAATAGTTAATTGCCAAAGAATCTTTCTTCCACAGTGACTGACTTGGTCTTCATTTCCTGCTCGTCCGCTAGAGCTGATGGTTATATATAGTGTTGATCAAGAATATTCGCATTGCGAATATTCATTACGAATATTGCATATTCGAGTATTCGCGAATAACTCGAATATCGCGGTGAATATTCGCTATTGCGAATATTCATATTTTTTCAAATGTATTTTTATTTTTAAAACAGATCACATCCTAGTGATCTCCATTGATGTCTAAAAGCATTGCTGGTATGATTAGAGACCCTGGGCCGAGTAGCTGAGGCGATCCTTTTATGTTGCCGAATATTCGCAATGCGAATATTCGTATTACGAATATTCGCGAATACTTTCTCTGCCCTTCTTTTGCATCAGAGCCAATCAGAGTTCTTCTACCACAGTTGTCAGAGGTTAGCAACCTCCATAGCAACCAATAGGAACCTGCCTGCACGACCATGCGCATGCGCAGACGAGAATTTTGCAATCAATTTCGCATTCGCATTGGCGAAATTTCGCAAAATTTATTTTTTTGATAAAATATCACGAATATTCGATATTAATGAATATTTCACAAATATTCTTCTATATATTCGTGAAATATCGCGATATCGAATATGGCGTATTCCGCTCAACACTAGTTATATAAAGCGATCTGATTATATCAGATCTACTGTGCCTTTGCCTTGGTCAACATATCCGGACTTTCTATGCTGTCTTTTTGTGTGCAAGACTTTTTCTTGGCTGATTTCCCTTTGCTTCCTGATCCTGTTTGCTGCACCCGACTTTGCTGATCTCTGGACTCCTGTTTCTCTGGCTTATTCTGACTACCCATCCTGGTTACCTAACCCTGGCTATGTTTTGACTATGTTTGCGCCGTTTATACCATTTTACCATTTTATTAAATAGTGTGATTTTACTGCACTTCAGTCTGATTCATGGTCCAGGCATGGTTAGGGAAGCACAGTGGTGTAGTGGTTAGCACTTTCACCTAGCAGCAAAAAGGGTCATGGGTTCAAATCCTCACTACACCATCTGCCTGGAGTTTGCATGTTCTCCCTGTGCTTGCGTGGGTTTCCTCTGGGTACATCAGTTTCCTCCCACATGCTAAAAACAGCTGGTAGGTTAATCAGATCCTGTCTAAAATTGGCCCTAGTATATGTATGAATGTGTGTTAGGGACCTTAGGTTGTAAACTCCTTGAGGGTAGGGATTGATGTGACTGTACAATGTATATGTAAAGTGCTGTGTAAATTGACAGCGCTATATGAGTACCTGAAATAAAACAATAATAATAATGGTTCCTGACAGTAGGCAAAGGCTATGAATTCAGAAGTTGCTGGAAATCCACTTGTTGGTAATATTTTTTTCAGATTGGATGAGAAGGATAACCCAAGGATCAATTTGCCATACCATTACGCACGCTCCTGAATCACACTGCTTACCTGAAACCAGTGTTGTAATGCAGCAGGTTGGCAGGTTGGCACGGCTGTGCGAATCACGGTTAATGTACATCTGCCACTTTAAGAAGCTATGGAGCTCATGTGCGTGGCCGCGATGTCCGCTGGCAACTCGCGATCGCTCCTCAGAGTGCCAGAATGGGGATCTATCATTGTAATAAGACAGATTCCCGTTCTGATAGGGGAGTAGAGAGAGATCTTCTGTTCCTAGTCATCAGGAACTGGGATCTCTCTCTACTCCCTGTCAGTACACTCCCCATACAGTTATAAACACCTCCCAGGGAACACTTAACCCCTTGATCGCTCCCTAGTGTTAACCCCTTCCCTGCCAGTGATATTTATACAGTAATCAGTGGCTATTTTTAGCTTTGATCGCTGTATTAATGTTACTGGTCTCAAAAAAGTGTCAAAGTGCCAAAAGTGTCAAAAATCGCAGATCACCGCTATTAGTAATGAAATATATATTTTTTTATAAAAATGCCATAAATCTATCCCCTATTTTGTAGATGCTATAACTTTAGCTTAAACCAATCAATATACGCTTACTGCGATTTTTAACCAAAAAATGGCCCGGTCATTAAGGGGGCAAATCCTTCTGATCCTTAAGTGGTTAAACAGTATGTTCAGGAGACATGAAAAAATACAGGATTCCAATAAGCTCCCTGCCCGCAGAGACCGACAACCAATGGCCATGGTTGAGGGCATGCAGCCTGTTATGGTTCAGAAGGGGGGCGCTGGCTTGTCCCCACCCCATTTCTTGACCGGCCGGGCTGCATGCTCAGATAAGGGTCTGGTACGGCGTAAGGGGTTCCACTTAAAATCCATACCAGACCTAAGAAGCCTGGTATGCTTTTGGAGGAGAACCCATGCCAGTTTTTTATTTAAAATTTGGCTTGGAGTTCCCCCTCATGATTCATACCAAACACAGTGCCTGGTATTGGTGGGGATCCACGCTGGATCCCCGTTTATTGAAAGTCGGATGTATGTCGGCTTTGGGAAAGGAAAAAACTAAATTTTCCTTTCCCGATAAGCGAGCCAGCTCAGGGCTGGCTCACGCGATCGGGCTCATAGGTGTCAATCTCGCCGATAATAATATTATCAGCGAGATTGACACAATATCACGGTCACCTACTGTATCATTGTCTGTTTCTATCTATCTCTTTACACTCCTTTTTTGAATCTTAATAGTAGAAAGAGCATTTTCAAGAAACTGAGCAGAAGGGGATGACTTTAAAACTCATTGAACTAAGATGCATGTTTGATTAAAAAAATATCAACTAATAGCTCCCCTCGTGAGTGCAGTTTAAAGAACTCTCTGTTCTGTTAATATCTCTGGAGGAATCACATGAAAATTCTGCGTGTCTCGGTTTCAGTAAACGTAAAATGATGAAAGTGTTCTGAAGTCGAGGTTTGTTTTAGAAAAGATCACTGTTTGTTCTTTACTGCTGTGCAGGTTCTAGACAGGGACTTCTGTATCTGGTAACAAAATGTGCGAGGAGTGATGTATTTTACAGGAGTCACTGCGCAGAGCTTTGTACAAAACCTAAGAAAGCATGGTACACAAGTTCACTATTTCCTTTACAATCTGTCCACATCATGCTTCAAATAACCTCCTGTAGTTTCAGCCTTCAATATTATTGACAGAAAGCTCTTCTGCTTTGGGCAAATCCTCTAGAGGACAGTATTAAAAATACTATGGAATGTAACTTAATTCGACTAACAAGACTATGAGATCAGAATACAAATGCACATTCAAAAATAAATTCATTCATTCACATTCACAATGACATTTATTTTTTATGTGTTAGCATTTTAACATTCACCAGAAAATAAATTGTAAATAATGCAATAGACGTGTAAATCTGGGCAAACAGCTAAACGTATAGTTGAAATAATTTTAGGTTTACCTGGCAAACGATATGTAATTCTTTACAGCCAATCCTCAAATCACACTTTAACCCTTCACTGCCAGAGCCATTTTTTCATTTTGCACATACATACTAAAATGCAAATTTTTACAAGAAAACTTATCTAAAACCTTAAACCATGACATACTTTACTATAATTACCACTCTGGTGATAATTAACATGTGTTACATCATTATTAATTAAGCTCATGCACACCCTATGCACAGACCCGGGTCTTTAATTAAATTTAGGGGCCTATAAAGCCCCGAGTACCTAGATCTGTTCTCATTCAAAATAAACTCAGCGTGGTCTTGGGAATCCCGAATTTTGCCCGTTACTACCAGGCTGCTTAGCTGGCCCAGCTCACTCTGTTTCATGCCTCCTCTGAAATCCCACTATGGGTTAGTCTGGAAGCTGTTGATATTTCCCTGCTGATAGTATCTAATCTACTGTGGTTGCCCCCACTGATATGTGGCGCGATATATAACCCGGTCACGTGTCACTTAAGTTATGGGATAGTCTACGTGTTCGGTTCCGGATGGTCTCTCCCCATGCCCCATTACTCTCTTTCATAGGCCACCCACTTTTTTATCCAGCTTTCACCGAACCTGCCTCTTTTCGTCTTTGGACCCAGCCTGGGTTACACCGAGTGTGCGATCTTGTTTCCTCTACTTCCCTTAAATCTTTCCCAGACCTTCAGGCTCAGGCTAAACTCCCCTATACTGAGTACTATCGTTACTTACAAGTATCTAACTTTGTTCGAACAGTGATTAATGATCTCTGGGGGAATTTTCTTTTTACGAGAGCATTTGTAAGTCTGACCCGAATGCCCCCGGTGTCATCTCACGCATTTATAATCATTTCACTGCTTCCCCGACTGACCTCCCCCTCTATGCTGCACAGTGGTCCAAAGACCTTCAGATAACATTGGATGCGGAGGATTGGGCGAATATATGGGCATATACGAAAGCCTCCTCTCAAAATGTTGTAGCCCTGGAGGCAAACTACAAAGTCCTTATGCAGTGGTACCTGGTTCCCACTAGGATCTCCAAATTTTTGCCATCCTATCCGTCAGTTTGTTTCCGGGGATGTGGGGTAAGGGGTACACATGAAAATATTCGGTGGTCATGCCCGATTGTACAACGTGTTTGGGTGGTAATATTTCAAATGGCTTCCACCCTACTACATAATACTTTAATCCCTGACCCGTCCCTGGCTCTTCTGAATCTAATCCGTAAGGACTATACAAGGGCCCAAGTCCGACTCCTACTTCAATTGACTACTGCGGCTAAGCAGACTATAGCAAAGGCCTGGAAGACATCAAACTTGCACATAACAGAAGTTAGAAATAGAGTGACCCAGGCCATGATTCACAGCAAAATTGAGGTGACAATTCTAGATCGGGTCACCCAACATAATAATATCTGGACTCCCTGGGTAGAGAATTTTCTTCCCCCAGGGTTCAACGCTGCCCTGCTGGTACCATAAACCTGGTATAGTTTATGCCCCTTTAACCTCGCGTCCTTCTGGGGTTTGTGCGGTCTTGCCGACATTCTCTCTTTTCTCCTTTCTCTTTTGTCTTCTTTTCTCTCTTCTCTCTCTTTTTCTTCTTTCTCTTCTTCTACTCTATACTTCCTTCTTTGAGGGTCACTAAAGGAATTTTTTTTTTGCTGAAATGACTGTTTACAGGGTATAGAGACATAAAAGTTAACTGATTCCTTTTCAAAATGATTAAAAATAGATACAAATCAATCATATAATGTGCCTGCAGGTTAGTTTCACTTTTGAACTGGCTTCATGTTTCTGCAAAGTAGAATAGACACACAGAACAAAAACAAACAAATCCAGGGCAGTGTTTTGTTTTTAAAATGAATCTGATTGGTTCTGGGAAGTTTTGGACACAAAGTAATGACAGCTTAGACCATCGTGAGAAAGCTCCCAGCACTGTGGTTATAAGGAAACAGACAAGCAGGAAGTGTGGAGAACAGAGCAGGATTACAGCAACTTCAAAGCAAAAACGAACAATAAGGACATGAAACCAGTACTGCGGTAAGGTAAAGGAAGCTATTTACCTAAAAAAAAAATGTCCTTTAGTGATCCTTTAAGTTCCTTTTCTCTTACTTCTTCTTTCTCGATTCCCATTTCTTTTTGTCTTGAAAAGTTGTTAATGTCTTTTCAGGTAATGTTGGAAACCATTACCCAGAATTAGTTTTCTGTCTCTTTTTTTGACAAGCAGAGTACTGTTTTGTATATTATTCCTCTGTTGGATTGGAGTTGCCCCCCTCCCATGTATGCTCCTCCTGTGTTGCTTTCTAATTGCTACACAGTCATGTTCCTCTTGCACTTCTCTTTAACGTGTTCAGTACTGTCATGTTATCTTTATGATCAATAAGCCGTAGTGCTATGCATATGACTGCACATGCTATATTTTGTATGTACCTTGCTGTACTCTTTATTGTGTCATACCAAAATTGCTTGTTCTTGTACTCTGCATTTATTTTCTCAATAAAAAATGTGAAAAGAAAAATATAATTGCTGCACATGACTCAGTCAGGGGCATTCTTTGTTACCCTGACAATGCCTTTGCAGCTGTCTACAAGCCTGCCCATCAAGGCAGACAAATAACTTGAGTAAGGTTGAGAACCACAAACTCAGCTGGCACATTCAAGTAAATAGGGGTGCAATGCAAATGTCTTGCAAATGCATGCAACGGACATGATTACAGCATAGTGATGCATCATTTATGGGTTAAAACAGGCTGTAAAGAGGAGGTGACATATCGCATCCTTTTTTTAACCATAGAAGTTCAAGTTTATTGAGATGTAAAAGGAATACATACAGACATCAACGGCAATGGGCCAACATAGCCCTAAGATTGAACGGTACAGCAGGTACTATTACACATATCCTATAAATTCCATGTACTTGGCGTATATTAATGCATAAGCGACTAGGCAGCTCATCATCCCCACACAAAATAAACACACTTTAGTATGTATGCCCACTTTATATACCAGAGTAACTCTTTCCCACTCCCTCCTACCCTAACTCGTGTTATTCTCTAAAATAAGTTGGTTCAGCTCGTGCATGTTTCACCATCCCCCAGCCATCTTTCCCATACACTGGCAAATTTTTGCGGTCTCCCTCTATGTATATATATAATTTTCCTGTACGGGAGAATGGCATTGACCTCTCTCTTCCAGTCCTCCAGTGTTGGAGCCCCTGGCTGCATCCAGGCCTTTGCCACCACCTTTCTGGCCAGGAAAAGTGATTCACATATAAAGATTGCTTGGTACTTTTCTGTATCCACATCTGGGAGTAGCCCCAGTAGGCACAGCCTGGGGTCCATGCCCACCGGGGTTCCCATGCTGTCATGCAGAAATTGCGTTACCTGTAGCCAGTATGCCTGTACATCGGGGCAGTGCCAGAGCATATGGTAAAATGAGCCCTCTTCTACTGAACACATGGGACATAGTGGGCTCCTTGTGGGCTGAAACTTCACCAGCCTCTGGGGCGTAATATATGCCTGATGTAGGATATACAATTGTGTTAACCTGTCTGATAATTTAGGGGACGTGCTCTTAACTCCCTCTAGTATCTCATCCCACTCTGTATCCTCTATGGGGCCCACGTCTCCTTCCCACTTTATCTTGGCTGCCTGCACTAACTCGCTGATCCTGCGCCGCCGGATATAACATAATATATATTGGACGTGAGCTTGGCGGAATCCTTCCCAAAGATCACGTCCAACACCTGTGGTCTGCTCACATCAATAGCATCCAAACCCAACTGGGCTCTAAGGGCATGTCTGAGCTGCATATATCTAAAATGAAACTGAGCCTCGTAAATGGCTTTAGCCCTGCACTATTCATGACCTGAGATAGATACTGCACCCCGTATGATGCCCATATCCCTGGATCTGGGACTGTGGCCAACTCGGGCATGAAACCATTTTCCCATAATGGGGTGTGTGAGTGAATATGAGACCTGCCTTGCTTTTTTAGCGCCACTTCCCAAACCTTTTGGTGGTGTGTCAGCATGTCCGCTCCAAACCGGGCAGACCTACAACCGCCACGGCCGCCCCTGAAAATTGCCTGTACCGACTTGTGGAGGGGGCTTTCCGGTTTGTTACAGACCAGCGACCCATATCTCTGCGACTCAGACGTATTGAAATAGTATAGGTGTGATAATTGTGAGGCTACATAGTAGTCCTGTAAATCAGGGAGGGAGCAACCCCCCTCCGTGCTGGGGTTTTTGAGTACATGCCATGCTAACTTGTGACGGCCAGATCCCCATACAAACGAGTTTAAGATTGCTTCAAGCTGTTTGAAAATTTTGAGGGGAATGTAAAGAGGGGCATGCCAGACCATATATAAAATTTTGGGTAGTAGAATCATTTTTATCAAGTTTATCCTGCCCATCACCCGTAGTGGTAGTTTTGTCCATGCCTGGGTTCTAGATTTAATTATTGCAAATAGAGGTTCTACGTTAAAAGGAACATAGTCTCTTAGATCCTTCGTAACCTGTACTCCTAGATATTTAACTTCCGCTACTCTTTGCAGGGGTAATTCGGGAGACACCGCTGCGGGGGGGAACTGATCCAAGGGGAGAATTCGGGACTTGTCCCAATTGATCCGTAGGCCTGAATATTTCCCCACTTCCTCTACAATGTTTAAAGCCGCTCTCAACGAAGGCCCCTGGTCTGCTAAATATAGGATTGTATCGTCTGCATATAGCCCGATCTTTTCCCATCTGTCTCCCTTCCTAAGACCCACCACCTCTGTGCTCATTCTAATGGCCATAGCCAGGGGTTCGGCTGCCAAGGCGTACAGCAGCGGTGACAAAGGGCACCCCTGCCTCGTGCCTCTCTCCAGGGAGAACTGTTCCGATAGCCAGCCATTAACAAAAACTCTGGCCTTGGGGGTCTGGTATAAAAGTTGCACCCATTTAATAAAATTGGGGCCGAAGCCGTAACAGCTCAGGCATTCCCACAAATACTGCCATTCGACCGAGTCGAAGGCCTTGGCCGTATCCAAAGCCACTACCACCCTGGTCCCCACGTTATCGTGTTGCGCTTGTATATTCATGAATAACCGCCTAATATTCATAGCTGTATTCTTCCCTGGCATGAATCCCGTTTGATCGTCATGGATCAGAGAAAGGATCGCTGAGTTTAGTCTGTTCGATAGGATTTTTGCCAAGATTTTAATGTCCACTGGTAGCAGAGATATAGGTCTGTATGATTCCGGGTGGTGGGGATCCTTGCCTGGCTTAGGAAGGACAATTATCTGGGCTTCCTGCATCGAAGCGGGAAGAGTTCCCAGCTCAAATATAGAAAGATACAAGGCCTTCAATTTGGGGACCAACATTTCTGAATACGTGGTATAGAATTCTAATGGTAGACCATCAAGCCCTGGAGCCTTGGACTTTGACAGTTGTGACATTGCCGTGGCAACGTCTTCAGTGGTGATTGGGGCTTCAAGCATCCGCACTTGTTCCCTGCTCAGCTTTGGAAATTGCAGTGTGTGTAGATACTCCCGTATTTCCTGTGGTGTGTGTCTACACTGGGAGCTATATAGATCTTTATAGAAGTCCATAAACTTGCCAGCCACCACCTGGGGGTCCGTGACTATCGAGCCATCCGGCTCCGCCAGGGACACCACCACCGGTGGTCTATCTTCTAGGTGTGCCAAATACGCTAACATCTTCCCAGCTTTTTCCCCATGTTCATACACCCGCGTTTTGCTAAAAAAGATACGCTGCTTAGCCTTCTCTATGTGTAACTGTGTAACTATCCTACTCTGCATTCTCACCCTGGTCAAGTTCTCTATTGTGGGCTGAGCGTTATACGTGCCCTCAAGGCTCTCCAATATGTCTTCTGCGCTACACACATCTATCTTAGAGGACTGTTTAAATCTACGGATCTTGGTGTCCAACACTCTGCATGCATGAGTTTTAAACTCATCCCACCGGGAGTTAATATCTGGGGACCCCTGCCCATCAGGGAGAAGGAACCGTAGCTCTTGTTCAATGCTATCATGATCCGTTAGGGCCGTCAACCAGAAAGGGTTGAGTCTCCATGCCCTTGTGGGGGCTCTGTCTAGCAGGGACATCTGCACCCAACATGGCGAGTGATCTGATAGGGCCCTAGGTGCGAAACCCGCCCCCCCCACTCTAGGCAGTAATGCGGCCGAGACCAGGATGTAGTCAATGCAGGACATGGTTGCGTGACTAGCTGAGTGGCACGTGTATGCCCTACCCTGGGGGTTCCTCTGCCTCCACACATCCACTAGGGCAAACTCCCTCAGCAAACGGCCCATTCTAGTCAGACCAGGATCCCTCACAGGTCCCCCCGGCATCGCCGGTCGGTCCAAGCGCGGGTCCATAGTCATGTTAAAATCGCCCATCCACACCGCCGGTACCATCGGGTGCTTGGCCATAAACGCCAGCCCCAGAGTGATGACTTCCGAGCTGTATGGAGGGGGGATATAGCATGCAATCAACAAAAGGGGTACTCCCCCAACCCGCGTATGCAAAAATAAAAACTTCCCCTGCTGGTCTGATTCCAGGGTTATTAATTCAAAAGGGGTGGCCTTTGTCACCAGGAGTGAGACTCCTCTAGAGAAGCTCGAGTGTGTACTATGATATGCCCACCCTATCCAGGGGCGCTTCAATGCCGCCTGCAAGTGGCCAGTAACGTGTGTCTCTGTTAATGCAATAACGTTTGCCTTCTGTGCTTTAAGATAGGCTAATGCCGCTGTACGCTTAATCTTGTTCCTCACCCCCCTTACATTCCACGTTAGGAATTTAATCAAGGTCATGGTGGCAGTGTGTAAAAATTACGGAGCCGGATCAACATTACAGTCGTCCAGTACAACAAAGTGACCTGTCCATGTTCCCATGTTTGCCATACACCCGCTTTTATACCTGTACATTGCATCATTACACCTCTACAACACATATCATGTTCAATCAATCTTTCAGGGTCCCAACAGTGGCCCTGATAATTCCCCCCCCCCTCCCCCCTCCCAGCCCAGCACCCCCCCAACTTGGTGTGAGCATACCACCCCCAAAAAGAACATCCATTACAACAAAGAGTAAGCATTTCATCCAGCAGTAGGACCTGTCTGGAGGCACAGTTCTTAATTACTGTGTATACCATGGCATCACCATCGTATACAGTTCTGTGAGGACGGTTGTTCACTGAGCAACACGTGTAGTTGAAACGGGGAAAAAATGACATAACCCAAATACTGTAGTGTCTTGTTCCTCTAGCCGTCCAAAGTTTAGGCTTTTTGTCGTCCCCATCTCCATGTTAAACCAAACAAAAATCAATTGTTAAACTGCTGCGGCAGCATAGACGGCCAAACAGGAATTCCCTCCCCCCCTGTAAGAAAAAAGAAAAGAAAGAAAACCCCCCCCCCCAAAAAAAAAATGTGAAGGATGTGAAAGGATCCTCCTCGGACTGGCTCCTATGTGGCCAATCTTACTCCCACCGACCTCTGGGACATCCTTTACCAGAAATAGTAGATAGGGGGGTAAAAAAGTTAGAGAAGAATAAATGTACGCACAACTCGCACCATTAACCCCTCAGTGGCTGTCAGCAGTTCTTTCCCAGCAAAGGTTTGTGCATGGTGCGGAGGGGACCCATGAGACGCCATCCCCTCCCCCCTTGTATAGTACTCACATATAGCCATTACATGCTTTACGCCTGCCTCCCCTTCCGATCCAGCCAGGCAGCAGCCGCTGCAGGGGTATCAAAGAACTGCACTCGTCCATCCTCTTCCACGCGCAACCTAGCTGGGAATAGCATGGCATATTTTAGGTGCAACACACGCAGGCGGCGCTTCACATCCTGGTATTGAGCCCTCTTCTTCTGCACCTCAGAGGAGAAGTCTGGGAATACCGCAACCTGGGTGTTGTCCACTCGCATGTTCCCTTTCTCCCTGGATAGACGCAGTATCTTGTCTCGATCACGGAAGTTTAAAAACTTGGCAATAAACGTGCGGGGGGGCGCCCCTTCAGGAGGAGGTTTCGCTGGGATCCTGTGTGCCCTTTCCACCGCAAACATGGTGGAGAATGCCTCCCTGCCGTACTCCCCAATCAGTAGTCGTTCCAGGTATTCTGCCGGATCCCTGCCCTCCAAGCGCTCTGGCAATCCGATGAAGCGCAAGTTACAGCGGCAGAGTCTATTCTCCATCTCGTCTTGATGAGCGTGTAGCTGCTGGATTTGACGCTGCATGCCCTCTGTAGCCCATTGCATGGGATACAAGACATCCTCCGCTGCGCCAATACGCTCCTCCGTCTCCTTGACCCGCTCCCGGACCGCAGACAGATCCTGTCTCATAAGGGAGATGTCTATTTTGACTTCATCAATCTTGGTTGTTAGGGTGCCCTGCAGGGTAGCTATCGCCTCCAACACCTTTGCCGTCTCCACCGCATGGCGATCCTACTCCGGTGCCTCTTCGGCGCCATCTTTGACCTGTCCCTCCTCTCCCTCGTGCCGATACTTGGCCAGCTTCTCCGCCGCAGCAGACGTTTTCTTTGATGGGGACATGTTGCCCGTCTGTCCCTACAGATCCGGGCAGGTTCAGGTAGGTTTTCCTGCAGAAATAGCCGTTCAGGATGGTATATAGGAGTATTGGCATGAGGAGCTCTGTCTACCCACGTCCTACTCCATCGCTTGCCAGGCCACGCCCCCCGGCATATCGCATCCTTACCTCCTGTCAAGTGCCTCTGAAAGTGGTCACATGTCTTAAACTGAAGAAGGAAAAAGTACCCCTGGGGGCTTTGAGTTGCAGCAATGAGTATTGATGAAGTCAATAATATAAAAAGAAGTATATAGTTTATTAAAAAAAAAAAAAAGACGAAATACAGAATAAAACAGGAAACTGGAACTTTATTCTGTATTTTTTTTTTTTAAACCATATACTCCTTTTTATATTATTGACTTCATCAATACTCATTGCTGCAACTCAAAGCCCCCAGAGGTACTTTTTCCTTCTTCATGAATACATTATGGGGTGTGCAGAACTTTAATCCATGTTCGGTATCGCCTTTCCTTTGCAAACATGTCTTAAACTAACCTAACTATATTTAAAGCAGAACTAAACTTACTTTTCCTTCAATGATGCGCTTCCCTTTTGCCGGTGCTGGCATCTTTTGCTGGGTGCTGGTTTTTGGCAGTCTTCATTGACCAGTGCGGGATGACATCCACTCTTGCACATGCTCAGAAGTGCAGTAATTCTGGCACACAGGTGTTGTGCCAGATTGTAAACTTACCTGTGCTTGTGCAGCTCAGTATACATTCCAAAGAAGACTGTGAACAGGTAGGCAGGTGAGTGTTATTACTGAAGAGACATTATAATACAGCCATACCCCACTTTTAAGTACACAATTTATTTACTAAAGCTGGAAAGCGCAAAATAAGGCTCACTTCTGCACAGAAACCAATGAGCTTCCAGGTTTTATTACCAGGCTTATTTGAACAAGCCAGGGTTAGAAGCTCATTGGTTTCTATGCAGAAATGAGCCAGATATTGCGATTTTCAGCTTTAGTAAATAAACCCAATTGTGTACTTAAAAGCGGGGTATGCCTGTAAAGAGCCTGCCTGCTTTCAGTTTTTAGAATAATTAAATTTTGATCATCACAGAGTGGAACTGTGGATCAAATAGGGTATATATATGCCATGTCCCGAAATTAGTTTTAGACAATTAAATATACACCATGTAACCATACACGAGTGTATAGTGGAAAACAGACTTTATAGACGTAGTACAGTTAAAATAGATTATTTATTACATATAAAAAGATACATAGTAGGTGAGACAACAAAATATATATTAAAACATAAACTGTCACAATAAGTGGCAATTGACTTGCACATATCGAAGTGAGACAGACCACTAGAATATATTTGTACACATATAAGGTAACCAAAAACGTAGATATTTCAAATCTACTTAAGTTATATAGAATTTTGGAAGCCGGTACAGTTTCTAAAGGTGGAGTGTCGCATGGTGGTTAGCCCAACAATGTTTCGCGTTTTTGACGCTTCTTCTGGAGCTTTCTAACACAGATATTAGGTGAATAGTAAAAAATATATATATAGAATATGACAAAGATAATTTGAAAGGGATTTGAAATATCTACGTTTTTTGTTACCTTGTATATGTGTACAAATATATTCTAGTGGTCTGTCTCACTTTGATATGTGCTAGTCAATTGCCACTTATTGTGAGAGTTTATGTTTTAATATATATTTTGTTGTCTCACCTACTATGTATCTTTTTATATGTAATAAATAATCAATTTTTAACTGTACTACGCCTATAAAGTCCGTTTTCCTCTATACACTTGTGTATGGTTACATGGTGTATATTTAATTGCTTGCAGTTTTTGACAGCAGAAATTTAGTTCCACTTTAATCATCCAAACCTTCAGTCACTTGTCTATGTGGCCTTGTTGTTATCTTCTGAAATACTGTAAGGCTTAGCTAAACATCCCTCTTCTATAGTGACTAAAATGTAGAACTATCCAAGCTTTAAATGTCAATTATTTCTGTTTTATAACCTCATTCCTGTTCTATTCTCTCTTTGTAGGCACTACCATTGTGTACCTTATTTACATTTTTTAGCAGGAGTGCAGGGGATGATGAGTTTAACATAAGAAGGATTACTTATTGCATGAAGCACAGCTTCAAAATAGGTTTAACAAGCTTATGCAGATAATCATATAAAAGGATTAAAGTGAGCCTATCGAGAAAAGTGTGTACACTAACATTGCTGGTATGGTGCAGGTGCCTTTTAGTGCCTGAGGTATCTTCCCTTGTCATTAAATCAGTTCTTCTGTGCATGAGGAACAATGTGGCTGTATGGAGTCGCTTGACTATTTTCCAAGCCTGGATTTAAAATGTAAAACAAGGAGAGGGGCACCTCTGAGTATGTATCAATACAAGATTTAATGAACAGTAATATCCACTCACATGGGGGAATGTAGAGTTGAGTTTGCAGCTGGGCTAAAGAGATGGCTATGGGACTGTAGGTCACAGCAAGTCTGTCCTGACTGGCAGCACATCAGATCCTAGGCAAAAACTTGCAGGGATGACTGAGCACAGCAAGTCTTCGTTCAGAGTCCCAGGTTAATCACACCACAGTCAGGTGGGGTACAAGAGAGGTCCATCTGGTGTGGATATGGGTTCCAAAAACGGGGGTCAGGAGAGTAAGATTAGGGAGAGGGGAGACGTTTTTCAGCTGGTGGCTGGCCGCGCTGTGGCTGGTAAAGTTTGTCCTCCCTCTGTAGTGTGATGGAAAGACACGTCCGTGTGATCAGAGGTCAAAACGAGGCTTGGGCAGCACAACAGAGCATGGCGCCGGGCTGTGACGTCATAAACGGGTGATGCGTTTCAAAGCTGGCTCGCTATTGGTGGAAGAACAGCGGCGCTCCTTTCTCAAGCATGGGATGTGTATTGCGCCCTTTTTACTTGTTTTAGATTTTAAATGTATTTTCACATGTCCAGTCGAATTTGAGGAAACCCACCAATATTTTAGTTATAAGTTTCCATTCACGCAGCATACCTTTTTATAATTATATTTTTTACCATGTAACTGGTTCTTAGGAGAAGGTGTCATGGTAGACTGCAAGCATTTCTCAAGTTCAGTGTGATCTGTCCCAAAAGAAAGGCTTAGGGATGAGGTGTGCTCCCTCTCATTTACTGCTTCAATACAGGGCACTTTCACCCCCTTCCTGCCCAGGCCAATTTTCAACTTTCAGCAATGTCACACTTTGAATGACAATTAATAGGAAAGGTCCCTGCGCTTAGGAGAATGGGTATTGGCTGATTTGAATGACAATTGCGTGGTCATTCAACGCTGTACCCAAATGGAATTTTTATTTTTTTGCTTCTCTTTAATCAGTGATGGGTTTTTAATTTTTATTTGAGTTTCTGTCAGTAAATTGTGTAAATAAGTAATTTTTCTCCTTCACTAATGTGTGCTGATGAGGCGACACTGATTGGCACCAATAGGATGTACTAATGGACACTGATGAGGTGGCACTGTTTAGGTGGCACTGATGAGGAGGAACTAATATGCTGCACTGATGGGAACTGATCAGTGCCACTGATATGATGAGCACTGATAGGCGGCACCGATGGCTATTGATAGGTGGCACTTATGGGAAATGATAGGCGGCACAGATAGGCAGCACTGATGGATGGCACTGATGGGTGGCACTGATGGGCACTGAAAGGCAGCACTGACTGGCATCGCTTATGGGCATTAATTGGTGCCACTGATGGGCACTGCTTGCACTACATTGAAAATCAGGACACTGATAATCAGTGCCCTGATTATCTGTACAAACTCCCCTGCGAGGAGATGCCACTAATCGGCTCTCCTCCCCTCACACCCTGTCAGTGTGAAGCGAGGAGAATAAAAAAAAAGGTACTTCTGTGTTTGGACACAGCCGATCACATGGTTTAAAAGCGACGTCATTAGGTCTTTACCCAGATCGTGGTCACACCATGTCCTAGGAACATGGCGCTACTACGATCGATCGCCACTCTGTGTGCCCCCCCATGGGTGCACAAGAGTGGTGACACTGGGGAGCCTTCATATGATGGCATCCCAGAACGAGAGAGGACCCTGCTTGCTGTCATTTTACAATACTATTTAATATAATATAACTATAATATAACTATCAATAATATTTAAAGGACAACTAAACCCAAGAACTAAAATGCAATGCATTGAAGCTTACAGTCCTTAAATGTGCTGGTTGCCTTAGTTTTCTTTTTCTTTTTTCAGGCTGGGAACATTTTACACAACTATAGAAAGTACCAGCTTATCTTGACAGTGTCCTTGTCACTTCCTGTGAGCTGCACCGAGCAATATCTTCCTTTCTATCTATTATCTGTAAACTACCAAGTACCTTGCTCTCTGTGTAATTGGGATGAACAGATACAGACATGTTTATAGTCCATATAATTTATAATTTTATCAACCTAGCTATGTAACTATATAAATAACTATATAAATACAAGGAATTAAGCTAACTATTAAACCTAAAAAACGAAAAATCAATATATATATATAACCAACTCTCAAATGGCTGCATTGTTTTTTTATTTTTTATTATTTCACCTGGTTATCCTGCAAGCAGTACATTCTCTTTCTTAGGGTGTCTTCTCTATCAATGGAGGAGAAATGAAGAAAACCTTGGACAGCAGCATTGTTTGGGGACAGTAGTGAAGTGAATGGACATTATATAAATGACTAACAAACAGTGGCGATGTGCCATAGAGGGCGCAGGAGTGCCGCCCCCTCTCTCCTGCTCCCGTCAAACAAGAATAGATAGATTCATGCTGTGCGTTCGCTGTTTAAACAGTGCTGTGTTAGGGAATCGCTTCCCTAACACTGTTCTGCCTCTCAACTAATCAGGTGCACCGGGTCTGGTTACCGGTCACCTGATTGGCTGAAGCGACAGGTGCTGTGATTGGACGCCTATCAGGAATCCAATCATAGCAGAGATGACATAAAGAAGACGGGAGAAGATATTGAGGACTCGGAGGCAGCGTGGAGGATGACGTTGACCTAAGAAAGGTAAGTGCTGGGTGGGGGGGGGAAACTGGCAGCATTTGATAGGGCAAACTGGCAGAATATGATGGGGCAAACTGGCAGAATTTGATAGGGGAAACTAGCGGCCTTTGATGGGGCAAACTGGCGGCCTTTGATAGTTTAAACTGGCAGCATTTTAAGGGGCAAACTGGCAGCATTTGATTGGGCAAACTGGTGGCATTTAATGGGGAAAACTGGCAGCATTTGAGGGGGCAAACTGGCGGGAATTAATGGGCACAGTGGCTGTGTTTGATGAGACAGTGTCAGCAATTGATGGGTACAGGAGCTGCGTTTGATGGGCACAGTGGCGGCAATTGATGTTTTTTTTCAGTTTGTTTGCCCCCCCCAAAAAAAATTAGAGCACCAGCCGCCACTGTTAATAAATGAAAGCCTAATGCCGTGTACACATGACCGTTTTTCATGATGAGAAAATGCAATTTTTTAAATTGGTCGTGATAAACGGTCGTGTGTAGGCTCCAGAGCATTTTTCTTGTCAAGAAAAATGGGCGTTAAAAATGTAGAACCTGCTCTATTTTTTCTCATCGTTTTTCACGTCATGAAAAACGGTCGTGTGTACGCTTTAACGAGGGGGGAAAAAACGTGCATGCACAGAAGCAAGTTATGAAACGAGGAAATTAGCATAAGCAGCCCAAAGGGTGGTGCCGTTCGAATGGAACTCCCCCTTTATAATGCCGTTATACAGGTTGTACGTCACTGCGCTTTGCTCAAGCTTTTTTTTTTCTCAACAGTAATGCATCACGTGTTGCCATTTGGTATGTTGGAAAATAAAATGTGTCTTTGTGTCTTTATACTTATTGTGGTGCATTGGCAGCCAATTTAAAAAAATAGGCAATTTACTTGAATGTGCTAATGCTAACTGACTGGAGAACAAAGGTGAAGCCTAGACAATACACAGCGTTGCTGGGACTGGACTTCATCACAAAAGAAAGTGAATACTTTACAAAAGCATTCATGTTTATTATGTTGTCAAGTTGACCCAATACACCCTTTTAGGCAAGTGTCTACACATCCCAGGAATACATTTCTTAGTCCTACTACCTAACTGATTAGGTGATGTATTTGTCCTATTGGGAATATTATTTAGTTTACCCCAACCATTCTCAAACAGAGTTCTGTGGAACCTTAGGCTTCCTCCTCTGGTTGCTAGGGGCTCCCTATGCAGTGAATGGATTGATCTCCCACCTACACTGACCACAAATGGAACAATTTATCACTAACCACCAATGTAGGGGGTCACTTCTTTCCCAACCAGTAAATGTAAGAGGACACCAAAATTGTGTTTGTGTTTTTATTATTCATTTTAAGATTGGTACTGAAAATTATGCATGTGTTGTATAGATGGAGGGGGTATTAAATCATCTGCCCTGGGTGTCAAATACACTAGGTATGCACATTTATTTATTATTATTATTATTATTATTATTATTATTATTATTATTTTGATTTTTTTATTTCTACAACATTTTGTTTATGACAATTTTACAGGAGTTGTAGGTATAATTTTTAACAGAAGTTACTTGAGACCTGAGGGTTATTTCAAGGGTTTCTATGAGGTTGTGAAAGGTCAGTCTATCTTGATATAATATTTCCATTTGTAAACATAGCATCATTTAACTGTTGTTCCTTTATTTTTTCAACATCCTAAAAGTGTTTTCATTTTTTTTTTTATAAAATATTATTTTCTTCATTCTAAAATGTTATTGTTCTAGCAAAGTCATTTCCATCTAAATGGATTAAATAACCTCTGACTGGGGTTCACAGTTTACCTCAAATTATATTTAGGAACTGTAATTTGCTAGAAGTTAAATTTAATTTAGCTTCTGTCTATCATTTGCAATTCAGTGAATATGTTTGAAGACTACATCAAATGAACTACCAGTACAAGTTTTCTCAATTTGCCACCGAATTGGATCACTTTTGATTTACATATCACAATGCGCAGCATTTCCCTTTATGGTTCATCTTTATTCAAATGATGCTTTTACCATTGACCTTGTTATGTTATTTTCACAATCTATGAGATTCAAGGAGCCACTGACAGAGCTGGACAGACACATTGATCCACATTCATTGATCTAGGTTGTGGAAAAAAAAAAAAAAGAAACCTCAAGCACATCTGCCCATGAACTCGTTAGGCTGAGCTTCAAGGTGAGAAATTAAGTTGCTTTTGTTTATAAGGTTTTTTTTTTGTGGGATATTGTAACTTTAAACTCTAAATTTGATTGAATAAAACTCCTATTATACAGATTTGATAAATTAAAGTGCAATTTTTATTTGTTTTAAAGTATCAAACATACCTGCTATGTGCAATGGTTTTGCACATGGCAGCCGTGATCCTCCTCTTCTTGGGTTCCTCTCTGGTGCTCTTGCAACCTCCCACCTGATGAGTGCCCCTATAGCAAGCCTCTTGCTCTGGGGGCACGGGTGTTTGCTTGCTCCCTTCAACCTTGAAAGCAACTTTAAAGATGAATTGCAGGTACAGGCATACTCCAATTTTAAGTACACAATGGGGTTTATTTACTAAAGCTGCTAAGCGCCAAATCAGGCTCACTTCTGCATAAAAAACAATGATCTTCCAGGTTGTATTACCAAAGCTTAATTGAACAAGCTGAGGTTAGAAGCTCATTGGTTTCTATGTAGAAGTGAGACTGATTTTGCGCTTTTCAGCTTTAGTAAATAAACCCCATTGTGTACTTAAAGGTGGGGTATGCCTTTATTGTATATTTTTACATTTTACTGTACATCAGTCCATCTTGGGTCAAAGTAACAATGAATTTACTATAACTGGATGATGCCTCCTGTAGATTGGAAATCACTGATGTAAACACCCCTAGTCCGAGTGATGGACCCACATGGGTCTGCTGCATTCTGAACACAGGAGGTCGGCTGCTCAGCACTGGTACAGTTTAGAGAATGCTTTGTAAGTGGAGATAATTTGAGTGATCTAATTAATGTGACTGTGTATAATATCCATACATAGAAAAAGTTTTGCTTTTTGTAAGCCGGAACATGCTGAAGTTCCGCCACCTCCAGCAATTACCCCCTAACTGCTACTCACTACTGTCACTTCCACACACAGAAGCCAAACTTCTGTGTGAAACAAGTAACAGCACTACACTCCCGATGGTGCTCACCGCCTTCCCTGCCCTGCATTATCCCTATAAGAGCAGAGGAGGGAGGGGTGGGGGGATGTGCATAGCGGCTCTACTGTCCTGGCAGCAGCTTCTTTTAGACTGATCACATTCTGTAATTTGTAGCTGCCCTACGGTAGCCCCTTTCTCCTCTCTTCTGACACATGCAGTAGTTAATTCTGCACCCTGTACATAGCAAACTCTTAACACTTGCAGCCTGTACTTAAAGAACTCTTGAGCACTGCACCCTGTACATAGCACATTCCTGAGTCCTGCACCCTGTACATAGCACATTTCTGAGTCCTGCACCCTGTACATAGCGCACTCCTGAGTCCAGCACGTAGCACACTCCTCAGTCCTGCACCCTGTATATAGCACACTGCCGAGCACTGCACCCTGTATGTATCATACTCCTAAACCCTGCACTCTATATATAGTGTACTTCTAAACCCTAAGCATAATGTGCTCATAGTACTATATAACAATGCCTTTGTAAAGCCCTCCCATTGTTAGTACAATTTGGACACACTCACTCTTTAATGCAATGTGCTCTTCCCCTGGGGGGGGGGGGGTTGCGGGAGAGTGTAGTTGGGTTCCTTCACCTATTCTCTAAGAAAAAAATCCCTGCCTGAAATTCCTCAATTCTGTTTGTTTTATCGTGTTTTCTGACTTTTCTGCAAACTATAATTTTAAATGAGAGGGTCAGCCAAGTGTTTGCAGTGTATGGATCACTTTAGACCTCCAGAAGGTTTTACTCCCTTCATGACCAGAGCAGTTTTTGGTATTATAATTTCTATTGTTATTGGTTGAACTGGATGAACTTGTCTTTGTTCAACCAGACTAACAGGGCAGACAGATCGAATAAGTGTATAGGGACACACAGGGAAAGCCACTTGTCCCAATCTCAACCATTTGCCAGCCTACACACCTGTAAAGTTAGGACAAATGGTTGTGTCCATGCAGCTGCAGTATCCACATACTCTAATATAGGCTTCCTGCATGAAGTACCTGGTAGTTCAAGCTGCATAAGCAAATGGCTTATAAGGAAGCAAAATCCAGAGCTTTACTGTGATGGCCACCTCCACACTGTAAAAAAATACATGGTAAGTCAGTAATGGAGGAAGATCAACCGCAGCAAGATCACAAGCAATACTATTGACTAATCTTTGCCCTCTGTCTGCCCTTTTTCTAGATTTTATTTCCTCTTCAACATGACACCATTTATTGACTAATACATTACACTGAAAAGGTAAGACTTATGCCTATAATCGGCACATTCAGAATAGTGCTTGCATTTTCTACAGTATTTGCTCGTACAGGGCTGCTGAACCTCTAGTTGTGGCATGTGGAGGGCAAAAGGCAGAATGTACACCTTGACTGACTACTTAGCAGCATTGCTATTACTCTTTCCTCTGTGCCACCTGCTAGAGCGATATATGGAGCACAAGGGGCAGAGAGGACATATAAAAACACTGCATGGCAGTGCTGCCATTGCTCCCTCCTCTATACTGTGAGCTGCATGCAGAAGACAGTAGGTAGCAGTTGTACCTGTCCTGAGTGTAGCAACACTACAGACCAGGGCTACTGTACAGTAAGGTGAAGAGCAACCCTTTTGAACTCTGCATGCAACTCCTGCCCACTGCATAGAGGATGAGACCCTAGGCAGTCACTTTGCAAAGTGCAGTGTGTGGTATTTGAATTTGTTATCTCTGTTTTCAGTGTGGAAAGATCCAAGATAGTATTGCTTAGTTTGTTCATTATCAGGAGTGCATGGCAGGTTACTACAAAGAGAAAGTGACAGAGGTAGATTTTCAAATTTATTGTGCCTTGTCAGTAGACATGAGCAGAATAGGAAAATTAGTTTTGTTTCCTTTCAAATAGATTTGTTATGCTACTAATTTTGTTTTGTTATGGATTATTTTTTGGTTGGTTTCGGAATTCATTTTGTTTAATTTTCGTTAAATTTAATTTAGTTTTCATTAAAATTAGTTTCATTTATAAATTTTCTAACGAATTCCAACTTTTCAGAACGATTAGAATTCGAATTGGTTGAAAAACGATCAACCAATTTGAATTCTAATTAAGCAGCGCTCTGGGAAACTGGCCGCCCACATCCTTAACAACCATTAGTCATCAACTGTCAGCTGGCTTCCCCACTGACAGATGAATGTTAAAGAAAAGATTGCTGGCAATTGCACGGCAATAGAAAAATGTAAAAAAAAAATACATAGGGTCCCCCCAGTCCATACCAGCCCCTATAGATTTTAAGGGGAACCCCATGCCAAATGTAAAGAAAAAACAATGTGGGGCCCCCCAAAATCCATACCAGACCCTTACCAGAGCTTTTGAACTTGTACCTACAAGTAAGCCTATAATAACGCTTAACTGTAGGTACAGTGAATATCTCCTAAACTTGTGGTGTTTAGGAGATATTCACATGGAAAGCAGCCAGTGATGTCACCTGTGCATGTATTCTGAAGGGATGGCCTACCACTTGGTTGTACTTCTCCTGGGGAGCAGTGCAGTTCATTCTGCACTTTTGTGACCACATCGCTCAGCAGGACTAGGCTGTGGAAAGATCCTAACTTTAAAGTCAGGATTCACCCAAATACCCCCCAAAACAAAAATATTGCCATCAGTCAACACCCTCTCCCCCAGCAAAGATTCCTAATTATGAAGAAAATCTTCCTTCGTCCAATCAAACTCTATCCCAGAAGCAAACCCCTGCCATTAACCACCCCCTGTAAACTTCTCTACAAGAAACTCCCCCCTTCTCCAAAAGCAAACCCACCCCCTTTACTTAACCCCACCAAAAGAAACTCCCCCAGGACGGCATTCTCACTACCTCCTTCCCAAAATAGAAAATTGATGCCTCCCTTCTTCCTAGACCCCAGATTCAGCACTACACAGAAGTAGGAAACTACACTACACAGAAGTAGGAAAACTTCTGCATCCACTGGTGCACAATAGAAGGGGGGCTGACTGCTGCACTCTGAAACTCTGATTGCTTTTACTGTGCTGATGCTGAGGCTAAACAGCAGGGACACTGTCTGGGTATTTTGCCAGGATGCTCTGGGGGGTTTGAACACCCCTGACCCACCCTTATCTACGCCCCTGCTTAGAGGTGACCGGACCATAGGGATTTACAGAGCAAGGAATCTTGATGCACAGGATCAACACCAGGAAAAATTAAAGGTTTAGGTAGGATGAATGGCTACTGTATATTTAGTTGAACTTTACAGGGTTTTTCTGAAGTGCATAAATGAAGTAAATATAACTTTGTTAACTACAGTAGAAATGGATGAACAAACTTTGCACTTGTTTGACAGCACAATATACTAATCGCTTTGAAAGCATGTAAACAAAAGTATGATAGGTAAAATGCCATGTTTTTTAATGGTAAAATAGGAGACAGAACCTGCAACAACTGGAGTGTATATAATAAAGTATGCAGCCTAGAATATTCAGATGCCATACCTAGTTCTTCTTTCATCTAAAATCTGAAATTCTTCCAGTGATAATTTAGACTTCACTGTGGTGTCCTTTTATGAAGCAGTGAAATCTATTCACTGCTTCGTTCTCCGGCATTCACGGAGGAGATTTTTCTCCTCTGTGTGCCGGTTTATGAAGCGGAGAAGATCGCTTCACCCTTGGAGGAGTGAAGTGATCTTCCAACGCTTCAAACAGTGGAGAACGGCCCCTGATACTGTAATCTCGTGAGACTTCACGAGATTACAGTACCAGAAATTCACAGAAATACGGAGATGTCAGTTTATTGAGCAGTGATAAATTATCACTGCTCAGTACACTGACAGACGGCGTGGTTATTGCATTTAAAATAACGAGTCCCCCTACATAATATATATATGTATACACACACACACTATATATATACATGTATATGCACACACATTATATATATGAACATGTACACATTATATATATGTATGTATATATATGTATACACATAAATATTACAGGGGGACATGGTTACAGTGTTGGGGGGTCAGAACGAGGTAGAAGGAAGTTAAAAATCTTCCTCCTTCCTCCTCAGAACCCCCGGGATTCCCTCTTCACTCCCCGCTTCACCACCTCTGAGATGGTGAATCGGGGCATGTGAATTCTGACACAGATCGCCAGTGAAGCTCTCAGATCACAGCTTCATAAACTGGCCCTTTCTGTGTCAGTCTATGAGACTTCACTGTGTGTAGAGATAATTGGCGGGAGAACAAATTCAAACACTTCTCTCCCCGATTATCTCTGTTTCATAAGCTGTTTATGGGCTGTGATTAGTGGTGATCCCTGGGATCACCGCTGTTCACTGCTTCATAAACGGACACCTGTATGTTTTCTGTTCAAAATCCCAGTTCAAGTGTGTTGACTTTAATAATTAAACTTCAACAATGTATTGCATAACCTTGAAAGGGCCAATGAAAACCTAAGTGAAAATAACATTTTAAATTCAGACTTAGATAAAGTAAAGATACATTAAAGGATTTTATGGGTCACTCAAGTTTACTTGGTATCTTTGCTAGCGATGAAATATGTCTCTGTGTATTTGTGAAATGATGCAAGAGAACCTAGCTGTAACTATTTGTAGAACTAAAGCTTTATTGTCTATTGCTCACTGTAGCTTATATAGTAGTTTAGCCCAATAATATTGACCTGTTTTAGTATATTGATATAATTATACAGTAGTTGTGGTCCTGGAAATCTGGAGTAGAAGAACTTTAGTGGTTAGAACATTAAAGCAGAACTCCAACAATAAATAAATAAATAGATAAAAACTAATAACTCCTTAAAAAATAAACCAGCTTTTGCTTCTATATTCAGCTTCAATCCAGAAGCAATGGAACCTTAAATTAACTAAAATAAGTGCATATAATGTACAGGAATTCAACATTCAATAAGAATAAACTGTGTAGAGTTAATAAATACCACACGCATCTGGATTTCTTAATTGTTTTTGCTTCTAAAAAAAAGATTCTATGCAAAACAGTAGATCAGTATTCTAAACTAAAACAAAATGGAAATGGTGATAAACAGGCACCACCAAGAATTACCAGTAATCTCTTTAACCACTTCATTACTGGGCACATAAACCCCCTTCGTTCCCAGGCGAAATTTCAGCTTCCGGCACTGCGTCGCTTTAACTGACATTTGCGCGGTCGTGCGACGTGGCTCCCAAACAAAATTGGCCTCCTTTTTTCCCCACAAATAGAGCTTTATTTTGGTGGTATTTGATCACCTCTGCGGTTTTTATTTTTTGCGCTATAAACAAAAAAAGAGCGACAATTTAAAATATATATATATTTTTTTTACTTGTTGCTATAATAAATATCCCATTTTTTTTTAAAAAAAACTTTTTTTTTTTCACAGTTAAGGCCGATACGTAGTTTTCGACGTATTTTTGAAAAAAAAATTAAAAATCGCAATAAGCGACTGGTTTGCGCAAAAGTTTTAGCGCCTACAAAATGGGGAACAGTATTATGATTTTTTATTATTATTATTTTTTTTACTAGTAATGGCGGCGATCTGCGATTTTTATTGCGACTGCGATATTGCGGCGGACATATCGGACACTTTTGACACAAATTTGGGAGCATTCACATTTATACAGCGATCAGTGATATAAACATGCACTAATTACTGTATAAATGTGACTGGCAGGGAAGGGGTTAACACTAAGGGGTGAGGAGTTAAATGTATTGCCTGGGTGTGTTCTAACTGTGTGGGGGGAGGGGGGTGACTGGGGGAGGTGACCGATGCTGTGTCCCTATGTAAAGAGACACATATCGTTCTCCTCTCCGCTGACAGCACGTGGAGCTCTGTGTTTACACACAGAGCTCCACGTCCTTGCTGTCATCTGTTCGGTTTCCCGCCGATCGCATGTACCCGACGGACATCGCGGCCGCCAGGTACATGCATCGGATCCCCAGCAATGCGGCGGGACAATGCACACAAATCACGTCCAAAGACGTCAAGTTGGCGCCTCAGATCCGCGCTGTTGACGTATTATGTCAATAGCGCGGGTCTGAAGTGGTTAAAGTACCAAATAGTTTATTGAATGTATAAGACAAAAAGAGGAATCACATTCAACACCCAGACTGTTAAAAATGTAACATCATGTACCTCACCAACACTCACCCTCCCTCTACTATAAAGATCTACCCGTATTTGCCGGTGTATAAGGCGACCAGGTATATAAGACGACACCCTAATTTTACAGTTTTTTAAGATTTCTTGCCTGTACTCACTGTATAAGACGACCCCCCTTCCAAAGCTGCCGATGCTTCATATTTCTTCCATCTGGAGCCATATTCTTCTTCATTCTTGCTGGAGCTAGAGCTGAAGCCATATTCTATTTCCTTCTTGCTGGAGCTGGAACCAATCACGGCGAGCGATGTATTCTATTAATGAATACAAAGCCTGCTTGGATTGGCAGAGACTTTAACATCATCAACCCACAGCTCTCTGACTCTCAAAGCCAATCTGAGCAGGCTACTGTTATGGCAGAGGTTGTTACTCCAATCCGAGCAGGCTCTGTATTCATTTAAATACATTGCTCACCGGGATTGGCTAAGCGGTATATACTGTATGTAGCCAAAGCTACATACAGTATTACCGCACATCCAGCAGGCACTCGAGCAGCTGACCCAGCGTATAAGATGACCCCTGCTTTTTGGCCAGTTTTTTTAAGTGTAAAAGGTAGTCTTATTCGCCAGCAAATACAGCACATATTTGGTTAAGAAACAGTGCTCATATACTGTATAAAAAATACAATTAGAATACAAACAATAATCCTCCAATTTAAAGGCCTTCAGAAGCAATGCTACCTCTATGGAGCACTAATAAATATATTAACCACTTAACACCCGGACCAATACGCTGGTAAATGACCCAAGGTGTTTTTGCGATTCGGCACTGCGTCGCTTTAACAGACAATTGCGCGGTCGTGCGACGTGGCTCCCAAACAAAATTTGCGTCCTTTTCTTCCCACAAATAGAGCTTTCTTTTGGTGGTATTTGATCACCTCTGCGATTTTTATTTTTTGCGCTATATACAAAAATAGAGCGACATTTTTGAAAAAAAAACACTATTTTTTACTTTTTGTTAAAAAAAAATCAAATAAACTAAATTTTAGTCAAAAATTTAGGACAAAATTTATTTAGCCACATGTCTTTAGTAAAAAAAAAAAATAGCTACCTAGCGGGAACAGCGACACTAATACAGCGATCAGAAAAATGATCGCTTAGTGACGCTGGCAATAGGGAGTGAAAGGGTTAACTAGGGCAGTGATCAGGGGGTTAAAACTTTATTAGGGGGGGTGGGGGGGCTATCCTGAACCTAACACTAACTGATTTTACACTGCCTGTCACACTGACACTAAATGCAGTGATTAGTTCACTGCATTCAGTGACACTGTGACAGGGGGGGTGGGGGGACAGATCGCAAGGGGTTAAGTATGCCTATGTGTGTGTATGTCAGTGTAGTGTTGGTGCAGGAATTACTGTGAAGTGTTTCTCCCATCGCAGTGGTTGGAAATACCGCTGCGATGGGAGATTACATCACTTCCCCCTTCCTGTGTTTACACAGGAGGAGGAAGTGACACAAAGGGGGAGCACGCGCATTGGCTGGGAGCGATCGCGGGGGGGCGGGTAAACACTGACATCCGCCCGCACGTCCCGGATCGCTCCCGGAGCCAGGGGGACCCCCGAACCGCACGAAGGCGGGGACGTAAATTTACGCCCTTGTGCCTGTACGAGCCATGTTGTGGCCGTATATGTGCGTGCGGGGGTCCTTAAGTGGTTAAAGTTCACAAACTGTACTGATAGTTTCTAACTTTATGCTTGTGCATTATATCTATATCTGCAATTGCTTTGAAAATCTTGCACTGGGATGGTGTTTTTTGTCTCAATCAAAGTTTTATTGAAAAGCAAAAACAAGATAAGATATACAAAGGACAAATCTGTTACAAAATTATGGGATGGTGTTTTTTGTGCTCCATATGAAATTGGAGATTTATAAGAAAAATTATTGTATAGCATCTTCTTTCTATGAATTTCTGTATTGTTACATTTATGATGCTATCAATTAATCATATAGGATGTGGCATGGTAGAGAGGGCAGCACTGGGGCGCCCCTAATGGTTGGGCCGCCACTGTGATCAACTTGTCTCCAACCAGTCTGTCGGATTATTCCCAAACAATCAATGCCACCGGCTACAGTATAGCCAGCAGCACTGAGCATTGTATTGTGACAGAAGTTTCCCCCACCATCAAAACTCAATAGCACAGTGGGAGTAATTCCCCTGTCTACCTCAAATGTGTGGATGGCGGAATAGGATCATTTGGTTGAAAACCAAAATGATTAATGTTTGGCCATCCTTAAGAACTGCACATATTAGTGAGTAATATTGGCACTTGGGGCCTTTGATTTGGGGGGTCATTATTTGTATTCTAAGTATTATATTGATACTGTATATGGCCTTTTTTTTCATTTGTAGCATGATTATTAGTAGGAGGGGGAGTGTTAGTGAGATACGTGACAAAAATTGTCATGTTTTAATGGTGTGTGCTTTGAGTATGATTCCTCTTTTTTGATATGCACTTTCAAGGATATAAGTCTCTGAAGCACCCATCTATTAATTATAATTTCCATTCTTTATGTGTGTTATGTGTGTAAAGGGAGGGCACCTGCCCAAGGTATGGGATATGACCTCTTAAATATTCAAATCATTTCACAGCTCTCCCCTGTTATTTTCCTTTATTTATAAACTACTATAAACTAAAGCCCTTTCATTTCCATTAAATAAAACCTGGTATGTCCCAAAAAATATCTACATTAAAAATAATGTTCAATTGCAGACATACACCTTGTAGTGCTTGTGAGCACATGCTTCAACAATTAAATATACAGTATGTACTATAAATGTCTTAATAAAGCTGTTGAATTTTGATCCTAGACTATACTTACGGTTTCAACTTTTGGTCAAGCCATGTCTAAACCCTGCCCCCTTGTACTTATCCCCACTCTACTATTAAAGAGTACCATGTCAGGGCATGTTCTGGCCATAGAATATCTGTGTACCTGTATGTTATGCATGTGTATGAAGAATGTATGCGTTTTTATTTACTGAACTACATTTCATTTATATATATTCTTGTACTTTAACAATGTTGTAAAGAAGAGGACATGGGATAGTCTGATCAGAAAATCCTCACAATATCCGCACAAGAATCTTCATTGAATTCAATATGCATTCATTATGCAATCATGTTCTAAGATATTTTCTGCTTATTAATTTCCTCTGCACATGTTTGAGTATACAGTTACGATTTATTGAGTGAATATTCTAAACTTCTTTAGTAAATCAGCATGGTTGTTTCTGCTGCAGTTAATAGCACGCAAAGTTGCTGGTACTCTAACACTTAACCTAAAAAAGACAAAACATGATAAACGGCAAAGCTTAACAGCTTCAGTAAACCTGAAGCTGCTAATTACTAAATAAAAAAAACTAAAATTTTGTTCATTCAGAAACTTGGTGTAATTATCAGTGGCGGTGCATCCATAAAGAGTGCAGGAGCGCCGCACTTCCTCTCCTGTCATTCTCTTTCTCTCCATAGATAGATTTATGCATTGCATGAATCTATCTTTGGTCACCGCTGCTTTTCGGGCACCGGGCATATGAATTACAGTAGCGTATTTTGGAAGCGACTGATTAGAACCACAGGATCTAATAGGCTTCCTGATTAGAGCCTGTGGGTTTTAATAGGCTTCCAAAAGAGTTAACAGCAGGCACACTGCTGTGCGTTCGCTGCTTACTCAGTGGTGTGTTAGGGAACCGAATACATTGCTTCCCTAACATTGAACCACCTCTCAGCCAATCAGGTTGCTCAGGTCTGGTTACCTGTCAACTGATTGGCTGAAACAACAGGCGCCGCTATTGGATGCCTGATGGAAGGAGTTCCAATGCTTTTGATAGTGTATATGGTAGCAGTATTTGCACTAAAAGCTACCATAGATGTTTTCCTCTCTGTCTCTAATGACTGTTATGCTCAAAAAATGTGTGGGATTTGATCACTGTCCCCTTTACTGATCGCTATTCTTTTTAGAGCTTGCTGCAAAGGACGCTGTACATGAGGACCTACAGTGTAAGTTTTGTCCTGCTTTGTATTCAATTATACTGCAAATCTGAAGACATCTCCCATTGTTTCTTGATGATTATGCTATCAGTCAGCAGGATAGTGGGTCTGATAACAGCAAGAGTTGTCCTGCTGTTCTACCATGACTGGAACCTGAAAACAAAAAACAGCATGAAACAAGGCACGGTAAATTGGCCGTGGGTGAAAGATCAACTGCAGAAAAACTACAGAAAACTGCTAACTAGTCCTTTGGAATTTTTAGGCACAGCTTGAAAAATTATTCATACACCTTAAAATTTCATGTTACAACCAAAAAATAAATGTATTTTATTGGGATTTTATGTGATAGACCAACACAAAGTGGCACATAATTGTGAAATGGAAGAAAAACGATAAATGGTTTTCAAAATGTTTTACAAAAAAAATGTGTGAAAAGTTTCGCTTGCATTTGTGTTCAGCCCCCCTGAGTCAATATTTCGTAGAACCACCTTTCACTGCAATTACAGCTGCAAGTCTTTTTGGGGATGTCTCTACCAGATTTGCAGATCTAGAGAGTGAATTTTTTTCCCATTCTTCTTCTCTGCAAAATAGCTCACGCTCCGTCAGATTGGACAGAGAGCATCTGCGAACAGCAATTTTCAAGTCTTGGCACAGATTCTCAGATGGATTTAGGTCTGGACTTTGACTGGGCCATTCTACCACATACATATGCTTTGATAAAAACCATTTCATTGTAGCTCTGGCTGTATGTTTAGGGTTGTTGCACTGCCGGAAAGTGAACCTCCCCCCATCTCAAGTCTTTTGCAGACTCTAAGGCCGCGTACACACGCTCAAACTTATCGGATGAAAACGGACACCATCAAACCAAAATCCCCGCGGACAGACAGCGCGGTGACTTGGCGGTGACGTTGACGCGGGTCACATCACCACTCCAGGAAGTAAAATACTTCCACGCATGCGTCGAATCCATTCGATGCATGCGCGGACAGTTCTGTCCGCTGGTGAGTGTACTCACCAGCGGACATATCCGACGGACAGGTTTGTAGTGGACAAATTTCAAAGCATGCTTTGAAATTTGTCCGATGGACAAACCTGTCTGCTCGCCCGTACACACGATCGGATTTGTCTGCTGAAACGTTCCGTCAGACCTGTTTCAGCAGATAAATTTGATCGTGTGTATGCGGCCTAACAGGTTTTCTTCTAAGATTGCCCTGTATTTGGCTCCATCCATCTTTCCAGCAACTCTGATCAGGTTCCCTGTCTCTGCTGAAGAAAAGCATCCCCACAACATGATGCCACCATCATGTTTTAAGGTGGGAATGGTGTGTTCAGTGTGACGTGCAGTGTTAGTTGTCTGACACACATAGTATTTTGCTTTTAGACCAAAAAGTAAAATTTTGGTCTCATCTGACCAGAGCAACTTCTTCCAAATGTTTTCTGTGTACCCCATATGGCTTCTCCCAAACTGCAAATGGGACTTCTTATGGCTTTAATTCAACAATGGCTTTCTTCTTGCCACTCTTCCATAAAGGCCAGATTTGTGGCTTGCCCTACTAACAGTTGTCCTGTGGACAGATTCTCCCACCTGAGCTGTGGATCTCTGCAGCTCCTCCAGAGTTACCATGGGTGTCTTGGCTGCCACTCTCATTAATGCTCTCCTGGCCTGGTCTGTTAGTTTAGGTGGATGGCCATGTCTTCATAGGTTTGCAGTTGTGCCATACTCTTTCCATGTTCAAATGATGGATTAAACAGTGCTCCATGAGATGTTCAAAGCTTGGGATATTTTTTTATAACCTAACTCTTCTTTAAACTTCTCCACAACTTTATCCCTGACCTGTCTGGTGTGTTCATTGGCCTTCATGATGCTGTTTGTTCACTAAGGTTCTCTAACAAACCTCTAAGGGCTTCAGAGAACAGATGTATTTTTACTGAGATTAAATTACACGCAGGTGGACTCTTATTTACTGATTAGGTCACTTCTGAAGGCAATGGGTTCCACTAGATCTTAGATAGGGGTATCACAGTAAAGGGGGATGATTACAAATGCACGCCACACTTTTCACATATTTATTTGTAAAAAAAAAATTAAACCATTTATCATTTTTCTTCCATTTCACAATTATTGTGGTCTATCACATAAAATCTCAATAAAATACATTTAAGTTTAGAAATAATATTTAAAGTAGATGTAAAACCATTTTTTATGTCACAATGTAGAGATTTCCTATCATCTGTGCCCAGTCTTGCCACACAGAGTTAATCCAGCTCTGAGCAATCCTCTTCTATTTTTCAGTGAAAATTAACAGACTTCCAGATAAAAACCTGTCTAAATAAAAAGTCCTTTTCTGTCCCCTTGCTTCGAGTGACATACATTACCTCTCACAATGAACTGTGGATCACCCCCCCATATTATGATAAACATCCAGGAATGTGCATGTGTCCAAGCTAGTGCACAAGATATGTAAAAACCCTGTCACTCGAAGCAAGGGGACAGAAGGGACTTTTTTTTTAGACAGGTTTTTATCTGGAAGTCTGTTAATTTTCACTGAACAATAAAAGTGGATTTCTCAGAGCTGAATTAACTCTGTGTGGCAAAACTGGGCATAGATGATAGGAAATATTATTTTCTACATTGTGACATCAAAAAAAAATATGGTTTACATCCACTTTAACAAAAAATAAAAAATAACTTCCCCACTATATATAATGATAATTTATCTTTTTGGGGGGTTTTTTCTCCACTGACCCACACGTGGTCCTCTTTTTATAACACATTCACTCAAAACTCAGGAATACCCACCTGCTTTAAATGTGGTTAGGTATGTAATATCTATGTTTGTTGGTGTTGAAAGGAAGAAGTTTGCATGCAGGTTCTATGAAGAATAGAATTATGCGCTAGCTAAGAACTATATCTTAAAGAAAAGCTCCAGCTTCCTTTAAAAAAAAAATGAAGTAGCTGCTGACTCTTAATATTAGGACAATTATCTGTCCACGAATCCAGCTGTGTCTTCATCCCAGCCAATTTTTCAATCAGCTCTCGGGTGCTGCCACCGCCATTTATTTTATGGTAAACTGGCAGTGAAGCCTTGCGTCTTCACAGCCGACTCACTACTGTGCATGTGCGAAGCCTGCTACACTTTGTGAATTGCCCGGGCGGCGGGGGAAGATGGTGGGGTGCCAAACTTCCAGGTGTCAAATCCAGGTGCCCCCCCCAAAAGGGGCCAAATGTGGCAACGGAGGAGGGTAGGCAAAGAAGCGGAGGTTCCCCTTTTGGGTGGAGCTCCCCTTTAAATATTATAATTTGTGTTTTCTTTAAAACCTTTAGTTAAGATTATGTCCAGAGGATTGTTGCATAATAACACAGGAAATAAACATGAATTGGGAATTGGGAAAAGATCCGGACAATTTGCAAAATAAACAGTTCCGGTAAAGCAGATAATTACGATGATATATAATATCTTAGTGGTCAGTGAGGCCACAATCTTGTTAAAAACATGTATTCTTGCCAGTATGATGACCTAACTTTTAGACAAACATGTTATATAACCATTACACGGTTATCCTGTATTCTTATTGGTAAAGGACACTTGTCCACCTTTCTTTTTAATTGATATATCAGCTATTCAGTCACTTGAAGGTCACTTGAAGGTTTGGCAATACAGTGGATGTAGCATACTGTGTATTACACCGCAGTGACTAAATGCTATAGGAAGCTGTTATATCTTACTGCCAATAAAAATTAGGTACTGGAGTGTGAAAACATTTTAAATTCTTTTCATCTGAGTTTGTAATAACCTCAGTATATATCTTACAAGGTGTTTAAATAATAAATGCACCAACCTAATTTTATTATGCTTGCATCTGAAGGCCAACCAGTGCAACAATTGTTAGCTATAACTGTGCAGAATAAAAAGGAGTAATGCTTTTTTAAATTCTAAGTTTAGTCAAAATAAAAAAAATGGAAATATCAGCACACTACTTACTATTAATCCAATGTACCCCTTGTGCTGCTTACTCCTGCTTTGCTTGAAATTGGAATCTTCTAAATTCCCCCCACACTACACCTGCCACCATAATCCTTCAGTGCAGTGGGGGCCCAACTATGCCCGCCCTTTCATCTCAGCTCTTACAATCATAGAAATTGTACTACAGCTTCTATAAATGAAACACGATCTATAAATATAGGGGGTGAACCGTTCAATCATCTGTCCATCCTTCATTCATAGACACAGTTTTATTCATAGAAGCTGTAATATGGCTTCTATGAATGATGGAAAGAGAGGGCATAGTCTTGATTAGTGCCTGTCAAAGTTTCCTCTGATTTAATACTCCCTGCCACACCTGAAGACTACAGTGTTAGAGGTAAGGAGGTATCAGAGGGTAAAGATTTCAAGAAAAGTGAGATCCAGCATACAACGTAAACACCAGATTTTTTTTCCACGTCAGGTTTTACATCATGATTAAAAATACATTTTGACTAAATATAGTTTAGGATATATTTAGGATAAACTAATTTAATCTTCTCAACCTGGAAGGAGCTGCATCACCATTGTAACCACCTCTCTAGTATCCTAATATATACTCAGTATTTGCCAAGCCATGGTTGGTTCCATAACGTATCATATGACAAATCTAAGCTAACAGAGATTGACAGAAAATGTAGATCTAGCACAGCAGGAAAAGTGCCAAGTGCCCCCAGAGCTAGCAGCTTGCTATGGGGGCACCCGATCCGAGGCTCCATGTGTTTATTTACATGAAGGTAAAAAACCCTGAGCCTTTAGAACCACTTTAACCTCCCTGGCAGTATGGTTCTTTCAGATTTTAGGTGATGAAAGCAGTACCATTATTTGCAAGGAAATTTGGCGTTTTATACTGTAGGCTTGTAAATTCTTAGGAATAACTCACTTAAATCTGACCAAACAAGAGTCTAATAGGCATCCCGGGTATGACATAAAAAAAAAATTATAAATTATAATATAATAAATAATTATAAATAATTATAACAAATACTAATATAATTATAGTAAAAATTATTCAATAATGTAATCAAAAAATCACTGAAATTTGCTCAGTTGCAGAATTGTCGCTGTCATTATTATTATTTTTTTATGACGAATTTCCCCACAAATCTCTATCGCTTAATTCTGCAAGTGATTATAATTTATTATGGCTGTTTTTTAGCTGCTAAAACCATTTTTGACATAAAGGGACACTTTTGGTTGCTATGGGCAATCTACAGTTTGCAGGCAGAAAGAACAGTTTTTATTATGTAAAAGGACATGCAGGGCACAGGACAGACCACTAGGGACAAGGGAGGTGTGTATTTTTTACATACAGTACTGTAATCTTTAAGATTACAGTATACTGTATGTAATGTGTTTGTTTACTTTTTTGAATATGGCGCCGATCTCTGCCCCCGTGCATCGTAACGCCACAGGGAACGGAGCTCGGCCTCACACAGGGACACTGTGTGAATCGAGCGAGGACCCGCTCGCTCACACAGCGTGGATGCATCGATGGATCCAGGAACAAGGTAAGTAAACCAAGCCTGTGGATACAGCGAGGCGAGCCCGAGTCTGACTCGGGGTTACCGATCGCAGCTCAGAAATCTAACCCCGAGTCAGACTCGGGAATACCGCCAGGGGGGTTAAGGATATGTTTTAAGAGCTTTTAAAATAGATCAGAGTGGTGTTCCAAATGGTGAGAAGTCAACCTACCTAAAATGTATTTACATTGCGCCTGAAATTCTAATTTCATTTTTAACTTATTTCAATGTTGAATTTGAAACAGTCAGTTGGGATTTTTTCATTTTTTATATCCATTTTCTCAACACACATATAGTACATTATTATAGTTGTCCTGTCTATTAGGGATGATGTGTAATATGACCACATTTATAATGATGTAGCTGTGTATCCACATTTGAACCGATGTAGCTGCATAAAACAGCCTTAATTATCTTTACATATTATGTGGCCTCACTAGCTACCATTATTTTGTATGAGCACAGTTGCAATTTCTAGCATTTGTTTCAGTTAAGAAGACCATTTTGCTTGACTGCAGATGAAAATCAATGTAACTCATTACTTGTAATGTGTTTTGAACACGGATATAGTTAATATGCAGCATCTGATGGTCCTGTTTTAAAATCATTGCAATCACCGCTGTCAGGAAACAGACCAATAAACATAGCATATAGTGAAGTGAAACACATCAATGCGGAGAGCTGAAGCTTAAACATGCCCAGTTTCGAGAAACAGCAGACCACTTAATTTATTTTGTTTCTCAATTCTAGCAGACTACATTTATATTAGAGAGGTAGAATAGCCAAAATATGGAATACCATTTTCACTTGTATGTAAATGGCTGAGCATGGCAACAAAGCTGATCATATTAGATTTGACTGTACATATATATGTTCTTTGATCAAGCAAATATTGATTGAAAGAGGAAATAAATTAAAATGTATGTAAACTCTAACAAGGGAACTAATGTTATCCCTCTTTTGGTCTGTTCATTAAACAATTGAAAGCATTGTAGTATACAGTATCTGCTATACAAAACAATAAATGCAAAACAATACGGGTTGATCGTGCCATAATTCCAGTGAAATTGTATTTTCCTATGCTGTTCGCTTCTGCTGCACCAAAATCTCAAGTAGTTTTATTATCACTGACCAATTTGCTTTTGTGAATTACAGTTCTCCCTATGTTATGGAGATAGGAAGAAAGGAAGGTAGTCAAAATCAGCAGCAAGGACCATAGGGTGACAATGCCCCCCCTTCATAGATACAGTACAGTGAGTGAGCATTTGACCCTAGCACATGAAATGGGATAGGATCTCCAGGTCAACATAGGGGGGGAAAAGAAAGTAGCCACCATGTCCAAGAACTGGTTAGCTGCAATATATTCCGCTTTTGTTATTGGGTTTAGACACACTTTAACTACTTCAAAACCAGGTACTTTCACCCCCTTCCTGTCCAGGCCAATTTTCAGCTTTAAGAGCTTTCACACTTTGAATGACAATTGCACTGTCACGCAACACTGTACCCATGTGACATTTGTATAATTGTTTTGAGACAGATAGAGCTTTCTTTTTCACCACTGTTTTTTTTATTTTTGATTAATAAAAAAAAAACATTTTGAAACAAAAAACATTTTTTCTTAGCTTCTGATATAAAATGTTTGCAAATAAGCAATTTTTATTTTTCACTGATGGCCACTGATGATGCTGTATTGGTAGACACTGATGAGGCTCCACTGATGAGACTGCACTGATGTGCACTGATGAGGCTTCACTGATGGGCACTCGTGAGGTGGCACTGATGGGCACTGATGAGGAGGCACTGATGAGACTGAGATGATGAGGGGGAACTGATGGGCACTGATAGGCAGGACTGATGGTCACTGAAAGGCAACACTGATGGGCACTGATAAGCAGCACTCATTGGCTCAGGTGGGGCTGGTGGGCTCAGATGGGGCTGCACTGATAATCAGGACACTGATGTTCAGTACCCTGTGCCAGTACACACTGTGCCTTTTCAGTCTTGCTGGTTATCCACTCTCCTTTCCTTACACGGCATGTGAGGAAAGAAATGCTGATCACATGTAAAGGGCAGCTGTGATTGGCCCTTTACATGATCTGTGATTAGCTGTGTCAAAAGGACACCGTTGTCACAGAGCTCATCTGATGTGTGCCACCTATGCAACATGGTACCCATGTGACATTTGTATAATTGTTTTGAGACAAATAGAGCTTTCCCTTTCACCACTTATTGATAAATAAAAAAATAAGAAATTGAAACAATTTTTTTTTCTTAGTTTCTGTTATAAAATGTTTGCAAATAAGCAATTTTTCTTCTTCACTGATGGACACTGATGCGGCTGCACCAGTGGGCACTGATCAGGCTCCACTGATGAGACTGTACTGATGTGCACTGATAAAGCTTCACTGATGGGCACTCGTGAGGTGGCACTGATGAGGAGGCACTGATGAGACTGAGCTGATGAGACTGCACTGTTGTGCACTGATGAGGCTTCACTGATGGGCACTAGTGAGGTGGCACTGATGAGGAGGCACTGATGAGACTGAGCTGATATGAGGCGGCACTGATGGGCAGCACTGATGGGCACTGAAATGCAGGCCTTATGGGCACTGATAAGCAGCACTAATTGGCTCAGATGGGCCTGCACCGATAATCAGGACAATAATGATCATTACCCTGATTATCAGTGTAAACAAGGTACTCACTGTGCTCTGTCATACTTGCTGGTTATCCACTCTCCTTTCCTTACATGGCATGTGAGGAAAGAAATGCCAAGCACATGTAAAGGGCAGCTGTGATTGGCCCTTTCCGTGATCTGTGATCAGCTGTGTCAAAAGGAAACCATGATCACAGAGCCCCCTATGCTTATAAATATCTTCAATCCAATCAACCTTTTGAGACCTGGCACCCACCTCAGTTAGATGTCAGCTGCAAAGAATCTTATGAGGATATATCTAATACTCAAGGAGTGGGGACTAAAGCTGACCATATACCGTTAGAATTTCTTTTTTGGAATGTTTGTGTTTGTTTTCGACTACCGTGATAAAACAAACTTGTAAACTTGTAAAAGCAGGATGGAAAACTTTTAGAATCAACAAAATTATTATCAAGAATGCAGTTTTCATTTGGGGAAAATCCTATATATTGTAATGAAACCTATTTAATACATCTGGGATTCCATTTAAATAGCAGGTCTGGATGACATTTTAGGGATTTTCAAATGAAATTAGTTGATACAGTGATGGAAAGAAGGAATGTTCTGATGAAATATATTTCCATAAATGTTCAAATAAAAATCTAACTGTGTATTGCCGGCTTTGGGCACTAACTGTATATCATGGAAATCACCCAGGCTAGAATGATTAGCAAAAACATCTTCTGTAAATATTGTTTTATATTCATTTTTGTTTTTTTTGTATCTAAAATCACTTGCAAGATCAAAGTTAAAAACTAAACACAAGTTTAATTATTTTCCGTAGCAAAAATACTCTGCAAACCAATTTACTACAGGTTGTTTGTCACATAAAGATAACACAGAACCCACTGACCACAGGATAATTTTTATGAAGTTTAAAACATTTACAAAACAAACTGTAAAATGTGTATATATATCCTATAATTCTGTAATTTGTCATCAATTAAAAATGAGGAAAATTATAAGGAAAGATAACTTAAGTCAATAGATCTAAATTCTATTGTTTTTTTTTCTTTATTGCAAAATGGCTAATTAATGTTTGAATGATTTCACTAGTTTTAGGTATAATTTGCAAATAACTAAGACATTGTTTAACAAGTAATTGCACAGGACACATAAATACAAGACAACAGAGCTGGATATAGTAATCAGTTGACAAGCCTAAATACTATTATTAGTTAATGTGTAGAAACTAAACTTGTATAGGCAAAAAAAAAAGCAATTTTTGGTTGTTAAAAAAAAAACTGATAGTAACCCTTGGAAAAATGTATCTGCAGGAAGTTTATATATACAGTAGATTTAGGCAAGAAGTATTGCAATGCAATGAAAATGTAAAAATGTGTTTTTATAAAATGAACACCAGGAGTTCAGGACATACTATTCTCACATTGTCTGGCCCTGTAATATTTATGATTATTACCACATCTATGAGAAATGTGTAATTAGTAATAAAGCAGAACTGTGGTTTCAAAACCTTTTTTTCCTTTTCGTTCTGTAAAAACTGTTTTTAAAGAGTAACTCCACCTTTGTTGAGAAAAAAAAGCAATCACTCCTGGGTGATCAATTTACATACAGTATTTTAACAAATGTTGCTAAAGAATCCTACCTTTTTCCTTCCTGAGGGAAAAGCTGTTTGTTCCAATATGTCCACTGGATACGGATTCTGAATAGGAGGGTCTGATTTGTTATATTCACCTGGTGCATTCTCTGTGCTCTGAGAGGAAAAGTTGTCTACATCTCTCACCAAAACTAACATTTCTATTGCAAAGGGTGCCTACATTTTTGACTTGCATTTTAGTGCAGACATCTTGGAAAATCAGGCAATCACACAAGCAGAAGATTAATTTTCCTGGGCTGTTATGTACACTAACAGAGGATACACCTCCAAATTGCAATATTGTTTTGAATTTTACAGAAAATTAAAGCTGCTGTGTATTGAAAAGGTAATGTTTACTAACATTAAATTACATGATGTAACAATTGCATACACTATATCCTTTTTTTTTTTTTTGCTTTATTTTTCTCACAAAAGCGGAGTATCTCTTTAAAACTTTTTGATTAAAGGAAATTAATTATTCATAATACCTGTATTTCTGTAATGATTATATTGTTCATTCTAAAATTCTTATTTTTTTTCTGCTGCTGCTGCTGCTGCTACTGCTGCTGCTGGTATAGATTTAAGTTTCTATCATTACAGATACAGAAAAATAAATTGAACACTGTACCCAAAACCAATAAAGTCATAAATAGAACAATTAAAAAACAGAAGAAAATAAAAATACAAAACTCAAAAACATAAATTAGCATGTAGCAAAAAGTAGCATGAAAAAAAAGTGCTAAAGATCTGTAACACAGCAGTGTAGATTTAAATAGAGGAAAGGCCATATGATTGGCTTTATGCACATAAAAACCTACATGGTAATAATAATCCACAAATATATTTTAAGAAAAATGACCCCCAATTTCTATATGCCTGAATTTAAATATTAATTAAATATTTAATAATATTTAATAATACTACGTATGTCCTTGCATCATATGCACATGTAGATATATTCCTAAAAACGGGCGTAACCAAAGCTTATGGTATACATAAACTGGAAAAGAAAATGATTGTAGCTCACCAATCCTTAGATGTTGAATTATTTTCACTTTGTTGGGTAAAGAACAGAAATACCTTTTGATCCAGGCAGAAATGTGCTGTCCATGTCAATTCCTATAAGCTTTAAAAAATGCACAAATAACTTTATCTTCATTTTCTATCCCCATCAATCCACTGTGTAAAGGAGATGAATAGGGATAAGTAAATCTGTCCTGGTCCAATTTGCAAAGGATTTGTTAAAGACTTTTAGAAATTTAATGAAAACAAACTTAGTGGTGAATCCTAGTGTCAGATTTTAGAAGGTGAATTCTGTTAGCAAATTCTGTCAGTTTTTAGGGACACTAGCAAACTACTGGGAAAAAGCCTAAGAACCTGGGCACTGCTGATAACAGCATGTACCAATGCACAAAAAAATGTAAAAAAAAAAAAAAAAAAAAAACAGGGGCTAATTTGATGTGGCTCAGTGAAAAACCTGAAAATTCACAAATCCTTTAAATAAAATGCATGGACATGGAGATGCCTTGATGCTGTATGCAGTGTTTTGGGACAAAGCAGAATTTAGTAGACAGTAAAAAGTAGACAGGCAGCACATATTGGACTCTGGAATAGACTATTTGCTACAATTAGCTTGGCTTACATACAGCAGCCCAATCTTTTTTTTTTCCGTTCAGTTTAAAAAAAAATAAAAAATTCAGGTAGATTTAGCAGCAACACATTTTATTTTTCAGCAAGCTGCAATAAGCGTGCTTTGATTGACAGACAGAACATTGGCTAGTAATTATCTGCAACTGTCTCTGTTATTGCTGATGCAAAATTTTCCTGTCGCAGGCCAATATCTATCAACCTTTCATTAATAATTAGGCGAACACAGATGATTCAACAGTGTAACATTTTCTAAAAAAAGGACATTGTTATTGAAGTAGGATTAGCTGAAATGCACTAGAAAGAAGACTGCAGGCATGTGTTTTGCAATAGGAGTTAACAGAATACAGATGATTTGGCACTATAAATTTGGCCAGCAACAGGAAAATTATAGTCAGGGATAATAGGCCTAACCTGAAAATGCCAAACTTTTACTTTTACTATGGTAACTAAAATGATGCAGTGATATGCTTTGAATAAATGCAAGCTCCAAAAGCACATGGGCAGTAGTAAGGTAATGCAGTGTTTTGAAAATGAAAAAGCCATATTTACAAAAACTAAAGAACAAAAACCCCAAAAGTAATAAAAAAAACTAAATACTTTGCCTAAAATAAAAGCCCACATGTGTTAAAGGAAAGCCTTGCAGAAAAAAATGTTTAACCTAAAAAAAAATTTTTTAACATACATTTAAAAACTATTTTGGGGGGAGTTGGTTTACTAAAAGTAAATGAGTTGTTTCGGTTGCAAAATAATTATCCCCAGAGCTTAGTAGTTGTGGTGAATGCACATTTTCACAAGAATACCTAATCACATACAAGGAAAAAATAAATAGCATTTTGCTTGCACATGATTGGATGATGGAAGCCAGGAGAGCTTCGCCCCATTCAGGCATTAAGATTTGGGAACAATCCCCTCGCAAAGGAAAAACTCACACTTTAGTAAATCAACCCTTATGCTGCTAACATAAATTAAATACCTTAAATAGTACCTCCTGAAACAAAATCCTAAAATGCCTTGCTGAAATGAAAGAAATGTAACCTAAAATAAAGTACTCCTAAATTGATTGAAAATCCCAGCATACCACCCTCCTAAAACAAAAGCCCTATTGCAAAGAATTTTTTATTATTTTTTTACAGATGAGACAGTAGCTAAAAATGACAGCTGACCTCACAGTTATCACAAAATAAAATTATGACAAAAATACCCTGGTAATAAGAACAAAAATGCAGCAAATGACTGATTTCCAAAGGACCAACAATCAGAAATAAAATACAGTCTCCAATATTTTTTTACAACAGGGCAGTTGAATATAAATCAGTAGATCTATTTTTGTTTAACTACAGTGCCCATAAAAGAATCCAAATTCAGCTTGTCCCTGCTGAACCAGCTACATTTTTAATCCATGTATGGTCAGCTTAAGTTTGTTGGCTACTGCACTATGGTTTTAAAAACAAATTCTCCCAGGCAATGTAAAACCCACAGGATTTGTTTCAAACCTGAACCTCATTCCTAAAGAGGAACAAAGGCAGACATGTTTGAAGTCCATCCTGTGTGACAATAATGGATGCTTCCAAAGATACAGTGGAGAAATGGGTGTAGTCATGAAGTTACAGGAACTGTGTTATTCACAGTATTAACAGGTGAGAATTGAGGTAAAAAGTCTGAAAATAGAAAACAAATGCAGCCAATACATCTGAGAACTGGTAAGCTGCAATACAATAAATCATTGTTTTGAGGTTTAAATACTCTTTCATTTTCTGCAAGCTTCCGCTTACATTGGAACTCTATCTTTTTTTAAATAACAGAAAGTAAAAAAGAGTTACACAGAAAACAAAAGACCAGATGGAAAGGCAAAATACTGTTATTATATAGGACTTTCAGAAGTGGACTTTCAGCACCTATACTGACAAAACAACTTACTATATATATATATTCTAATAAAGTGCATTGTTGTCCCCTGTAGACCAAACAAGAAATTGCAATACTCTCTTTGCAGAAATTCCTCTTCACTGCTATGCAATTATGTCACTGATGTTACCATGTACTTTGTGTAGCATTACAGAGTTCTTGTTTTTTTTAAAGGAAACATATAATATTTTTATATATTTTCTTTTTTTTTATGTTCAGAACTAAAAATGCATTTTTTGTTATCTATTTTTAGTTCAATTAATATGAAATATATCATACCAGGTATAGCTCTAGGCTCCTAGTAACAACCTTAGCAGCTATGCATTAAAAAACAAAAAATATATAGATTTTCAATTACAAAGAGGGAGTCTGAATGCCAACAGCTTCTGCTGTGCTCTCTTTAGAAAACCCCTAAAGCTCTGTGAATCATGTGTCTTGGGTTCATCGTGTATTTTTTTTTTTTAAATAATGACTTTATATATGGTATATAGTAAAAAAAAATATAGTATATTATGCTAAAAACCTAAAAAAAAAAATAATAATAATAATTTGACTAAAAAATTACAATTTCCCTTTAATAAGTAATTCTGATTAACACAACATGTTGAAAAGGAACCTTGCTTGACAGATGCCTTTGGTCCAACTATTAAAATTAAAAGATATTGTTTGAAGTGATGACATGAAGAAAACAAATGCAACCCGCCTGGCCAACCACAAATATTAACTTCTAATTATTTACATAGAACCTATACAGTCATACTGATGATACATTTTTTGCAGCTGGATACTAGACATTATCAATTATTCTAAGGGTTCCATTTCTATAATAGGAATGAGTTTTTATGTCTCTGTTGTATGATAACAAGTGAGACAATGTGCTACACTAGAAATTATAACCAGACAATCATGTCTACCACATTACAGCTGGTGTTTTTTGAGTAATTATAAATCATTTTTAGAAGATTGATTAGAATGAGCGACAGGCTGACTGCGGACCATTTACAAGTTGGTTCTATGTGCTGTGATATAGAGATGATATTAAAATGGTCATGCACATCTACATATTCATCCAAAAGATGCCATTTCAAATCATTTCAGTTTAGCCACTTCATCCAAATTCATGGAAAACAAACCTATTCTAAGCAAGATCTTTCAAATAAATGTGTTTAGATGGTTTGCACAAAACTGACATAGACATCTTTATAACCAGCTTACTATGTTTGATAACGTATTGTCCACAATGTTCTTATGAAATAATATTTTTTTTGGAATGGCTTACATGGAGGCAGGGGTTCCAGAGTGTGCCACACTTCATTAAGGTATATGATTATGTTCTAGAGCTGTCCACAGCAGTAATACAGTTTAAGGTAGTTAATTAAGTAGGGATTCCATCATTATGTATAACATGAAGGATCACATAAAGCTGGCCCCTACTATCTTACAGTTTTTTGGTCACATATTTGTTTAAAAATACATTATCTAGATCATCTTAGAGGTACAGAATGAGAGGATGTCCATAAGCACAGAGGGTATTGTAAGATACATATTAGTAAAATATTAATGTCTATTTAACAAAATAATTTAGTTTAATGAAAACCAACACATATCAACTACAACAAGTTTCTTCAATGAGTAGTCCAACAATTGCTGCTTTTTTTAGTTAATGCACTGGCTAAATTTAAAGTGGCCAAGCATGGTACAGCAGAGTTGAAAATAACTAAAATGTTATATGGATTACTGAATACAATCAGCAAATGAATTCACCATACTCTACTGCAAAAATAAGTTAATACGAGTCTATGGATCAAAGGATATTTGATAATTCTCTTTCTGTCACCTATAAACATACCCTGCACATTATCAGTTAACACTTTCTGCATTAAACCTGTATCAGTAATCATTTACTTAGTGCTTATGTTGGTTGTTTATTATTTTACTCATTGGATTGCAGTATCAACGTTGGTAGATGAAATGGTCATTCACTCGCTATACCTTGCACACCACCTATCCCATTTCTAAAGAATAACCACAAAATAATGTTTGTACATAAGTATAGCAAAATTGAGTTATGCCTAATGTTCTAAAGCTGAATAAACAAAAGAAAGATGCTGGTTTTAAAAGCCTGAGCCGCTTGCTCACTTTTTGAATTCAAACAATAAAAATCCACACAAATTAACTAAATTGACACTATTGCCTTTTAAAATACATTGCGTTTGGTTTGACATCTAGCAAATGACAACTGTTCTGACGCAAATAAAAAGTAAACTCCGGCAAAAATTACAACAAACACACTAGAATGTGAAAAAATAAAATAAAAATAATAACATTTTAATATTTTGATGATATCTGAACCTTTTGACATGGAAGTAAAAATTAAATTTAAAATGATTGTCCTTATGAGCCACTTGTCTTTAATAAAACATATTACCCTTCATATATATACATACATATATATATATATATATATATATATATATATATATATATATATATATATATATATATATATATATACATATATATATATATATATATATATATATATAAAATTTTACCATGAAAAAATATTATCATACACACCGATAATATTGAAGTATTTAATATGTGAAATGGTCCTAGCTTTAAATCTTGCTGTGTAAAAAATGAGTTTGAAAACACTATGTTTCATGATTTGTCTATTAAAAAACATTTCTAGGCAAGATTAGAAGATATATATGTATATATTTCAAGTTTCCACAAAACTATGCTAGAGAAAGATACGTGTAAGTTATATGATTTGGGGCTAGTTTTTCAAAATAGTAATCTTCAGATACATATTTTACAATTTCAAACTGTACACATTAACCGGTGTTGTTTTTAACAACATTTACAGATCAAATCCTATTTTAATTTTTTTTTTTATAAAAACATACTTGTAAAATTAAAATCCACAGGATAAAATAAGGAAGATCAAAATATGCCTTAGTAGGTCATAGTGCTCAATCTTGAAAGCTGCATCTTTGGTATTTAGAGTTCCATACAAATTGATGTAGCCTACAGCTTCTTTTGACATGGAGAACATGAATTGGTCCAGATCTATAATTATGAAACACTATTTAATAATTATATTAACAATAAATAATTTAGGACCTGAATAATTTTCTTATGTTTTCATTACATGGGCGTTGTAAATCATTTATAAATCAACTAAATTGTACCACTTTTTCAGAAAATTATATAATATATATATTTTATATTTATTTAGAAGCTTTGAAATAGTACAGTAAACACTTTGCAACACGGTGTATAAACTACAGAATGTCTTCTGAGATTCCATGGGTCAGTGGATAAACAATATATTTTTTTTTTCTTTTTTAATGACCCACGGGTGAAAAAAACATGATCACAATCTTTCTTGTAAAGTTTGGATAATCTGAGAAACACTTGATCACACAAAAATAATATAAAACAGTCAAGTTTAAAACAGTGATATTGCATTTGTAATGCAGGTTCTATCTGTACGATTGGCTTCTTGTGGTGACTATAAACATCTAAAGGGCTCAGTGATGTTTTGGAGAAAGAAAGATATATAGTGCTGTAAACAGGCACACACTGATAAGTGAGGCAAAGTCCATCGCCTCCACAGTTTCAACAGTTCTCCTTCACATTTCAACTCATTTCTCAGGCCTGCTGAGAGCAGAAAGGTCCTTATATTGGACATGTAATCAGCAGCAGACTTATAATCCTTCTGGGATTCCACACTAGATGGCCAAGATAATGATTCTATTAAGTTGATGCTTGTGTTGGTCAACTTGTGCAAATCATGCTGCTTCAGTCCAGTAGAATTGACTAGCATATCCTTTTTCGTGCTGTGGGAAAACAACAAAATAGATAAAGTTTAAAATGCAGTATTCTAATGTGCACACAAGTTAAATTTGATTTACTAAAGGAATACATAATGCTGACTTGTCATAGCAAAGTGATTATTCACTAGAGTCTAGTGCATACACAGAGGCTGTTTTTACTGCGGATATCCAACATTGTGAATAGAAAAATAAAAACTAGATTTTACCTCCTTCATTTTTAGATGACTGAAGTGAAATCAATTTTGCTTTAATCTTTAAGCTATGTGAATATTTTCCACATCTTTAGTAAATCAATCCCAATATGTTACATGTACATGATGTGGTGTTTGGCACTTATGAGTTAATTTATTAAAGAAGCAATTCCTATATTTTTTCAAAAGTAACATGGGGAATATTGTTTATTGGGCTTTATTACGTCATTACTGTAGTTATTCAGCCCCAAGTAAAATTTTTTGCTAATACACAAAAATATCAAAAGTTTTGCAGTAGACTTTTTATTGGATAAAATAATCCAGACAAAAAGAAGTATGTTTATAAAGGAAAGTATGTGACATTCACCACACAATTATAGGTGGTTAATCATTCCTTGTAATTTAAAACATGCACCAGGTATATTTATCAGCATTGACCGACAGCAGATTTAGATTTATTAATGCAAATGTTTTTCTTTTTTTTTCAATTTTTTTTATTTATAAACAGAGAAACCGGCCCATCCCGGGCCATAACTTCTACAGTCATTACATTATAGACAACACAATCTACACAGGAATCCAATAAGGCAGCAAGAGAGATAACAGTATGACAGGGCATCGCGTTCGGCTCTTATCACTAACGTGTCCCCAATGGGGCCGTGCCTTCCCAGGATGGGAAGATAGGGATCTCAGCCCGAGAGCCACCACGACTTCCCCTTACACAGTGTGGGTCCATCTTGTCAGATCTCCTACTGTCTATTTCAGTTAATAGATGTAGCCATATGGATGTGGAGCATAAACGGTGGTCCGAGAGGTCCGGCTCCCTCACCTATTTCCATATTTTCCTCAAGGAGGTACAGTAAAAAAAATAGAAAAATTAGTAGAGGTGAAAGAACGAAGAAAGAGATAGAGGGGAGATAAAGAGGGGGAGGGTGGGGGCTACGCAGGCAGGGACGTTTTTCAGAGTCGGGGAGTCAGTCAGTGTATCCCATACAGCTGGTCAGAAGTCAGTCCACCTCTCTGAGGGACTGTCCTTCCTCCGAGTATTTGAACATATTCCAGAGTTGCCAGGTTCTGGTGTATGCTTCCTGTCTCTGTTGGCTAGAGAGGATCAAGTCCTCCATGCGGCTGATCTCGTCCACCTTCTTGAGCCATAGAGCCATCGTCGGCGGATGGGGTGACTTCCAGTGGAGGGGCACGCATGTCCTAGCCACGTCTAGGAGGTGGCGAATAATGGATTTTTTGTATGCTCCAGCCGACATATCTGTCGCATGGAGCAGAAAGTACGCCGGGTCATCCGGCACCGGTCTCTCCGTGAATTTCTGGATGACGTTGCGTACCCCCTCCCAGAACCCCCTAATCCGAGGACAAGACCAGAAAACATAAAGGATTGTACCTCTGTCCTGATTGCATCTCCAGCAAGTGGCGTCAGAGGCAGGGAAGATTTTGTTCAGGAGATCGGGGGTCTTATACCAACGCATAAGGATCTTATAATTCGTCTCCTGCGTTTTGGAACAAATTGAGGATTTGTGCGTAAATCGCAGTATGTTTTGCTTCTTGGAGGGAGAGAATTGAGTGTTCAGGTCTTTTTCCCATTTAGTGAGGGCAGGGGTCTGGTGTCCGTCGGGGGGGGGCGTTCAGCAGGGAGTACATCAGGGAGAGTGCAAGGGGGAGTGTCCCAGTCTCATTGCAAATTGCCTCTAAGGTCGTGTGGGGGGTCTGGGGTTCTGCGTGGGGAGGGGGGAGGCCACCCAGGAAGTGGCTCAGTTGGTTCGCTCTTAAAAAATCCAATCTAAACGCTCCTGTAGGATCCGCTAGCTCAGATGCCGATTTCCATTTCCCTCCCGTACTGAAGTGGGATGCCTGGAAAAACCCAGCTCTGCTAAGGTCTAGGAATCTACGATCCCGGAGTCCAGGATCAAATTTGGGGTGACCGATAACCGGGCGGAGGTGGGAGTTTTGACTGGATAGGGGAGAATTGTGTAAATAGTCGTGCGCAGATGTTTTCCGTGTTACCAATCAGCGGGTGTTTTGTAAACTGCGCAGGCAGGTCTGTTAGGCACCAGGGGGCTCTGCGAGGTGGTATTTCAGACTGCTCCTGTTCTACCTGAACCCAAAGTTTGGAACTACCATGGCGACACCAGTCCAGGAGTCGTACCAAGTGTGTAGCTTGGTAGTACGTCCGCACGTCTGGGAGGGCCAGCCCTCCGTGGAGTTTTGGGAGGGAGAGTACACTTCTCTGTATACGAGGCCTCTTTCCCGCCCAAAGGTACCGAGTGAATGCCGAATGTACTTGTTTAAAGTAGCTCCCCGGTACAAAGACCGGGAGTGCCTGTAGCAGGTATAGGAATTTGGGTAGCACCGTCATTTTAAGGATGTTGCAGCGTCCTATCCATGAGTGGAGGCCTCCTGTCCATTGGTGAAGTAGTTTTTGGACTTCTCTCAATAGGGGGGGGGGGGAGTTTAACCTGTACACCTGGGAGAAGGATGGGGGTATGAACGTTCCCAAGTACTTGAGCGCCACCTCCGTCCAGCTAAAGCGGACGTTATCTTTAAGGTGCGACAGCAATTCCTGTGGGATTCCCACCCCCATGGCTTCAGACTTAGATAGGTTTATCTTTAGGTTAGACAGGCGACCGTAGGTATCGAATTCTCTCAGCAAGTTCGGTAGGGAAATGTCTGGTTTGGAGAGAGTGAATAGTAAGTCGTCAGCGTATGCAGAGACTTTGTACTGCGCGTCTTTGGTTCGTAGGCCAGCAATGTCAGGGTTCAGTCGCACGTGACATAAAAAGGGTTCTAGTGAGAGCGCGAACAGGAGGGGGGACAGGGGGCACCCCTGTCTTGTCCCGTTGGTGATGTTAAATAGTTCGGAGGTCACCCCATTGGCCCTAACTCTTGCAGTTGGGTCTCTGTAGACAGCTGTGAACCAGTTCCGCATCCTGTCCCCCACCCCTATGTAAGACAGAGTCGATAACATAAACTGCCAATCGACTCTGTCAAATGCCTTTTCGGCATCTGTCCCTAGAAAGAGACAGGGCACTCCACTACCATTCGCCAGGTGCAATAGATTGAGAACCTTTGTGGTGTTATCTCGGGCCTCTCTAGACGGCACGAACCCCACCTGGTCCAAATGGACCAGGTGCGGAAGGTGTTGTTGTAACCTATTCGTCAGGATCTTCGTGAACAACTTAAGGTCTACGTTCAGGAGAGAAATCGGGCGGTAACTCCCGCAGTGGGTCGGGTCCTTGCCCTCCTTGGGAATCACCGAAATTTGGGCCTGCAGTGTGGCGGAGTGGAATGCCTCCCCAGAGCCTATCTCATTAAACAGTTTCACCATGTGGTGTCCCAGGGAGGGGAGCAGGGTTTTGTAGTAGGCGATGGTTAGGCCATCGGGGCCAGGAGCTTTACCCGGTTTAGTGGCTTTCAAGGCCCGCTGTAATTCGGGCATTGTGATAGGGGCCTCCAGGTCTTCTCTCGCCTCTCTCGACAGGGAAGGCATTAGGGATGTCGAGATGTAGTCTGTCACTATGTCGCGTTCAACTGGGGTTCTATCTAGATTGTACAGAGAACTATAGAAGTTTCTGAATTCCTGTGTGATCAGTTGGGGCAGGGATTGTTTTACTCCAGTCTTTGACGTGATACATGGTATATAGGACGCGAGTCGTTGTGTTTTCAATGAATTGGCCAACATCCTGCCACATTTGTCACCTGACATGTAGGTTTTCTGTCTACAAGTTTGTAATGCTGATTTGGCCTTAAAGTGCAAAACGTCCGCCACTTGTGAACGCACGATGTCGAGGTCGGTACCCAGCTGTCTAGTAGGGGTCTGTTTGTGGGCGGTCTCCAAGTCGTGCAATTTATTGAGGAGTGTGGTCAGTTGTTTCGTTCTTTCGTGCTTTAGGCGTGCGCCGTGCCTCTTGAGTATCCCCCGGACTTGCAAATGTTTTTCAATAATTAAACGAACAGTGAAAAGGTACAAATTGTGATATGTGTGAATCTAGAAGAAGAAAGGACAATATTTTAGTTAGGCATGAGTTTGTTTGCCATGCAAACTAATACTTGGATTTAAAAAATAGATTTTTGGGGGGATAAGGGTATTTCAAGTATTTTCCAAAGGGCTTAATTATGCTTGCAACTTCCCTTACAACCCCTCTAAAAAATGAGGCACAGTGGATTTACTTTCAGAGGGTGTTTGGGAGGCAACGCGTTGCCTCCTCAGCACCTGTTTTAACCATGTAAGCCCACACCACCTTAATTTCAGGATGGTTGCAGGGTGGCCACATTCATTTGAATAGTTCACTTTTAGGTTCACTTTTAGCAAAGGGTATCACCCACTAAACTTAACTGGAGGTATGATGTTTATCATCTTTTTCCATGGTCATTTTTCCATGGTCATGAGGGAAAACATTGTGGCTCCCCCATAGCAAGCTGCCTGCTATGGGGGCACTTGTGCTCTCCCAAACCAGCTCTGTGTGTCCATTGAAACACAGAGCGCAGCTCATCCCTGACCTGCTCCATCCTCAGTGGCTGTGATTGACAGCAGTTGGAGCCAGGGAGAGAGCAGAGAGAGCCGCTGTTCTCGGGCACACCTCCAGATCGAGATCGCACTCGGGTAAGTATAAGTGGGGGCTGGAGGGGGAGCTGCACTCTGAAAGATTTTTTTCTCACCATAATGAAGAGAATGCATCAAGGGAAAAAAAAAAAACTTCAGCCTTTATAACCAATACAACTGTGGTTCAATCGTCTACTTTTTAAGCCCTCCCAATTGCAAGTGTAAACTAGGCTTAAAGTGTTATTAAACCCACAACCATAAAATCAGTGTGAATATGCAAAAAAGCATGTAAAGGATGTGTGGTATTGGGGTAAGTGGTACTGCCTTCCAATTAGATAGTAATATGGGTAGAGATATGATTCAATTCTTCTGTAGTTTAACTTGTAATAATGTCATTAAACAAAGATCCACTTCCTCTTAAGTGACTATATCCAAACTGATAGTGAACTTGGATATAGTCACTTAAGAGGAAGTGGATCTTATTTAATAACATTATTATTACAAGTTAACCTACGGAAGGATTTAACCATATCTCTACCCATATTACTATCTAATTGGAGGGCAGTGCCACTTACCCCATTACCCCACATCCTTTACACAATTAAGATCCCTTTTGTCAGGGACCTCTAGGGGAGGCATCAGCCCTGGAATATTTCCTAAGCGCGGATTTAACATTTATACATAATGCAGCAAAGCATCTTTGTTATACCCACTGTGGAACCTAAGGTGTGAATATCATATTCACTACTTTATATACACACCAGAGGGAGTACTTTTACTATTGTAAATTAGAATTACATACAATTTAGGAATACGTGTAGGTAATAGAATTTGGTAAAGTCCCGAGTCACAAGGACAGAGAATAATGAGTTGTATTGTGTAGTTTTCCTCCAGTCAAAATTGCAAACATTTTCAGTAATTATCTTGATTTTGTTTTTTCATCTTGATAGACTTATATTCACTAATAAGGCACCCAGGAGGGAGAGAGCCAGCATTATTCCAAATATTTTAAAATAAAATGCTAAAGGGTCTTTATGGCTTCTAGACATATATATTTTATTTGTGGGTCAGTCTTATTAGTATATCATGTTATGGTTTATTACACAAATTGCTATTCATATTCAGCAGAAATAAAACAGTATCTTGGACACATAAAGCTAAATATGACATGTGTTTTGAAAATAACTTAAAGTAACCATCTTGCTAAAAAAAAAAAATCATAGTTTGCTCATCACTTTTTGATTGTCTGAAAAAGGAAATGTCTGCATTACTTGACAGTAACCAGTCATATTTAAATATGATCATTACATATGTTCTAAAAAAGTCTAGTCTGTGGTATTCATGGTTAAAGTGAAACTTAAAAAGGAACTGCAGTCTGTTCACATAATTTGTAATAAAAACATCTTTGCCCTTCTGAAGCTTCCCTCTAACCACTTTGCATATTATTGTGTATATACTGTGATTCTGTACTTGCCAAATATGCTGCAGGAATTTACCTCCACTGAGTCTGGTTGCAACCATTTTAACTGTGGGCAGGTGAAGCTGCTGCCTGTTCACTTCCTGGATTTACACAGATACACAAAGGCACACCCCCAGTTCTGCAGCCCTGCAACTGTCATTGGCCCTCTTATGACTCATCAGCATCCGCCCTCCCTTCCTAGAAAACTCTCACAAGAGTGAGAGAGAGAGCTATGCATGATGTCAAAAGCCTGGGCTAATGATCAGACAAGAAACAGGAAGTGGGCTGTATAAGGTATTTACTGGGAGAAAAACATGTTTTACTATCCAAAGTTAAAACAACAAGGGCAGAAGTTTTAATAGATGCAAAGATAAAAAAAAATAACTGAAGGTCTGCTTTAGGTAAATTAACCACTTCCCCTCTCACACCTCTCCTATGGACTACAGCAATTTTTACCTTTCTGCTATGAATCTCCTTACAGTATTCAGTCATAACGTTGTCAATACTTAAGATAACAAAGTAATTAATATATTCTTTGAGGACAAATAAGTCCTTCTTTTTGTGATTTTGTGAAAAAAATATATTTACTTCAGTTACCCAATCATGTGTGCGTGAAATAAGTAATCAGGAATTTGTTTTTGAAATGACTGGATAACAGAAATTAATATTCATTATTTTTCTTGAATTAAGATTTTCAACTCTTTTAGTAAATCAGCCTCTATGTGTTTCTTCTGACATAAATGCTTTTACTTTGACTGTCAACCTGCCATTTTTGAGTACAGTCTAAACATGCCTTGGATGCTGAGGTAACTCCCACATGTCAAGAAGTTAGGTCACCCCTGCCCAACAAATCAGGAAGAACAAAGACTCTAAACCCCAAAGAAAACTGGGAGAAGTGGAAGCTTGGAGTGACATAATATCTCTGGAAGGAGGCAGTTTGCAAGGTAATAGTGCGATAATGTGCATTATGCTGAACATATTAAGACATTATGACAAGAGCTACTGTGCCCCAAAAATGTGCATGTGGTATAGCTAAAATTTAAATGTACTTAATATGCATCAAAGCCATTTTTTTACATTTCTGATTAGTTTTTAATTTTTAAAAGTAAATAGTTAGAACCCTTGTCAAGTTTGTATTGCTGTCTGGGTCCTTGCTAGGGAGCTTTATCCTCTATTTGTCTTGGTGGCCACTTGTAACTGTAACTGAAAGCAAGATACAATCTAAACTGTTTAAGAGGCCTTTGGAGAGATTTTCTCTTAGTGTGTCTACAGGACCATAAGTGCAGGGAAATATTCCCAACATGACACAGATGGTAGAAGATGGGTTTTAATCATTCCCCATCCTATATAAAATAGCATTTTGCTTTACATACTTTAATACTAAGGATAATTCAAATGAGGTATGCTGCTATTTATGTGATTATAAAATAGCACCATTTGGATATTACATACTACAAGCTAAATGCATGTTGAGAGATAGATAGATAGATAGATAGATAGATAGATAGATAGATAGATAGATAGATAGATAGATAGATAGATAGATAGATAATTTGCACCCTATGTTGTATATCTCTTATGCATTGTATAAATTAAGGCAATCTGAAGTTTTGTTATGTATTTTATACTCAGCAAATTATCTTACTAATATCTATTAGGGTTACTAAAACCTATTATGACTCTAAAAAAAGCTAACTGGGGTTAGTTGAAAGTTTAACAACCTAAAATAATTGTGTTCAGTTAATGGTGCCATTAAGGAATTTAGAGACAAATCTGTGTAAGTACTTAATCAAATAAATGTTTGTATCAAGGGCTGAAGCAGAAGTGAAATACTATACACTCATTTTATTCAACTTATCAGCATGAAGTTACCAGGATAAATTAGTCGTAAGTATACAAATTTAGCATTTTATAATGGCCAGCATTAGGATACTGAGTGCTGCAGATACATTTTTAAAAACTGAATTTGTTTTCCTCATGCACTATTTTCCAAGGTTACGTTACGCTAATTAAGATTGTGTTTATGCAAACTGCTTACCAAGTGAGTTTCGTAATGAAAGAAAAAAAAATTCTACCAAAATACTAGGCTTGTGGAAATGCATAGGAATTAGATATTGCTATAAACAATTATACAAAAATCCAATCTGTTAATTAACGCTGACTAAACACATAAAAGAGAGAAAATCTGGAAAGTGCATTATTTGGAAAAATCTGGCTGTATACTGGTGGGCTCTCATAACATTGTACAAAGAGCAGCAGAATGTGACAACTCATTGAAAACTGTTTTCTTCTCTCAGCAAATCAAAGTTGGAAGAAAATTTAGAGCTAATTTTTAAATGGGCCACACATAGGCCATTGCTTTTTTTGGATTGTGGTATGAAGGTAGCCTTTTTGCTAAAGCCAAGGTTACAGTAAGGTACAGTAATGTGTTTTAATGTTACAATGGAATGTTATATGATATTCTTATGTTCACTAAATAAAAATGTATGAAAAAAAAAGCAAGGTTACTTTTTTACTGTGAAATAATTTCTTGGGATAAAGCATCAGTATAGGTTTAGAATTCTTACAGGGTAGTTAACTCATACATTTATGACTTGATCAGAAAATTAGCTATATTTTACTAAATGAGCAAAAAAAACATACAAAATTGTGTAAGGTAAGCATCATTGCTAGGTTTTAGATAGACAACCTTCCTCTACAGAACAATAATTGGGGAATAAATGGGATCAGATAAGAAAATCAATTCACTCTATGTACAATTTTTGTTAAGGTCACAGATGTTCCATATATCAGCCAAAATTACGATATTGTTGTGTGGGATGAATACTGAAATTCCAGATTTGTACTTACTAATAAAATAACATTAAATGGTGTATCACTGTCATCCAGATCTTTATGTACTAGGTGTGTGGAACAAATGTATTAAAACAAAAGAGGGCCACACACAGATAATATAATACAATAAAGTGAATAAGGTACTAATCTGTACGTTGCATATTAAAGGAGAAGTAGGGCCAAAGCTCTTTTGGCCCTACTTCTCCTATAAATCACAGGAATGCAGTTGGTTCTGCACTCCCATGACACATTTTCAGCTGTCAGCTGACATCACTCAGCCTGTCCGGGCTCTGGATTGATCCTGATTTTACAGTCGGGATCTACTCACATGCCTGTACCGGCTGCTGGCTCAGGCTCTAAGCAAGTTGCTGAGAACCTGAACCAAGCACTCCTGCCCTCTTTACAGCCTGGCACTCCAGTGAGCGCTGTATTGGGCAGGGCAGAGATCTGGTTATTGACAGTCATCAGTTCTCTGCTCGCTAAAAACTGAGAACCAAGTCATCAGTGGTCTTTGATTTAAAGCGGAGCTCCACCCAGGAAAACAACATTTTGCCATGTTGTTTAAAAAAATTCAATAAAAAAAACCTGAAAAAAAAATAAAAAATACTCACCCGAAATAGCTGTTGCTATGCGGAAGTCCGTAATCTGCCTCTTCCACTCCACGGTGCCTTTTCTTCTTGTCCTTCCCCTTGTGAATGGGGCGCGCTGCTTTCTGGGAACTGTGTGTGTTCTCAGAGAGCAGCGCGCCCATTCACAAGCCAGCGTGAGACTCACGCAGGCGCAGTAGGAAATGGGCAGTGAAGCCGTACGGCTTCACTGCCTGTTTCCCATAGTGTGAATGGCGGCGCGGGACCCAGAGCGATCGTGGGACCGGCATCGGGGGGCCCATCAGCGCGGGCAAGTAGGACAAGGTAAGTGTCCTTATTTAAAGTCAGCAGCTACACTGTTAGTAGCTGCTGACTTTAAAAAAAAAATAAAAAAAATCGCGGCTGGAGCTCCGCTTTAATTTACATAAAAAACAGATACGGTTATCAGAACAAGAAATATTTAACAGCAGATTTAGATGTATTAAAGCAAAATATGTTCAATAATTGAATGCTCAGTGAAAAAGTATAGCAAATCTACAAGACAGAATTCAATTACACATTTTTAGCTAGGCTTAAAGAGTTTGTTTGTCATACGCCAGTTCCCTATTGTCCAGAATAAAATAGCTTCACTGTAATTGTGGAACATATGATAATGTTCCTATCTGTTCATGACATATAGAAAAAAGCACATTCACTTTTGAAATTATATATAATGATGCAAGTATTATAGTTTTACTAGACAATTATTGGAATTTCAAATGAACATGACATATTTCAACAAATATACTTACAGTACATTCAAATAAAATAATATTTATTTTCTACTTGTCTTTGAAACTAAGTGAAATAAATGAAAATACATTTTGGTACAAAGCCATGATGTAGCATTGGAAAGGTGTAAATGTCAAGCAGATTCATTGGCTTCATGGTCACATGATATGTGATGTTAGATAAGTAAAAAAAATGAAAAAGAAAAATGGTAACAACACTCATTCTTACTTTAGCCAACTTCCATCCAATTGGTATACCAGCATGCTCTAATTTAACCACTTAAGGACCCCCGCACGCACATATACGGCCACAGAATGGCTCGTACAGGCACAAGGGCGTAAATTTACGTCCCCGCCTTCGTGCGGTTCGGGGGTCCCATCGGGACCCCCTCCGCGGCGTGCGGGGGTCCCCCTGCCTCTGGGAGCGATCGCCGATGAGCGGGCGGATGTCCGTGATTTTGGCCCCCCCCGCGATCGCTCCCAGCCAATAGGAGCGCGCTCCAATTGTGTCAGTTCCTCCTCCTGTGTTTACACAGGAAGGAGGAAATGATGTCACCTCTCATCGCAGCGCTGTTTCCCAGCGCTGCTGATGAGAGAAGACATCACAAGTAAGTGTGCACCAACACAACACTGACACACACTCACATAGGCACATTAACCCCTTGTGATCGCCCCCCCCACCCCCCTGTCACAGTGTCACTGAATGCAGTGATCTAATCACTGCATTTAGTGTCAGTGTGACAGGCAGTGTAAAAAACAGTTAGTGTTAGGTTCAGGATAGCCCCCCCACCCCCCCTAATAAAGTTTTAACCCCCTGATCACCGCCCTAGTTAACCCTTTCACTCCCTATTGCCAGCGTCACTAAGCGATCATTTTTCTGATCGCTGTATTAGTGTCGCTGTTCCCGCTAGGTAGCTATTTTTTTTTATTGCGATTTTTTTTTTACTAAAGACATGTGGCTGAATTAATTTTGGCCTAAATGTTTTACTAAAATTTAGTTTATTTGATTTTTTTTATAACAAAAAGTAAAAAAATTTTGTTTTTTTTCAAAATTGTGGCTCTATTTTAGTTTATAGCGCAAAAAATTAAAATCGCAGAGGCGATCAAATACCACCGAAAGAAAGCTCTATTTGTGGGAAAAAAAGGACGCAAATTTTGTTTGGGAGCCACGTCGCACGACCGCGCAATTGTCTGTTAAATCGACGCAGCGCCGAATTGTAAAAACACCTTGGGTCATTTAGCAGCGTATTGGTCCAGGTCTTAAGTGGTTAAAGAGATCCGATAACTAACACAATAAAATAATACTGACTGACATTAGTCTGTAAAATAAGACAATGAATACTCACCAATCCAGCAGAAGGTATGTCGAAACTTTACTCTGTCAAAGACTGACATATGCCTCAGCTACTCAATACTTTTGAGAGTGTCAGGTAGCATGCCCCCTGCTAGATCCTGGGGTTTCCCCTATTAACCTCTACATCAATACTATGAAGCTTTAATTTTCCCGAAGGCTACACTATGAAGCTTCCAACATGGATAAGAATCAGACCTAGACTATCATGACCAGCTATCCTGAGTGACTAGCAGTAGCTGTTTCTAGCTGTTGTAGTTAAAGTGGAACTTTGACCCCTTTCCCATAAAATCATAGCTGCATGCTGATATGGAGATATCTTATGTTTATTAGTCAAGCAAACCTTTTTTGCTTTAACTTATAATTATTGTTTTTTTTCACTTTCTGGTTAGGTAAGGCACTGGTGATGATGATGAGACTCAAATATGCATTTTGGGAAGGCTACATCACCAGTGCCTCCCTCTTCAGTAAAGGTAGATTCATCTGCTTTTTTTTTAATTATAGCCACTAATAAGGTATGCAAAGAATAAAACGCCTCTGTTATAATTTTTAGGAAAAGGGTTAAGTTCCTCTTTTTTTGCTTTATTCATTCAATGAGATAAGAAAAGATATGAAAATTGTTTGTATTACCTATGACAGTCACATTCCATCATTTTATTATGTTTTGGCACCTAGGAAACAAATGAATAAAGCTGGCTAGTATAGTCATCAAAAACATTTATTTCAAGCAGTTTAATAAATCAGTTCTAAAGTGGTTATTATAAACTAAGATCACATGTTGTACCTTCTATTGTACACATCGAGGTTCATTTGCTAAAGAAGTAGAATGTTCACATTGCCCAAAGCAGATGTGCTCACTTCAGTCATCCAGTCCTGTGCAAGTCTTGTACATAACTGGGCATTAGTGATTTTTCTGCTCATTTGGTTAATGAACCACAATGTGTTTATCTAGATTTTAAACATAATAAGAAGCAGTTCTTTGACAACATTACCCTTTTTACAGTAGATTACTGATATAACTGAGACCACTTTTCTTTTACTCAACCAATAACAAAACTATAACAAATACATGCTAGGGAAATGCAATGCTGTGGCAATGATAGAGCTATATCCCTGAAACCTTTGCCTTGTCTGACCTTTAACATAAACATATGTGAGCATGTGTATGCGTGTGTCAGGATCTTTAGTTTTATTGTCTGTTACTTTCATAACACAATAAATTGAAATCTTTTTGCATTTCACTAATTACAGATAAAGTGCCTGTTAAACACATGTATACTAAGTTCTACTCTCTGTTGATCTGTAATACATGTGTTTGAATTAATCTTTTCTTTAAAGGTTATGTGGTTTAAAGCACTTCTGAAGAGCTGACAGGGTTGCATTTGTTAAAAAAAATCAGCTTGAAGCATCAAAATATATATATATTTTTTAAATGTATGAACTCAAGTCGCAGTGACATGCAACCTTGCAAAAGGATATATAATCAGTAGTAACAGGGTTTTAGCTATGCCAAAGGAATCCTCTTGGTGCAGTCATTAGAGCCCGTTTTAGGATGATCTGTCTATTATCTTTCATCTTTTTGGACCCAGTGGAGTGTCCTGTGATGTTGGATCACGTGGCTGAGTTTTGCCAGGTACCATCATCATGTATGACTGTTGCCAAAAAAAGTAAGAGCTCAAAAGATATGCCACAGACATAAAGAAAATTTGAGGTGATTTTCCTGTCACAATAATTTGGGTGCAACAGTTATTTTCAAAAAAAAGTTTTTATTCTGCGGAATAAAATTGTTAACGTGAGGGCTATGTTTTGTTTTGTATAAAGATTAATTTTTTTTCATGTCCCTGATGATGTCACATATGACGACACATGTAGGACATAGTCTATGTATGAACTAACCACACCAATTTGGCTTGTATACAGGTCATTTTTACCCTGGGAACTACCATTTTAATCGCTGACTATTCACTGGATTGCAGTGTTTGGTAACATTTTCTCAAAATAAAAGTGTTTTACAGTTTTAAACTGTGAACCCCCTTTGTATTCCTTATTGGTATTCCTTATTGGTCACCTCTGAAGAAGACCAGGGGTTTGTTTGGTCAGCCATGTTACCTTCCTCTCCGGGATTTGCTACCTTCCTCTACTCCTCTACTCAGGGATTTGCTTTGAGTGTAGGATCATTATTGAAAAACGATTGTCTAGACTCTTGTAACGTGGAGTCTAGAGATCTGGTAAGCTCACATCCTGTTTATTATCACGATGAAGGTGCACCAGGTGGATATTCATCCAAACAATAAAACATTTTTGGATTTTTTTTTCTCATCTGTCACTATGCACTTTAGTGCTCAAGCTCTATATGAACTATTTTTTAAAAGCATATTTATCACAAATAATACACGCTTTAAATAATATTACGCTTAAAGCTGAATTTCACCCAAAAGGGGAAGAATGGCTCCCCCACCTCTTTCCCTTACTTTAAGCACATTAGTATTTTTTGAGGGGCAGGTACCTGGTTTTGACAGGTACCGCACCCACTTCCCGTCAGTCCCTGCAGCAATCCTAGTAAAATTTTGGCCCCCTTCCTACCCCTGCAGCCTTCTGGGACACATCAAAGTCCCAGAAAGCTGCGAGACCATTCAGTACAGCTCATGCATGCACAGTAAACAGCCAGCTGTAAAGCTGTATGCAGTCACAGCTGGCTGCCGACAGTTAATATGCCAATGCCGGGAACCAAAACCCTGGGAAAAAATGGCTGGGCGAGGACAGTGCTGGATGCTGGGAAAGGTGAGGGTCTGTAGACACAGTTCATATTCACTTTGCACACGTTCCTGGAATGAGCTCTTTAGGGTACCGGGTGCTGTAGCAGCCGCCAGCTGCATACTGGAACCATGTGCGATAAGTAGATATTCGCCAGCACACCAAGGATCATTAATTTTGTACAAATACTCAATTTCTACTCAAGAAATACCATATCACAAAATAGTATAGTGCAACGATTCGGAGCCAGTGAGTGTATGTTTCTCCAAGGTCAACAGCTACAGCTTTTGTAGCTGATAACTTTGAATTTTACCACGGTTCACTAAAAAAACCTTTAATTACACTTTCTTTTTCTTATATTATTTTATTTCTGTATTTTCAAGCTTATTTACTTATTTTGCAAATGTTCCAAAACATTATGGGGCAGATTCACAAAACAATTACGCCTGTCTAACTGGGGTTAGACAGGAGTAATTTCAAATTTCCCGCGGCGTATCACTAGTTTGAATTCTCAAACCATGATACGGCGGCTTCGGGCTTCGATCCGAGAGGCTTACGTCTTCGTAAGCCTTCGGATCTACGCTGCCATCTATTTGCGGCCGCTGGGAGGAGTTCGCGTCGTTTTAATGCGTCGGGATATGCAAATGTGTTTTTACGGGGATTCACGAACAAACGAGCGAGCGTCGCAATCGTTTTCGTCTATTTTTTTATACGTAATGTTAGAGCAGCTTTTTGCTGCTCTAACTTTACGTAGCCCATGTTAAGTATGGCCGTCGTTCCCGCTTCGAATTTATTTAAAATTTTATTTTGTTTACGTAACTCGTCGGGACGTGGATCGCCCGTAAAGTACGCTACATAAACAACGAATGACGTCACGACGTGATTTCACGCAATGCACGGCGGGAAATTTGCGAACGGAGCATGCGCAGATCGATCGCCGCGGGAACGCGCCTAATTTAAATGTTTCACGCCCCCTACTCGCGCAGATGGATTGCGACGGGAGAAATACACTACGCCGCCGTCGTTTACCGTAGAAAATCTACCTGAATTCCACGTAGAGCAAGGTAAAAAACGGCGGCGTAGTGTATTTCTGATACGCTACGATAATCCATTTCTCTGTGAATCTGCCCCTATGTACCTACTCTCTCTCTATCTCTCTCTCTCTCTCTCTCTCTCTCTCTCTCTCTCTCTCTTTCTCTCTCAATGCATGCAAAAAATGTTAATTTTATGTTGCTAACTCATCAAATAAAATGATTGACTCTCTTGTTGAAACAGAAACAGTTAACATATTCATTTTTCTGCATTGCTTCTGTCGCATTTCAGCAATAAAGCCTATTGTATTATGTGGAATGTGAGAAATCACCACTGCTCAGATTTTTGTTTTCAACATTTATTTTCCTCTAAATAGTTTTATGCACGTGTCAGAAAATCCATTTTGCTTTAAAATGTGTGAAATAGATGAAGACTCCATGCTGCCTAAGCCATCAAATTCATGTTGTGACAGAACCAGGGAACTTTCATAGCAATAATCCGTTTAAAAATCCTGACTTTAATGTGCAATAATGTCTACGACCACTGCATAGAAACTGCATCGAAACAAATTCCCTTAGATAGCCAAGCTTCAAAGAGAGCAGAAAATCTCTGTACCCTTCTAACCACAACACAAATTTAATCCTGGCATGGTTCATTAGTGAGGATTTCCTTACATGGAAATCAAATGTAAGACTTTTCTGTGTGGTGTTACTAAAATACTGTAGGCATGATTTCTACAATCTAAAGCAGAAGAAACATTGATATGGTGCTCGGAGCAACCAATCAGGTTTCCACTTTTATTTTTTAACCAACTTTGGGGAAATTAATAACAAAAATTGACATGTTGTTACTTGGCAGTACATAGATAGATAGATAGATAGATAGATAGGTAGGTAGATAGATAGATAGATAGATAGATAGATAGATAGATAGATAGATAGATAGATAGATAGATAGATAGATAGATAGATAGATAGATAGATTAGTGCTAAAAATAGCTCCTAAATAACGCCTGAAAAACTCCTACCCTGCAGTCTCAGTGTGGTGGGACCGTTTTAAAAGTCCTGCCAGCAGGATCTTTGGAGTGGTGAGAGGAGCAGTGTGTTTACCACTCCTCCACCGCTACTTCCCATTGAAAACAATGGGACACTGCGGCTATACCGCCGGCAATGCGCCTCTGCAGAGGCGCATTGCCGGCGGTATTAACCCCTTTTCGGACGCTAGCATGGGTTAAAACCACACCACTAGCGGCCGGATACCACCGCAATTCCGCGGCAATTCAGACAGTATAGCGCCGCTAAAAACACTCTGGGTACTAAAGCTGCAATCAGAAATGCCTAAGGAATGCATGGACATATTTTACATAATAATTTACCATCGTGTGCATAAAAAACAAAAAAAAACAATAATAATAACAATTTGAAGACCAGGCATTTTATGGCACATTTTGTTTACATGTGAAAAATCAGTTTTTCTTCTTTTTTTTTTTGCTGAACCCCCAAATATTATATATTTTTCTAAAGCAGAGGTCCTAGAAAATAAATCGTTGGGTTTTGCAATTGTTTTATGTCACATGGCATTTGCGCAGCAGTTTTTCAAATGCAATTTTTGAGAAAAAAAACATGTTTTAAAATTTGAATGCAAAAAAAAAATATATAACCCAATTTTTTGGTAAACCCAAAATTTATTTTGGTAAAATATAAAAGATTATGTCACGATGAGTAAGTAGGTATCATACATGTCACGTTTTAAAATTGCGTACACCCACACAACAGCGACAAACAACATACATTTTACTATCCATAGTCGACGTTTTAAAAGCCTTTACAGGTTACCACTTTAGATGTACAGAGGGGGTGTAGTTTTGGAACTACTGCCCATGATCCGATGTTTACAAGGATACCTCACATGTGTGGGACAATTACAGTCTGTGTGTGTTCGGGACCATCGCAGGCATTTGCCTTTTCTTTTTAATTATTCATTTATTTATTTCTTTTTATTTTTACACTGTTGATTAAATGTTTTATTTTATTTTTCTGATCACTGTTATTGCTGTCACAAGGAATGTAAACATCCTTGTGACAGCAATAGACACTTGACAGGTACACTTTATGGAGGGATATAAGTCTATAAGACCCCCAAACCCCTCCTTTGCACTTCAAAACACCAAGACTGTCTTTCTTTCGTTCTCCAACTAGCCAGCGGATATGCCAGCTAGTAGCTCGGGTCTCCCTGTAGGACGGGTGAGCCAGGGCAAGCCGCAGATGGTGATAGGAGAGGAGGAGGCCCCTCCCACTGCTTGTAATAACAATAGACTGGCTGGTTAGCAACTCCGGATGTTAGTACAAAAAAAATGACAGTCGGATCTAAAAAATGGTCTCGGGAGAAGGGAGTGTTAGATGAACTAGCAGATTAAGGTACACTAACAAATTGAAGCCAAACTCCAGCTCACACTGCAGTTACATGGCAGTTACAGCAAGAGCTGTGTTCCTTTTAGGATACAAGCTTTACGTGAATAAAGAAAATGTGATCATTGTAAGCACCCCTGTCACTGCTACATTTGGAGGAATTGGTAATTTAATAAATGTTTGTTTTTAGGTGTAATACGGTTTTAAACCCTTAAATATTCTTAGTGAAATGACTGACTTCAGATGACACACAGAGATGAAACAGGGTGGCGGGTTTCTGGTTTCTCCTGCTACCACTAGACATGAAGGTCAACATTTAAGATAATTAGAAATTTACAGTTTCTTCACTGAGTTTAGCATTTGCAGTTGAACTTTATTTTTCAAAGTTAATAAAAGAACAACTATTGTCCTCCATTCTGTAAAGGACACTAAAATGACACACCAGGCCTGTGGGTCTTGTATCCCACAACAAGAAAATTGTTAATACAAACCTTCAGCAGAAAAAAGTGCTTGCTAAAACAACAAAACTCCACTAATGGGTAGCAATTTACTTTACACCATCATTGTCCCCAAAATTTGTGTAGGAATCATAGAGGTTTGCATATACTTATTGCTGCATCTGCCTCCAGACAAGGCAGGGTAGTGTGAGTAGGCCTTAAAGTAGTTGTAAAGGCACATGGTTTTTTACCTTCATGAATTATATGCATGAAGGTAAAAACCTGTGCAGTAGCCCCCCAGCCCCCTTAAAGCCCCCTCTCGATCCAGCAATGTCCAGGAGAGCTTTAGCTCTGCAGGGACTCACTCTCCTAATTGTCTCTTCACAGCAGTGGGAGCCATTGGCTCCCTCTGCTGTCAATCACATGCAGTGAGCCAATCAGGAGATTGAGGGTGTGTGAATGGATTCACAGAGCAGTGGCTCAGCTCAGGTGCCCCCGTTGCAAGCAGGTCAAGCGAAGGTCAGAAATAGCTAGGTAAATTTCAGGTCTTATGCACTTGCCAATAAATTCTGAATTATCTTAGAAAACTCTCAAAATGCAATCAAACTAATGCCATCAGACCAAGCCAAGAATTAATGGACACAGGCCCCTAGGCACACTACTTAACATGGCAAAAAATAACTCTGTATATGAAAATTAAGAAATTATTGAACCCCAATCAGCACATATATCACAATGAAGTGCATAACAGTAACATATAAAACATTTCCCAGCATATCATTTAAAGTTAAACTTCTAATATGCACATGTAAAGTTGCACTTTTTATCATTGAACACATTAGAAATTTTTGAACAAGTAACTGAAAAAAAAAATGAGTGGTCCTATCTGAAGAATCACCCAGCAAATGGTGTGATGTGTGATGTGTGATCCATACATTAGCCTGAGGCTGGTTAAATCTTAATAGGTGTGGTTGGTTTGCATATACCGTATTTATCGGCGTATAACACGCACAGATGTATAACACGCACCCTAACTTTAAGAGGGAAGATTCAGGAAATAACACGCAGGCACAGTTTACCCTCTATTTTCAGGGTTAAAAAGTGGGTGTTATACGCCAATAAATACAGTATATTTTTTCACATACATATTGCTCTCTAAAATGCTTGAAGGAATGATTAATCTCAGATCTGACAGCTTGAAGTAAGAATAAAAACAAAAAGGAGATGTGTAAAAAAAAAAGCAAGCAGGAGAAGGGTATTACTGTAGGCGCCAACACTTGTGTGCTTAGAGGTTCCAGTATTGGAAGTTAGCTAAATATTTTGGTTGAGGGAAATGCCCAGTGTTGGCAAGGGTATGGATTGTTCTGGGAATGGGAATGGCAGAAAATATTTCCATGTGGTCCGATTTTAGTAAATCAAGGGGTAAATTACCAGCTACATCTGTTTGCTACATAGAGTATGTCTTTGTATACCTGCACTTAATTGGCTATCTTTATTGCATCCTACAGATTTAGCTGGATTTTGTGACTACTATTTGTGAAATCTATTGTCTTATTGGACTTGAGAATTTACATTTTTATAGATAGTCATAACTTTTTACAGACAAAGGTGAAATAATATGTAGGAATATTACATTAACTTAGAGAAATATACTAGAAATTAAAGATTTTATGTTCCAATTTAATGCTTCACATGCAACCTCTTATATAGGTTTTTTTGCTATTTTAATGTTTTACAGTATTATAGCAATTCTTCTGCTCTTATATAGCCGAGTAAAGGTTATTTGTTGCAGGTTCCTGAAAACTATAGCAGTACAATTTTGTTCATTCAATTTTTCCATTTTTTTTTATCTATGATTTAAATCTAGCAACACACAAAAATATTTGTTAATTTATACCATTAAATATTTAACTACTAGAATGATGACATTTGTTTCATCTGTGAAAATAAATGGCTACCTGTTCATTTGAAAAGGGAAGGTACATCGCAACAACTGCTTAGCTTCCTTTGTATTGGCTTAGAAGACTATCTTAACGTAAACCTTTAGGTGAACCTGTAGCCAGGTTATAAAAATTCAGGCATTTACATATTCTTAACAATGAATAAATGAGCATAAAAATAGAAATCTAGGTTTAATAGACCACTTTCTCATCCTCGTTGAGGCCCCTTGCACACTTCAGCTCCAGACCATTTGGCTGCCCAAAGACCAGAGCACTTTTTTCAATTCGGCACTGTGTCGTTTAAACTGAAAATTGGGTGGTCGTGCGACGTGGCTCCCAAACAAAATGTACATTCTGTTTTCACACAAATAGAGCTTTCTTTTGGTGGTATTTGATCACGGCGACAATTTTGAAAAAAAAACAATATTTTTTACTTTTTGCTACAATAAATATCCCACATAAATATATATGTATATAAAAAATGTTTTTCCTCAGTTTAGGCAAATACGTATGCTTCTAAAAAAATAAGCAATTAGCGTTTATTGGTTTGCGCAAAAGTTATAGCATCTACAAAATATGGGAAAGAATTATGGCATTTTTAATATAATTTTTTTTTTTACTAGCAATGGTGGCGATCAGCGATTTTTATTGTGACTGCGACATTAAGGCAGACACATCGGACACTTTTGGCGCTATTTTGGTACCATTCACATTTATACAGTGATCAGTGCTATAAAAATGCACTGATTACTTTGTAAATGTGACTGACAGTGAAGGGGTTAACCACTAGAGTACTAGGAATGGGTTAAGTGTATCCTAGGGAGTGATTCTAACTGTTATGGGGCGTGGCTTACTGTGACAAGACATTTATTGCTGCTCCCGATTAGAGGGAGCAGACGATCAGTGTCCTGTCACTAGGCAGAACAGGGAGATGCTTGTTTACACAGGCATCCCCCATTCCGCAGTAGGGGCACGCGTGCGCCACTGGTGGCACGAGCAACCCAAACGACGGCAAATTTAAAGTGATGTATATTTACTTAAATTTGCCTCTCTGAGCCATTCTACCGATGTAAATGTTCGTGACCCGGTCCTTAAAGGGGTGTTCCAGCCGCGATTTTTTTTTTTTTAAGTCAGCAGCTACTAACAGTGTAGCTGCTGACTTTAAATAAGGACACTTACCTTGTCCTACTTGCCCGCGCTGATGGCCCCCTCGATGCCGGTCCCACGATCGCTCCGGGTCCCACGCCGCCATTCACACTATGGGAAACAGGCAGTGAAGCCGTACGTCTTCACTGCCCATTTCCTACTGCGCCTGCGTGAGTCTCACGCTGGCTTGTGAATGGGCGCGCTGCTCTCTGAGAACACACACAGTTCCCAGAAAGCAGAGCGCCCCATTCACAAGCAGAAGAAGCAGAATAAAGGACACCGCGGTGTGGAAGAGGCAGATTACGGACTTCCGCAAAGCAACAGGTATTTCGGGTGAGTATTTTTTTTTTTCAGGTTTTTTTTTATTTAATTTTTTTAAACAAAATGGGCAAATGTTGTTTTCCTGGGTGGAACTCTGCTTTAAGTAGGTAAATAGTATACATGCTTTTTGTAAGGGTATTCATAGCCGGTATGGACACATCAAAGGTCCAGCAGTGTTTGGTCCTACACTAAACAACACAGACATAATAAAGTGTGACGAGTGCCAATTAGTGAGGCAGAACCTTGGTTCATGACAGCCTAGACTCACAAGAAGTGGGTTGAATGATTTAGTCAACAGAAAAAGGAGTAAAATTGGGCATAGTTTGGTGCAGAACAGGGCCAGATTGAAGGTCAGCATTACAGTGAAAATAGGACTTGTTTCAAAACGAATTTACTATTTGTTGAGAATATGTAACTATTTGAATGTCCATAGCCTGGGCATGGGTTTCCTATAAAGTTGGCCATGCAAAGCCATATCTTGCCACAATTATATGATACAATTCTTGTTGGATTTGCTAGTGAGGCTAGTGCTCATCATATTTTTCAAACCCTACCTGTACTAGTAACCACGGCTATGCACGTACCTGGCCACTTATGGCCAACTCTAGTTACCAACTATGTAATGTGTGAGGTGACACTTCTAGCAAAAGATTCAGGCATTTTCCTATGACAGAAATAGAAATGGTGTGGAAAACGTGTGAAACGTTTTCTTGTCTCTCCTCCCATGGCCTGAACAGGAACTCTCATATGTAGTTTTAGCTGTGCGTAATAATAACATGTATTTGTGTTCACACATTCACTCATTCTCTAAAGTCTATGGCCTGCTCTAGTGTAGGTTAAATAAATATTATATTTTTAAGTTGTACTTAGTAGTCCTGTAGACTGAACTTAATAAGACTTGATTGTTTCACACCAGCCTACTGAATATTATTATGGGGAAATTCGATGAGGTGCTAATTCTTTAATCCTAAAGAACAAAGTGGGATCTGTAGTCCAAAATTTGTGATCACTTATGGCAGAGACGTAAAAAATAAATAAACTAAGGAAGTTTAAATATACAATTGCAGAGTATGAACTCATTTATTTTATTCTATGAAGACATTTTAACACCCAATCTAGCACAAGATAATCTGTATGATATATGGTATCTACAAAGCTAGAGGAACATAAGAATACACCTTTATCAGGAACATATAGAAAAGAAAGGAGGGCACACCAACCTTGAGCATTACCAAAAATAAAATGTATTAAAGGGTGTAACAGCAATGATCGTACTCACACACAGGAGTGATAAAAAAAGTTTGTCAATGCAACAGCAAAGTGAACCGTATCTATAGAGTCTGCAACCTAGACCAGAATTTATGGAGTACCAGACAGCATCGCAGAGCAGCCTACGCGTCTTGAGGGAGAACCCTCTTCCTCGGAGCCAAAGCGAGCAAAGACGTACAAGCATAAATTAAGGAAATTTAAATATGGAATTGCAAAATATGAACTAATTTATTTTATTTTATGAAGAAATTTGAACACCCAATCTAGCACGCAGTAATCTGTATAATATATGGTATCTCCAAAGCTAGAGGCCTATAACAATACTAACAGGTACACCTCTATTTGGCCTGAGACCTTTACGTGTTAATCAAAGCCTATAAATCATTAAATTTGTTTAGAAATTGTAATTTACAGGATAAGTTCACCTTTTGTGTGGATCCTGCAGACACTCAGTACCTCTGATATGAGCAGGCAGTTCCTCAATGGCAGGAAGAAACAATGAACTATAAAAAAACTCACCAGCAGAGAAGATCCCCCTCTTGCTGTCACAAAGCGGGGAATGCTGGTGGCGGAAGGTCGGTCTCTAGGAGCATGTTACATCCTAATTATGGGTATAACATGTAACATGTTCCTGAAAGTGAGCTTAGCCTTTCAATTAACAGGATCTCTCCCCTTTTCACACCACTTTATAAATAAAAAATATCAAAACAATTCAAAGTTCTTTACAAATTGGCTTTCAAGCTATAGTCATTTTCCATATTGATGCAGTCCAGTTCCTATAGTAATTACCAATAGCCTTATTCCTAATTTGTCAGTTGTTAATAATCTTTTTTTCATTGTAACTCTGGTGTTTACTACTGCATGTTTAATTTAGCAATGGCATAGGCCCCTCTTATAGCACCCAAATGGTACCCACATGATACTGTATGACATAAGAACTTGTTTTAACATGGTGGAATTCCTATATGCTCATGGGCCTTCAGCCCTGGAAATATCAGTCTGTATTTTTGGCATTCTGCAATAGCATTTTGGGGCACGTGTAGGTGAATGATACACTTTTGTTTGCATGTGATGTTACTCATGGCCACTGGACTGCATGCCCCAGCCCAACAGTCATAGTTCCCTACTCTAAGGCTGTCACTTCATTTTTTGTAATGTAACCAACCAATGGGTGGTACTGAAAGGTCTGAGAATAATTACAAATTTTAACCACCTCAATACAAATGTCCTGAAAGCTGAAAAATGGTCTGCACAGTAAATGCCTTACTGTGCAGGTAATTTTTCAGCTTTCAGGGCTGTCACACTTTGAATGACAATTGCGCGGTCATGCTACACAGACCGATTTAAAAAAAAAAAAAAAGTTTTTTTTTCTTACTTTCTGTAAGTATTTGTAAATAAGTAAAGACATCTTTGTGTTTACATGTGAACGGCTTTGATTGGACACAGATAATTACATGGTTAAAGAGCTGTGAGAGCATGCGAGGGTGGTTTTTCTGTGAGGCTATTATATGACGTCCACCCAGAATGAGATCCACACCGCCTACCCGTCATTTGACGTAGGCAGGCAGCAAGTGGTTAAAAATATATTGTTACATAAAAAACATCAAAACACACATACTATGAAATTAAATGCAATAATCTGGTTCAGCTATCTATTTAAATCATCTATCTATGATATAGTAAGTCAGAAAATAGAAGTCACTTTACTAACAGAGACCTGTGTCACATCGGTGACCAGCCAGACTTAGAGATACTTTGCGACGAAACGTGGTATCCAACCACTGCCCTTTTCACCAACTCATGACAAAAGACTGGTCAACCACACACCGGGCTGTCACTTAAGCAACAATGACCCTATCAGCCACACCCTGCACACATATATTCCAGCTTACGGCACCACAATCTACTGTAAGTGCCAACAGACCCTTCACAACAACAGCAATGACAACTATGATTTTAGAATTAACATCTGTACACACAGTGTCACCACAGACAGATATGTTCAGAGGAGTTTTCAAAATATAGTTTATTAATGAAAAGGGTAAAATGGTGCAAATAAAATATCTACAAAGAAAACAACAAAGCTATTACAAAGTAACAAAGAGATACAGTAACAATGCAACAGAGAAATAAAAGGGAGTTGAGGGTGAGAATACTTAAAGAGTAACTTCACTTTTGCAGAGAAAAAAAACATTCCCCTTAGGGAGATCTCTGTACATTATAACAACATTTGTTGCAGATTTCTACCTTTTGTTATTCTTAAGTAATCCCTGTATGTTCCTCTGAGCCTCTGTGCGTGGGTCATATTGGGAGCGCGGCCATCTATTTTTTTTTTTCATATACGGTATGTTCTCTGCAGCAGTGACAGGGTGTGCACCCCACCTGACGCTTGTTTACATGCAGCCTAGCAGATTTCACCTGGAGCAGTTATTTTGTTTCGTCAAAGTGAATATTAATCTGTAGCTTTAATGTCAGTGGAAATGATAATAGCCCCCCAGCAATGGTGTCAGTTTATGCAATAATAATCCTCAGAGAAAGATTAGAACACCTGTCAGTTGTTATTGCTGTCTGTGTCCCCGTTAGGGAGACCCCCCCCTCCTCTATTTGTCCTATTTACCATTATCATTGAAAGTAAAAGTAAAATAAATCCCAAAGTTTGGGTTGTCCCCAGAAATATAATAGAGCGGACACCTTCCAATGGGGATACTAGTTCTGGTGACCTGGGGGTCCCCAAGGAATTCCCTTAATTTGCAGGGATTTACTCTCACTACCTGTTTGGCTGGAAGAGAAGAGAAATCACTGAAATGAAACATAGATCGCAAAAAAAAAATCTGACTGGGGTTATAAACCTCTTTTGCTCTATCCAGAATTAAAAAAAAAAAAGATTTGCCTATAGTTCTACTTTAATCCTTTCACTGGAAGTCAATGGCAGTTCCGTTTAACCCCTCCATCCCCTACACAAGTAGTCAGTAGCAGTGCTGTTAACCCCCTTTCTTTGATGGTCAATGGCAATGCTGTTAACCACACATCTTCACCTTGCATTGCTGGTCAGTGGCAATGCTGTAAACCTCCCTTTCCTGTGTATGATTAGCCAACTAATAATGGGAATGGTAGGGATAAATACAGAGAAATGTGCATGCATTGCAAAGATTACAGCTTTTATTTTTTTTTCTATTTTTTTGACACTTTAATGAAAATATTACTACTCCACTGTGTTTAATACTGTAAAATACTAATGTGCCTGTTTTTTTTTGTTTTGTTTTTTAAATAGTAATAATAGTAATTAAAAAGGACATTTTAAACTGATGTTCCACTCCTGGGGAAGTATTGACTCATATGTCATAGAGTATTTGCACATCACTTCATGGTAACATTACAATGGGGACACTTTTAGGTCTATTTATCCCTGCCACTTTTTTACCTTAATGTTACACTAGGTGAAAAATATTTCTTTGCCTTAGATAGGATATATGATACAGATAGCTAATGGGCACTCATTTGCCAGTTAAATTAAATGCATATGTCTAAAAACAAAAGTAATTGCTTTTACTACTCTTTTAGTTAAAAAATATGTTTTTTCAAACATACTGTAAACTCTTGTCTCTAGCAACAATGGTATTTTTGTTGAAGTCCGTCTGCTTTTACAAGTAAGAACATTTGACTGCTGTGCAAGAATGCTGCATAATTCTAAAAAATGTTTTTTTTTTTATCGTGACTTGCCTTTCTCAGTCCAAACAAGCACTGTGGGGATGTTAGGTTAGAATTTTACATTGTTTCCACCATCTGTAAAACTCCTTACTTACAACAAGAAATTAAAAGAAATTGACAATGGCTTGTTTCCTACTTCAACAATGATGCCAACTCCACCACACAGGAGGTACATTCTGCATTGAAATAAATATACACATTTTACTGATCTTACTTCTTATCCCTATAAAAGAGACTAAAAGATGTTGTAAGCTGGCCATTCATCAGGAGAATTTTGTTTAAAAAAATTCAACATTAGGAATGTTCCTTTGATCTTTGAATCATTAGTGAGGTCAAGTTGTCGTACACTTTTGACTGCAGTGATAAGAAAATCTGAATGAGCAGGATGGAACATTTTTTTCTTGTATGAACAAATTCCAAACATTGTATGTGGTTTTAATTTAGAAAATTGCATTCATTCTAAAATCAAATGTTAAAAACATTTCAAGCACATTTGAATGACATTCTCTAAGTCACTGAATGCACTAATGAGAATATTTATATGAATTTTTGTACGCACATTTGTTCATAAATCTAGTGTACAACCAGCTTTAGGCCCTGGACAAGTCTTGGAGAACAGAGCTACAATCTCTACTGGCATCACCAAATAACCTAAAAATTAAAATAATCTAAGCTCAGTGAAAGACTCCATGCATACGAATTCTGAACAAGAATTCCAGAAAGCAAGTTATATCATGATTAATGTAATTTCATGGTGAAATTATTTGAATTTTACTGGAACTTGATGTATCCTTTCTACAAATGCCTTATAAGTCTGCATGACCATATACACAAACAGCCGCATCAAAACCTTTTTTTTTTCTCCAAAATATCATTAGTCATGCAACAGAGCCAAACTGAATTAATATATCATTAAATGTTCATAAAGATCTAGCAGCTCAACATATAACTAAAGGCACTTAATGTTTAGCTTTGGATAGAACAGTGAGGGGCCACTATCGGATGTTTATTTGCTGTTCCTTGTCTTTTTTTATTATTATTATGTAGAACCACTATCAGTTGTTTATGTGCTGTCTGTGTCATTTCTCACCAAAAATACAAATGATGGTGAATCTAAAATTTGAATTTGCCACCACACAATCTTTCCATGACAACAGTCTAAAAGGGGTTTTCCCCTCACATTTGAACTATATGCTCTCACTTCCTGTTGAGTTTACAGCAGCTTTAACCCTACTCTATGCAAATTAGAAAAAAAAAATAGTACAGTAAAAACAAGTATTTATTTTATTTTTATACTTGCTTAATTTTGACTAAACTCCCATTTTGAAACCCAGTAAATGTTTACTCTAAACAGGATGAATCTGTTATGCTCAGGCACAGTGAGCAGGAAATATCAGAAGTAGTGATGTCACTTCCTGCTAGTATTTGTCACCCTTCTTTTAGACGAAAAAATGCCCATCATGCACTGCCAATTTCTGTATACAATCAGCAAATCTTTTTTATAAAAGATTGGAATCTTCATTCCCCAGTGCTTACTTAAGTGTACATGTAAAAAAATATTTAAAGTTAAAGGGGTTGTAAAGGTTTGTCTTTTATTTTTGAAATTGGTTCCTTTAAGCTAGTGCATTGTTGGTTTACTTACCTTTTCCTTCGATTTCCCTTCTAAATGTTTTTTTTCTTTGTTTGAATTTCTCACTACCTGTTTCTTCTCAGTAAGCTTTCTACCATCATCTGAGCGATGGAAAGTCATTTAGAACAGCTTACTGAACACCTTACTGAACACCTTACTGAGGAGGAACAGGAAGTAAGAAATTCAGACAAAGAAAACAAAGAAAAAAAAACATTTAGAAGGGAAATGGAAGAAAAGGGAAAGTGAACCAACAATGCACTAGCTTAAAGGAACCTATTTAGAAAATAAAATATTAACCTTTACAAAACCTTTCAGGAAGCAACTTTACACACGTGTAATAAAAATTTCTGCCAAGAGTTCAAGGGAATTTTACAAAGACATTAAACTTATCAAAAATATGGACTTCTAGACACGTATTGATATACAACTTTTTCAACCCATGTTATATTTTTCTATAGTGCACTTATCATCTGAAGACCAATTAGCAAAGTAGACACCAAAGATTTAATATGCACTTGCCAGGTGCTTTTATTTAATAAATACTAAATCATTTCACCATAGCCTCAAATAACTGCATTCCACCATTCTTATTTCCTAATGTGTAACTGGCTACAGTGTGTGTGCTCCTTTTAGTGAACTTGAACAGCAAGTTGGAGGTTACTTCTATAAATTTCTGGATCTCATCACAGACAAAAAATGCTGATGAATATGTGCTACAACCAAAAAAGCTTTTGAACCTTCTATGAGAGTTGTGAAAGTTGACCTTAATGTTAATGTATAATTTAATATGCATTATAGATTTTAATGCTTAAGTTTGAGAACCAACTATACAGCCGATGACATAATTTTGAAGTGGTTGATTCTGCTAAAGGGATCAAGCAAAGCAAAAAAAAAAAAAACTAACAATGAACATCTAGACTTATTCCTAAATGAAGAGATTTAAATTATAGAATGCAATGTATAAGTACAGGTTGTAAAGTAATGTGCAAGCAATAATGAAATGTACAATGTACACTCAAAATTTAATAATACATACTAGGTATTAAAAACACATGTTAAGGTTGTAGATAATATTTAGGCTTAAAAACTTAAATGTATCTACAGATTAAGGCTACTTTCACAAGAAGGGTCCAATAAGGTCCACCTGTAAGTTTTTCAAGCAGACCTGACCGGACAGTCAATTCACCACTATGGACCAGCGGGTGTAAATAGACTTGTGTCTGCTTACACCTGCCTACCTCTGATCTGATCCAGTCTGCTAAAAAAATGTAAGGGGAGCCATCTTCCTCCGCCTAGGCAGATCAGCAACAATTAACTCTGTGCCCCTTGCTTTTTAAATATATGGTTTTCTACAAAAAAAAAAAAAACAGAACAAAACATTCTAACAATTATGACAAATGAAGGTTAAATTACTATACTGTGTAAGCATCATTTTATATACTGTAATTATCATACACCTTTTTAGGACAACAATTTCCATGAATGCACCCAAGGTATTATTTAAATTGTCAGTACATAACTTATTGTCACACATTTTCCTTTTGCCTGTTTTACATGCTTTATATGCAACATTTTATAGTTAAACAGCTAAAGCAAGCAAGGTAGGCCAAGCTAAGAAAGTTATACATTTTATAATAATTTAATAATAAATACCATTATCTTTTAATGGTGATTTCATTGCATTCATTAAAACCTATAAGTGCGTTATGATTTAATTTCATATTTTAAGCCTACTGTATATATTTACTGTAAAATCTGTTACATTTCTGCAAATGGAGTATGAACATATGTGCAGAAATGTAGATTTATTATCCTGTAACCTAAATCTGTGATTTCAACAGAAGTGTAAACATTGCTTGTATAGATAATGGAAAAGGACACGAGTGGGGTATGGAAAGCGCTGCTCACCCTTAATGCTAGATAATGGAAAGGCTCCCCTGTGGGGTTTTTAGGCAGCAAAAATAAGTGGGGAAAAGAAACAAAATTAAAAAGGTAGACATTGTTTATAGGTATAGCTGGAAATCGTAAAAATGAGCTCTGGTACTGCATACAGTATCATACTGGTACTGCATACAGTGTCAATGTAACATACAGGAGGTAAGCCCCAAAACACAAATGACATAGATGAACATGAATGGTATACAAATATGTCAGATGAGGTCCTGACGCATTTCAACCCATGAGTAGGGTCTTCTTCAGAGGAACTAAGGTGCTACTGTAACAAAAAATTAAATACATAAAAGAAAAATCAGCATATATAGTTCCTACAGTGTATAGTTACGCACTTGCTGTATGTAAACGTAGTTGTATTTGAACCAGAGTTTGCTTAAAAGCTAAAAGATCCACGAAAAGACCCCAGGATGACCTACCACACAGGAGGCAAGTCCCTGATTGAACCCACAGCAAAGGTGTCTAAATAGATGGCTGACTGTGGGTTTAATCAGGAACTTGCCTCCTGTGTGATAGATCATCCTGGGGTCCTTTTGTGGATCTTTTTGCTTTTAAGCAAACTCTGGTTCAAATACAACTATATTTACATACAGCAAGTGGGTAGCTATATACGCAAGAATTCTATTTGTTCCACAATACACTGTAGGAACTATATATGCTGATTTTTCTTTTATATATTTACTTTTTGTTACAGTAGCACCTTAGTTCCTCTGAAGAAGACCCTACTCATGGGTTGAAATGCGTCAGGACCTCATCTGACATATTTGTATACAAATTATGTTCATCTATGTCATGTGTTTTGGTGCTTACCTCCTGTATGTTACATTGACACTGTATGCAGTACCAGAGCTCATTTTTACGATTTCCAGCTATACCAATAAACAATTTCTACCTTTTTAATTTTGTTTCTTTTTCCCACTTATTTTTGCTGCCTAAAAACCTCATAGGGGAACATTGCTTGTATAGCCCTTACGTCTGCATAGGAGTTTCAAGCTTTAAGCAGCAGAAGAGAGGGGACAAAGAGACAATGCGCTGATCAGAATATGTAGGTATCTAGGTGATATAAAAACAATACTGTAACCTTTGGAGAGCTGTATGGCCAAAAGGGTATACTGTAGATACCTGACCATCACATCTATATTAGTTTGTTGAATTTCCCAATCCAAAACTGTGAGCATTAATAAAAAAATTACACAGCAACTTAAAAAAAATGTTTACATCTCCCAGGGAACCAGGGGCACACAACCCTTGGTACCATCCATATCTGTGCTGTGGTTAGAAAATAAAAACATATTTATATATAAGGAAATATATAATATAAGGAAAAAACAAAACAAAGTCCAGATCTAGTATTGAATAATAGTAAATGTTCATTGAGCACTGAAGGAGTTGTGTTGTTGTTAATTTATAGCTGGCAGATAGCTCACACAACCCCTCTAGTGCTGAATTATTGTTTTCTATTTTGAGTGAATTTGTGTGTGTGAATGTAGACGACCCCTCCCCCTGCTGTACTGAATGGCAGTGCTCATTGCCAGCATTGCCAATCAGACCTAATTATGTATTTGTCTCCTTGTGATCAAGATAGTCAAGGGCATTAGCTGCCAAACACAGGACAGACTGGAATGGAACCAAGTGCTACAGTTGTGCTACCAAGGTGGAATAGATTTTCCTTCCATTTGCTTATAGCAGCCTTTATTCTTCTGGGAAGGCTTTCCACAAGCTTTCAGCATGTGTTTGTAAAACGATGTGCCTATTCATTCAAAAGTTTATGCCATCATTCTGTGCATACTACTTCAGATTCTTCACATCAAACCATATATTCTTTGACCCGAGTTTGTGCATGGGGCAAAGTCATGCTAAAATATAAAAAAAAGGCCTTCTCAAAACTTGCCACAAGGTTTGATAGACTCAATTGTCTGTGTATATTATTACTGGAAATACTTGAATGCAATAATTTTCCAGGCTATTCATACTTGTGTATTGTAGGTGTGATTGTCAGATTCACAGTCTTTTGCCCACATGGTGTTGTACACCAGCAATATATTGCATTCTGGCAATATGGCATACACTAGACACAAAACAAATAGCTGTACAAGATGCACTAAAAGAGAAGTTTGTTTTTGTGCTAGTCATACTTACAGTACCTCTGTGGATGTAGCATCAGACTGATGCTGCATCTGTCCCCCGGCGTCTCTGCACTGAGAACCGAGCCACCAAACACTGCTGATGGCTCAGTTCTCACTCCTCCCCGAGCAAAGTGATGCTGACTATCAGTCAACATCCCTTCTGCTTTACTTCTCTGCACTCATTGGAGTGCTGAGCCGTGGAGGGGCGGGGAGCGGCTGTCTCAGCAGCTCGCTGAGATGCTGAGACTGCCATCAATCAAGGCATCTGGCTGATCCAAACTTGGAAGTCAGGATGACATGCTGCCTCGACTGATGGCAGTGACGTCAGTGGAGAGCGGATTTCAGACTGCTCTCCACTGAAACGCACTTTCCAGTGCAGAGACGCCGGGGGACAGATGCAGTATCAGTCTGATGCTACATCCACAGAGGTACTGTAAGTATGACTAGCACAAAAACAAACTCCTCTTTTAGTGCATCTTGTACAGCTATTTGTTTTGTGTCTAGTGTATACCATCTTGCCAGAACGCAATATATTGCTGGTGTACAACACTATGTGGGCACAAGACTGTGAATCTGACAATCACACCTACAAAACGAATTGCATTCCTGTAACCCATAGGAGAATCCCAGCCTAAATAGCTCAGGTTGGACCTTTCCTTTAAATTAATTTCCTACACAGAGTCTTCCTCTGCAGTCTATGCTTGCTCATGGCATTTTCTTGTCTAATTTTAACAATATTACTACTACTTTACACATACTGTTGCAGCAACAAAAGACTTAAAAAACGGTGGAATAATGCAATGAAGAGTTGTAGACAGTGATGCTTCTCTACAAATTTTCTTCCACTGTATTGAACAACATTGCCTTGGGTGCACTTGTTATAACCAACAATACACATGTACTTCTATAGAAAGGCTAGTTATATTTCATTAAGTTCACTCTAAAAGCTGGGCTGGCTCAGCTGCTAATTGATGGGATTGCTTTCTGTGAACTGTATTTTGACAAGTCCTGTCAGAAATAGTTTATTTAGAGTTTAATGGATTTTATTCAATGTGAGCTGAAATTTCCTATTCTGTTAGCATGTTTATACTGCAGGGCGAACGTAAGGCTTTCCGGACCTATTGCTTACAATGAAGAAAAGGCATTTGTAAGGAATCACAGTAATGTGATAAAGTAACTTCTGTCTGTTCTGATCATGAGTATAATTAATACAGCCAAAATATAATCTATTCATATTTATGTAATAAACAAGTATTTAACTGCTTGCCGTCCAGCACAAAACGATATGCGTTGGTAGAATGGCACTGCTGCGCAAATGAACATACCCATACGCCCCCTTTAAATTGCAGGCTTGCGGGCGCACACGTGTTGCCGACGTTGCACTCAGTGCAACGCGGGTCCCCCGGACTTGATGTCTGCCGGTGGTCTGCGATCATGACACTGAGAGGCAAATTGGGGAGATTTCCCTGTTATGCCTAGCAACATGACAGGGATCTTCTGCTCCCAGTGATCTCTGTCATGATCTAGTGAGCCCACCCCCCCTACAGTTAGAACACTCAGAGGGAACACATTTAACCCCTTGATCGCCCCTAAGGCCTCGTACACACGAGGCAATCTATTTGTTCAAATTGGTCGGACCGACCGATTTGAACAGATCTGTCTGCTTGGATTTTGGTTTGCTCGCGTGTACACACGGGCAAACCAAAATCCCTGCCAGCAGACGGCGCGCTGACGCATCGGTGACGTGGCGGTGATGTTGACGCCGCCACGTCACCGCACCAGGAAGTAAAACACTTCCGCACATGCGTCAAAATCATTCGGCGCGTGTGCGAGAAGACATGTCTGCTGGTTAGCATACTAACCAGCAGACATGTCGGGCGGACGGGTTCCCAGCCGACAGATTTCAAAGCATGCTTTGAAATCTGTCGGGTGGCCAAATCCGTCTGTTTGCCCGTACACTAGCAGACCGTTTCCAGCAGACAGCGTTTTACTCGTGTGTACGAGGCCTTAGTGTTGTGTACGAGGCCTTAGTGTTTAATCCCTTTCCTGCCAATGACATTTACACAGTAATAAGTGCATTTTTATATGTGCTGTATAAACACCAATGGTCCCAAAATAGTGTCAAAAGTGTCCGATCTGTCCGCCGCAATGTCACAATAAAAATCGCAGATCACCGCCATTACCAATAAAAAAATGAATAATACAAATGCCATAAATCTATCCCTAATTTTGTAGACGCTATAACTTTTGCGCAAAAAAAAACAATCAATATATATGCTTATTGTGATTTTTTTTTTTTTACCAAAAATATGTAGAAGAATACATATCGGCCTAAACTGAGGAAGAAATTCATTTTTTTTAGATATTTTTGGGGGATTTTTATTATAGCAAAAGTTAAAAATATTGCTGTTTTCTCAAAACGTTTGCTCTTATTTTGTTTATAGCGCAAAAAATAAAAACCGCAGAGGTGATCAAATACCATCAAAAGAAAGCTCTATTTATGGGGAAAAAAGGACGTTAATTTTGTTTGGGTGCAACATCACATGATTCGCGCAATTGTCAGTTAAAGCGACACCGTGCCATAATGCAAAAAATGCTTTGGTCCGGAAGGGGGTAAATCCTACCGGGGCTGAAGTGGTTAAATAATGCATACATGTATACATTCTGCTCAACACTAAAGCAAATTAATGTTTAATAGAATGACCACATTCATTCGCAATCTGCTAATTTTATAATGTACACATGAGCTGCAATTCATTGATCCTCTTAAATATACTTCTGCCAGTTTGGCTAGAACCCAAAATTCATGATTATCCATGAATCAGACAAACTGGAATTTAAACGTTTAAGCCGATTTACCTTTGCCTTTGCCTTTATAGGGATTAATTTATTAAAATACTGTATCCTGTTTCACTTTAAGATAAAGCCATATTCACTTTAATTATCCATTCAAATGTAAGCATTGCTATATATATATTGTTTTCCTTAAATGTTATTTAACCACTTGCCGACCGCCCACCGTCGTTCTACGTCGGCACTTTAAAGATGGATATCTCGGTGACGGCAGCAGCTGCTGCCACAACCGAGATATCCATCTCTTCAGTGGGCGGTCGGTCTTTACGCAGCATATTCGCCGCAAGATCACCGTTATCGGTGGCGGGCGAGGGCCCCCCCTCCCGCTGCCCTCCCGCGCCCTCGATCGGCGATCGGGTCCTCTCCCGTGCTCAGTGGGGATGCGAGTGAGGGAAAAATTTCCCTCATCCGTCCCCGTAGCTCTGCTGGGCGGAAGTGACGTCAAAACGTCAGTCCCGCCCAGCGTCTTAAATAGACATTCTTTTTTTAAATCATTTGAAAAATGACATTTTACATATTTTTTTGCATTTAGGCCTAAATATGAGATCTGAGGTCTTTTTGACCCCAGATCTCATATTTAAGAGGACCTGTCATGCTTTTTTCTATTACAAGGGATGTTTACATTCCTTGTAATAGGAATAAAAGTGATAATTTTTTTTTATTTTTTTTATTTTAGTGTTAAAAATTGGTAAAATAAAGAAAAATAAATACGAAAACCCAAAAAAAAATTTTTTAAATCGCCCCGTCCCGACGAGCTCGTGCGCAGAAGCGAGCGCATACGTGAGTAGCGCCCGCATACGAAAACGGTGTTAAAACCACACAAGTGAGGTATCGCCGCGATCGGTAGAGTGAGAGCAATAATTCTAGCCATAGACCTCCTCTGTATCTCAAAAAATGCAATCTGTAGAATTTTTTAAGCGTCGCCTATCGAGATTTTTATGGGTAAAAGTTTGACGTCATGCCACGAGCGGGCGCAATTTTTAAGCGTGACATGTTGGGTATCATTTTAATCGGCGTAACATTATCTTTCACAATATGTAAAAAAATTGGGCCAAATTTATTGTTGTCTTATTTTTTAATTTAAAAAAAGTGATTTTTTTTCAAAAAAAGTGCGCTTGTAAGACCGCTGCGCAAATATGGTGTGACAAAAAGTATTGCAATGACTGCCATTTTATTCTCTAGGGTGTTAGAAAAAAAAAATATATAATGTTTGGGGGTTTTAAGTAATTTTATAGCAAAAAAAAATGTTTTAGTCTCGTAAACACCGAATCTGAAAAACAGGCTCGGGGCTTAAGTGGTTAAGTAAACACAGCTTTACCCTATTAACTAAGCCAAATGAGCATACGCTACTCCTTTAATAAATCAGTCCAATCGTTTTACTAATATAGCAGCAAATTGTCAGATGGGGAATCCGAATTTCTGTATATAAAAGTAATTGTGTACAATTAAAGACAAAGAAATATGCTACATGATATATCAATAAATACCCCTTACAAATGAATAGATAGGACATAATCTGTCAACAGTTAGTCAATGGCCCTCATTAACACTATACATGCCCATTCATACTGTTGCTGTCTGGTGCGTTGCATTATCATGCATTGCTGACAGCCCATTTATTTGACTTGATCGCACTTAAAATCAAACACGCACACTTTTTGCAATACAGAATATCACAATCCTGTAACTGTAACTGTATTAGAAATGCTGAAGTGCCATTAAAAATGTATTTCTCCGGACACTTAATATATATTACCGTAACTCTTGGTTACTGGTTACTGAACTGCAAAAGTGTGAATGGAGCATAAGGGCATATTTGGTAAAGCAGTGAACTTGACATTCTTTCAACAACAGCAGGTAGTTAATCATTCTAAATAAAATGATTATAAAGCTTAATTTTTGTTTTAGTTAAAATTCGGGTTGTCCCGATACCACTTTTTTAGGACCGAGTACAAGTACCGATACTTTTTTTCATGTACTCGCCGATACCGAATACCGATACTTTTTTAAATGTCATGTGACAGTTTTCAAACCACAATACAGACTTAGGATATTTTCTTTAGAATTATGAAGAACTCTAACTCAAGACATTATAAAAGAATAAAAATGAGTAAAAATGAATAAACATGTTTTATTTGCTTGTCACGCAGTAGTAAAAAACTCAAAGAATTTTCACAGAACGTGTTGATAAATGCAAAAAAAGTATCGGCAGGAGCATCGGGAGCATTTGCGCGAGTACAAGTACTCCCGCAAATACTCGGTATCGGACCCGATACCGATACTAGTATCGGTATCGGGACAACCCTAGTTAAAATAATAAACATGGTATACTTACCTGCTTTGTGCACTGGTATGGCACAGAACAGCCCTAAACTTGCTCTTCTCAGGACCCCCGCTGGTTCTCTCGGCTCCTCTTCCTATGGGGGCACATCTGTATGCTCACTCCCGAGCCATGCTGTGTGCAGTTATAGACACACATATCATTTCTCAGCCCCACCTCCATTCCCTTCTCACAGGATTTGATTGACAGCAGCAGGGACCAATGACTCCAGCTGCTCTTACTGAAACCTGTAGGGGGGGGGGGATACTGCTGGACTCAGCCATGTGCTGGATCAAGATAGGGTACATTGCAGTGAATGCATTAAAGGAGAAGTCCAGCTTGAGCTTTTTAGGCTGGGCTCCTCCTACGGGTCCCAGGACTGCAATTTGTTTTGCACTCCTGTGACCCGTTTTCAGCAGAGAGCGGTCTAAAGTCCCCTCTCGATGACATCACTGCCATCAGTCGGGGCAGCGTATCATCACAACTTCCAAGATGCGCCAGCTACCCTGATTGATGGCAGTCTCAGCATCTCAGCAAGCCGCTGAGACGGCCGCTCCTCACCCCTCCACTGCTCCGATGAGCGCTAAGAACTAGAGCTGAAGCCATGCTAGCATCGCTCTGCTTGGGGAGGAGTGAGAACTGAGCCATCTGTGGTGTTCGTGGCTCGGTTCTCAGTGCAGAGACGTCGGGGGGCAGCTGCAGCATCAGCTTGATGCTAATATACAAAAAAAAGAGCTGCTGTTTCAGGTGTATGTTGATAACCTGAGGCAATGATTAAGCACAAGATGTTTGTGTGAAACTGGTCTATGTGACCTTGTGTTGGTGTCTTTGGTGTTATCACTTTGAACAATTAAAAAAAGGCAATCGGAATTCCTGGATGTGCAGCCATTTCTTTTCCTATCGGCCTGATGATGCATCCACTGAGGTAAGTATGGATAGGGGGGAAAAAAAACTTCTCTTTTAAGGTAAAACATTCCCTACATTTAGAACCACTTTAATTTAAAATAACATAAATTAGAAATATTCACCTACAGTGATTTTATAGTGAATGTGACTCACTATGCAAGCTGCTTAGGGCCCCACAAAGCTGCTGAGGGCCCCCAAATTACTAGAGGCCCCGCCTGGTGAGAAGTCATTTTCGGTCCCCCAGCCCACTTCTCAACTCGCTGGCTGCATGGGAGGAGAGGTAAGAAGTCAGCACCCCCAGATTCTCACTTTAATGTAAGATGTAATTTCTGACAGCAGAACACCCCCTCCCCACTGTCGGCAGCATTCCTTCCCCCACGCTTCTCAATTTTAATGTGACATGTAACTTTCGGCAGCAGCCCCCCCCCCCCCGCTTCTCAACTTTAACGTGACTTATCATTTTGCTTAGGGCCCCAGGGAGGTCAGGATCGCCACTGAATGTACCCCTAGATGTGTTAGATCACAAGTCTGTCAATCTTGGGGAAAACTATGATGTAATTCTTCTACTTCCAAGGTAATCATATTACACACACGTGTGATCGTGCAGCTATTGTAGATGGGGGACTGTGCTCTTGACTTGCCAATGGTTGAGAATACTTGGCCATGAGCATACAGTTATTTTAAAAAAACAAAAAAGAGTGTTATATTTGACCATCTGCACATGTAAATAGCAATAAGGCGCATATATCATTACAGTCAAATTGATAGAATAGCTGCCATCTGTTTCTCCCACTACGGAAATGTGTAAACGATATTCACAAAGTAAAAAATCTAAAACAATTTTTTGTGTAGGTTGGAGGAATGTAAAACACCTGTCCAACAACTAGACCATAAAAGAAAACATAGAAAGGGGGACAAATATTGAAAACATATGCTCAAAATCTGATTGGGTGCTACTAATGAGCACGATCATGAAACTAGCATTAACATTAGACATACATTCTACAGTGTTTTCTAATCTATATATAGATAAAGATAGATATATATATCTATATCTATCTATATCTAGATAGATATGGATATATATCTAGATATATAGATAGATATCTATATACCGTATTTATCGGGGTATAGCGCGCTCCCGCGTATAGCGCGCAACCCTAAAGTTGCCGCAATTCCTGTGGAAAAAAAGTTTTTTGTACTTACAGTTTTGGTGTCTTGCGTGGCGTCCATCTTCGACCATCTTCGTCCTCTTCGGCGGGTCCGGTGTCCTCTTCGGCGAGTCCGGCGTCCTCGCGGCGTCCTCCCCGCTTTCCCGCGCCGAGTTTCAAATACTCCGCCGGCATATACCGAGCGCAGTACACTCGGGTATAGTCGGGCAGATTCGGCTCCTCTCGCGCTGACGTCCTGGACGTACAGGACGTGAGCGCGAAAGGAGCCGAGCCTGCCCGACTATACGCGAGTGTACTGCACTCGGTATATGCAGGCGCAGTACACTCGTGAATAGTCGGGCAGGCTCGGCTACTCTCGCGCTCACGTCCTGTACATCCAGGACGTCAGCGCGAGAGGAGCCGAGTCTGCCCGACTATACCCGAATGTACTGCGCTCGGTATATGCCGGCGCAGTATTTGAAACTCGGCGCGGGAAAGCGGCTATCGGCGTATACCGCGCACCCACGATTTTGCCCTGATTTTCAGGGCAAAAAAGTGCGCGGTATACGCCGATAAATACGGTATATAATTTTTCAAATATGGAGACATTATTATCTGTGTTATCATTGTCACATTTAATGGTAATTACTATCAATGTTACTAATATACAAGACTGTCTAGTGTCTTTAAAATAAAGTACAGTTGAGATATGTATTTTTATCTGCCAAATGCTAACAGGGATCATTGGCTTAAATATCTTTTGCTTGTAGAAACTGCAAGTTATTTAGCCTGCAGACCCTGTTTAACTTTCAAACCTACTCGAGGTGAACTGGAAAATAAAACCTAGCTATGGTATTTTTAAAAGCAATAGGCTTAAAAATGGAATGGAAATCAAGCCATTAGTTATCAGAAAGAAAAAATGAATGGAAAAAGGTTAGCATAGTCTGAGTTTCACCGATACAACTGTGTTTTGAGATAAAGCTACCCTGTATACTGTATAGAGATATACCAAGCAAGATTCATAATAAATTGGGTACCTTTCAAGTGTATTTAATTCACCAATGGGACACATTATACCTCTGATGCTCATAAACAGTCTGTATCAATTATTGGAACATTTATCCTGTTCTGCTTTGCCTTGTCCACTACCATATGACCAGGCTTCCAATTAGATCACTAGGTAGGGAGATGAATTATAAAGCTATTAGTAAAAGTGTAAAGAGCCATTAAACTATGAACAACATTCATTCCATTCTACAGGATATAACACCTTTGTGTGTTCATACTCACAAAGCCTCTAAAGCATTTTTTGTGTAGAGTGAAATATACCTGGTTCATCCTGCCTTCAGTTGTCCCTCCCATCTTCTCTGTGTCCCCACTGCAGGTCAAATTGTGTAGACCGGCTGGTATCACTTATGGAGCATGCTTAATGTTAGTCCCCTTCTAGTATAATCTCTTCATTTCCTCCTTTTTTTTATTTGTCTACCCCACATCACAATAGAGCAGGGATTTCCAAACTATGGCCCTCCAGCTGTTGCGGAACTATACATCCCATGAGGAATTGTAAAACTCTGGCATTCACAAACATGGCTGGGCATGATGGGAATTTTAGTTACTGAACAACTGGAGGACCATAGTTTGGAGACCCCTGCTATAGGGTCACAAATGTGGGTGTATACACAGTGGTAAATGATATTCCCCTCTCTCCCTCTTCCTCCATATTCTACAATTGCTAAACACTATGGGGGTGGCATATAGAATTCTGATTGATTATATGCACTAATTCACAAACAAACACACAAACAAGCTTAGTTTAATATAAGCCATAATTAAATGTATCTAATGTAATTGCTTATACCTGTAAAGTAAAGAATCTTGGATGCAGATGCCATCTGAACAAAATGAAAGCTAGTGACAATCATCTTTCACTCCACGTACACCATATTACTGCACAGAAAATACACTTTTGGTGCTCAATAAAGATTTATTGGGAGCTGTAAAACAGTTATTTGATATTTATAATCAAATTGAAATGGCTCTTCTAAAATTGTTGTTGTTTTTAGTAATATGACTGGCACAACACCAATCAGGGCTCACACTGTAGAGATCAAACATCAGAAGAGCATCAGAAGAAGCCCCTCCCAAGGTTCTTTCCTGTAGATGCCAAAGAACGGGGAAAGATCATGTGACCAAACAACAGTAGATCCATCTATGACATAGGCTACCTTCTATATTTCTGGATCATTTTCTATATATAGTTTGACATGACCACAGGGATTAAACACCTTTTTTCACATGGAAAAATGTGTGTTTGTTTCTGTGCTTGGTGTGACGTTAACAATTAATGGCACTGAATGCGCAACTAGTAATTTTAGGTGTATAAAGATGGCCATACACTATACAATCTGATATAGATTGCCTATAAATTTACCAGATTTATATAATAGGTGGAAACACCTATCTAGCCAATCACTCTATATCTAATCAGGCAGTGTATGGCCATCTTTATAAACCTAAAATTACTAGTTGCGCTTTCAGCGCCATTGATTGTTAACAGCACACCGAATACAAAAGCACAAAAACAGGCACCCCACAAAATGACAAAATGTCCCATGAGCCACATGTAGTCAAAACAATTGAAATCAACAGGTTGCCCTCTGCGTGTCAAAAGAAAAAACAAGACAAAAAACACTTGTGCCCACTACGCTAGATGTGAATGGGGCCTGAAAGTAAAATTAGTGCATCTACAAAAGAACAATGATGCTCCATTCACGTCTGTGTGTTTTCTTGCATTTTGGAAATTGCCTGCACCACAAATCGCAGTTAAAAACGCAGCAAGCTCCACTTAAAAAAAAAAATCTGAAGCTTCTTTTGGGGTGATTTTTGCATCACAACAAAAAAATGTGCCTTTTAGACGCATGAGCGGGACTGATGTTTTGACATCACTTCCGCCCTGCTATGCTATGGGGATGGGTGGGGGCCATCTTGCCCTCACTCGCATCCCCACACAGCAGGCAGCAGGACCCGATCGCGTCCGCTGCTACCGACGGCTCCGGTAAGCGTGGGAGGGCGCGGGAGAGTGGTGGGAAGGGGGCCCTCTCCAGCCGCCGATAACAATGATCTTGCGGCGAATCCACCGCGGAGACCACCGTTATCATTTACAGGACCTCTCATGCTAAAATGGATACCTCGGTTGTGGCAGCAGCTGCTGCCATTACCGAGATAACCATCTTTAAAATACCAATGTATATGTACAAGAGTGGGTCCTTAAGTGGTTAAGTAAATCCTGGGGGTGCCTTAGCACATACTGGGAGTCATGAAGACAATATATCAGGAGGTCACCAATCCAAGTAAATAGTGAAAAGTAATATGAAGAGAAACAAAGCGGATGTTGTAAGGGTGGCCTGCTGGTATTTACGTGATTGTCCAATTACACACAAAAAAACTCTATATATGAAAATACATGCAAAATGCAGAAATGGACCATTGCACTGGACAGTAATTATTGGTTTCGTATATATGAATCCAATTATGTATATTTTAGGATTTTTTAATTGCTGTACAAAAAAAATATGTATTATTTTTTATAATTAAGTTTTTTTTTGTGTGTGTTTGGACAATCATGTAAATACAAGCAGGCCACCTTAATAACATACCTCCCACCCTAGAAAAAAATTAAAAACATAACTTTAAATTATGGAGAAGTGAGAAAATCCACAAGGTTTAACAATGGCACCTGATCCATTACAGATTTTTTCTTGTTTACATTTTAATTAAAAATAAGCTATTACTATAAAACTTTGAATGTGTGGACTCCCGCCATTCTAATGCTAGCCAAGGTGACCTTTATAAGGGTTGTGCCTTAAGGTAGACCAAAATCCTCCTATTTTTTTTTTCGTAGCCAAAGAAGGAACCACGACTGTTATTCATGTCATTGGAAAAAAATAATAATTTTTTTCCCGCATAATTCCTCTCAAGCCTGCCTTGCATATTGTGATAAACAATGCTCGAGCAAAGCGCAGTGACGTACAATACGTACGACGGCACTATAAAGGGGAAGTTCCATTCGAATAGCGCCACCCTTTGGGCTGTTTATGCAAATTTCCCTTCTCATAACTTGCTGTCCCAGCCTACACAGGACTGTTTTTATTTTTTCAAAATTTTTTTATTGAAATTTTCAATGTACATGTATGTAGTTACAGTAATAAAATTACATAACAGTAAACTTGCAACAGGCACGCACCACACATGGTGCGCTTAATCCAGTTCAATACAACAGGAGAAGTGTATAAATGAACATAAACCAGACTGGAAGTAAGTTGTGGCAGTAATAATGTATATGTTGTAGGGTCAGGAACAGAGCAAGGAAGGGGAGGGAGGGGAAGATAAAAGAGGAGGGGGTGGGACCAGGGGGGGGAGAGCACTATCAAGGAGCATAGTATATATCATAAATGTATCACTTATGGATTCTGTTTGTGTACCAATGAGTCCATGGATTCCAGAGGTTGAGTAGCTTAGGATATGTGGACACAGAACTGTTTTTCACAATGAGAAAAATGACGACGTGAAAAAATAGAGCAGGTTCTAAATTTTAATAGCCATTTTTCTCGTTGCGAAAAATGCTCTGGAGCCTACACATGACCGATTTTCACGACCAATTAAAAAATTGCATTTTTCTCGTCATGAATGCTGTACGTATGACTGTAGCACCAGCCATTTAAGGGCCTGAAAACTCATTTGAGAGCTGACAACTCTGACAGTTATCACCAAAGGCATGCCTTGAACATAGAATACACTTCACATGCCCTTGACATAATGTAAACTAAACTCTCCTGTAGTCCAAGGGAGGGGGCGATCACGACACTCCACACCAGGGAGAAAGCCTTGCATTACTGTGTGTAGTTACAGACAGAAGAACAGGAAGTGAGGATTTCTCAGAAGAAATAAGGACATTTAAATGCAAAATGGAAGGATGAGGTAAGTGAAGCTATTTAGGGGAAAAAAATTGTACCTTTACAACCCCTTTAAAAAAGGGAAAAAGCATGACCTCATTAAATACCAGAAGATCTATGTATTATAAATCAGCAAATGGGAGCACAGGAATAGACTGGGTTAATTGGCAACAAAGAAGGTTCCAAAAATGTCTACTCTCTACCATATTTGGGTCATTACTTTGGAACAGGACACAAGAATTAGAATAAAAATAGACCGACACATAAGCAACCAATTAGAAATCTTGTTGATTTTTTTCCATAAAATTAAGAATGGAGCTTGATGTCTTGCCATCAGCAACAATATAACCTTTGGTTTATTATTTTACCAATTGAATGCATCAGCCCGATTGTAGTAAATCTATGTTCCCAATCCAGTGCTCATTTTCTATTATATTTCCCAGGACAATGGGAAGTCCTGTGAAAGGGGAGCAATTGTTAGAATCAGATAACAGCTTTCAGCCACCAATACATCTGTCCTTCGCTCTTTTTGCTTTCAGCAATAAAATGGTTGAAAACTTTAGCCTGTTCATCTAAACAAAATAGCATTTTCAGTGTTCATTTAGAAATTGTACATATGCTGGAATTGTGAAAGGTGCCATGACATCTATAGCTATATTTTATAAAGCATTAGGCTCACAGACATTTGTTTTCAGCACTGTCTTTGGTAGTGTCGTTCATCTGAAACACATAATACAGCATATTCACACAAAGGGAATCATTATTATCATAAAGGATGTATATTATTCCTCTGCCAGGGACAAAGCTAAAGATGAATGTGGTATTTATATCTCTGACTAATAATGGCAATGAGACATACACAATAAAGACTAAACAAAGTGATTGAGAGGGGGGCTAAGGACAAAAAGTCCAAGCTTGTAGAAACTGTAACACTGAGGATAAAATATGACTTTTAAACTCTGCTGCGCACAAAGTATTTGTTGAATTCAGCAAAGCAAACAGGATTAAGAAGAAACTGTTATATAAGCAGAACCAACTCGCAAAATAAGCGAACCGCGCAAGATTGTGACAATGAACATAAAAAGACCATCAAGCTAAACTTATATATTGCTGCCATTGATGGGATTCTTTAGATATTTTTTTTTATATATCCACAAACCTAGAAAATCTCAGCTTACATGCACTGTACTTTTTTCTCAACTAAAGGTTACAAACAAGATCCTTGCAACTGATGCTCGGTATTTAGAAATATAAATTTCTCTTCCAAACCAGACACAGTTTAATTTTCAATTTATTATATGATTTTTTATTTGTCTTGAGTTCTCCTGTAAAATTCATATCATTGTTACATTGTGTTATTTTTGGTAATTACAAAATGATTGTCTGTTGTATTTGACAATTTTTTTTTCACACAGAAATATTTTAATTTAAACATTTATTTAATGAATAATATTTGGTAGGGAGAATGTATCTGCTTGAGCTCCCTCTGCTGGACATTTTTATGTTCATTTGGTTACAGTATTCAGGATTATAAAAGGAAAGAGTGCCCGGGGAGAATTAATCCATAGAGAACTAATAAGAATAATTTCTCAGTTTTATTGGCTGGTGGGTATAGTTTTACTGAGAACTTGAAAAAAAAAATGTGACTGCATAATAGATGTATTTATGGCTGGTGATAGCCGAAATCGACACTCATTTTTTTCTTATTGTTTCTTACTTTTGTTGGTTCAAATATCCACAATTGAATGGTATTTTTTTGCAAATGGTAAACAGCTTACTACTACTACTACTAATATGCATAAAGCCACCAGAGTCAGATCGGAGGCAGTAATGTGATCTCTTAAATATGTTATGGGTTTTAATATTATGCATGACAAAGGCATATGAGAGACATGCCCGAAGGGGAGGTCATGCTGCTAATAGCTACAGGGCAAAATGTGATTCAGAGGAAATATAGGACATAAGGCTTGTATAAGATTTAAAAGGAGTCATAGATAAAAAAAGATACAGAATTTTAAAGGAAAACTATGGCATTGCGGAGAATAGATCACATTCTCAGAATCAGAATCTGTATTGCAGGACTGCTCTAAAATGAATGTACGCATGTATTTCTGTAGAACACTGGAGAGAAAGAGAAAGAGAGAGAGAGAGAGAGAGAGAGAGAGAGAGAGAGAGAGAGAGAGAGAGAGAGAGAGAGAGAGAGAGATTAGGATGACCATATTTTTATAAGTGAACCCCATGATTCAGGAAGTGCGTATGAAGATTGGGACATCCCTAGAGGGTAATAACAAATGCCTTTGGACATCACATTTGTTGGGAAATCTCCATGTGAATGTGCACCAATCTATAAAATATAGTGAAGGTCAGTATTACCAGACATGCAATGCTGTCATTTCCATCTAAGTATCACAGTGGATCCACTGTTCCAGTAACACAATGCACGGCAGACAGATGTCCCCTCATTCATTCCTAAGGAGAGCTCTGTGCTTCTATGGTCATTCCAAGAGACATATTAAGATAGATAGATAGATAGATAGATAGATAGATAGATAGATAGATAGATAGATAGATAGATAGATAGATAGTAAACTTAAAAGAAAAATGTATAAAGTAACATTATAAACCAAACATAATAGGGCTTCCCACAGTACTCCTTGGCCCAGATTCACAGAGCGATTACGCCTGTCTAACTGGTGTTAGACAGGAGTAATTTCAAATTTTGCGCGCCGTATCACTAGTTTGAATCCTCAAACCATGATACGGCGGCTTCGGGCTTCGATCCGAGAGGCTTACGTCTTCGTAAGCCTTCGGATCTACGCTGCGATATTTTTGCGGCCGCTGGGAGGAGTCCGCGTCGTTTTCAGCGTCGGGATATGCAAATGACTTTTTACGGCGATCCACGAAGATACGAGTTGTCTTCGCAATCGCTTATGTCATTTTTTTGCTACGTACTGTTAGACCAGCTATTTGCTGGTCTAACGGTGCGTAGCCCATGTTAAGTATGGCCGTCGTTCCCGCGTCGAATTTAATTATTTTTTTTTTTTTACGTAACTCGGTCGGGAATAGGAATGTCCGTAAACGACGCTACTCAAACAACGAATGATGTAACAACGTGATTTCGCGCAATGCACGGCGGGACATTTCTGAACGGAGCATGCGCAGTTCGATCGCCGCGGGAACGCGCCTATTTTAAATGCTTCACGCCCCCTACTCGCGTAGATGGCTTGCGCCGGGAGAAATACACTACGCCGCCGTAGTTTACTGGACAAAATCTACCGGGATTCCACGTAGAGCCAGGTAAAATACAGCGGCGTAGAGTATTTCTGATACTCTACTCGAATCCAATTGTATGTGAATCTGACCCCTTATCTCTAACATACAAACTTACTACTCAAAATAGACAGGCATAACTAATATGTAGTAACTCCCAAGCAATAATTACCCTGCATATTGTAATAAATAGAACTATCATATGTTCCCACATGAAATCATATATATAGTACCAAATATAATTGCAGCACTACTTCACACCAAAAAAAATTTCAAACACAACTAAAAAAAATCTCCAGCATGCAGGTACTTTAAATACAATTTTGTTGCATAGATAATAATTCACCAACACCATGAAGTAATGATCACAAAAAGTCCAGAACAAGTCCCAAAATGGTGCTCCAATATTGTGTTGTTTGTAATTGCAAATACATTTCCGTTTATCCTTTATGTAAGTCACACTGTGGACTCTCTAAGCTCTCAGCTTGGATGTTAACCCATGGATCAAAAACAGCCTTCCTCCCCAGTGGTCATACTGCCTTAAGTCCCAAGGATTCCTGCTTCCCTCCAATTGTCTTCTATTTGGAGTGCCTCCCAATTCCTTGTGTTCTACTTATATCCACAAATCATAGTGCTATGGTTAAAACAATTACTTTATTTAAAGAAACATAAAACCACTCACATTTTCATGTACACCAATCCTATGCACATTTTAAATAGCATAGATATTGTCACCTTAAAAAAATAGTTGGAGCACATTTTTGCTTTCCCTGGCACCTGTGTACTTTCTGGTTGTCACAAGGATGTCATTGGCTCTTCCCTACACATTGCATCACAGCCATGTGAGTCCTTTAGGGATCCCTGAATTATTATTGATGCAACACAATTGCATTTAAATAACCTGCCCGCTGGGGATTTTGTTTGAAATTTTGTATGATTTAGTTATATGAAGCGTTTTGGTGTGACGTATCACATGATTATATTTGGTACTAATAACTTAAAATATGTCTAGATCAAGGACAGGTATCAGAGAAGCTGGCAACATAGTGATTATTTAGTAAACCACAATAAATGACTCATACAAAAATTGAAAAAAATTGGAAAAAAAATTGAAAAAAACACCACACCTCTCTTCACCGTATTATTAAAATAAGACTAGTCTAAACTATAAATGGCCACCCATTCAGCCATACACACCACAATCACTTCATGACTCATCCAGCCAGGTTAGATCCTGCATCAAGTGGCAATGTAGGCTGTAGAGTTCTCATTCAATATGAGTATGAGTTCAAGCTAGCCAGATCTTGCTGTTTACTAAATAAAGTCTATAATTCCCAGAAGTTCCTTGTTGAAGAATTATTTCTGGGAGGAGGTGTGTTTTTTTTCACCTCCTCTGTCTCCTTTTTTTTTTGCCAACACTAATCATTGTGTTCTGAGAGCAGGAAAGTCTCCCCATGCTCTCCTCCGGCAGAACACAATGGCTCTGCAGGAGGGATTCCCCCATCAGCACTGACTGCATTGTCATAGGAATAAAGCAATTTTCTTTTATTCTACCCATGGTGGAAGGAAAGAAATTACATAATGTATGACCTGTGTTAGTTTTAGTGCTGAACATGAGTAGAATCTCTGAAAGGCAATACATCTACAGCACTAAAACAGCTAAACAAATGTATGTTACTGTACAGCCTGCAAAAGGGATCTGTGACTTGTGACAGCCATTCTGATGTCCCCTCCTATAAGACTGACCTGACATCAGTTCTTGTTGATTGGAAATATCACAGAGATGCAGGGTAAGTGTCAACAGCAACCTCTCACATCTTTAATAATACAATAAAGGATATGAGTTATATTCACTTTCACACCAATTTTTTGTTTAAATTGCCGCAACAGCATCCAGCTAATGGGGACCCCTTTCCACCCCTTGGCCCTATGCCAACCACATGGGCTGATATGGGTACTGTATGCCACTGTAAAACAGGCCATACATGGATCAAAATCTTTATGGGCAGGCTGGTTGTACAGAAGTGGATCTACCAATCAACTTTTGTACAACCACTGTTGAATTTCCCTCGCTCAATTAGCACAGCCAGCTATACTGGTTGAATAGAAAAAAGACTAATCTATAGGATGATTAAAGCTGTATATAACAACCATTGCTCAGTGTCTGTGGCTAGGCAAGTACAGGCAATGTCTGGCCTCCAGCTGAATGAACCTCATAGTGCAACCACATAAGAAACATTTTTTTCCTTATAGTAATATACTCATTAACTTCTGGTTTCATAGCAAACGTGCTGTAGTTTATGTTCTTTTGTGGTAAACCATCACTGACATAAGGGTTGCAGTATCTTCTTCATCTTATACATAAACTTATAATAGACAGTTAATAGATATGTAGATAGGAAAAATAATTAAAAAGTATAGGCATCTTGAGTAAAATGATATCATCCTCTATGCACCTAGTGAACCCTAGATCCTGGGTACCAACTGTACACAAAACAGTTTTCTGCACAACCTACAGCTAAGGTCATCCCTCCAATGAAGCTAACTCCTCCATTCACTAATTAGAGTTCAAATATGAAATATTCTGTTCACTGTTCAGGGGGTTCATCAGTGCAAATATTCAGCTTTTGATCATTTTGTCCTCAGACCAAAGGATGGTCTGTAAATCTCCGTACACACGATCGGAATTTCCGATGGAAAAAGTCAGACAGACTTTTTCCATCAGAAATTCCGACCGTGTGTATGCTCCATCTGACTTTTTTCCGATGAATTCCTTTGGAGTTTAGATAGAGAACATGTTCTCTTTTGCTCCGATGGAATTCCATCTGGAATTCCGATGTTAGTTTGGCCGGGCAAAAGCCTGATCGTGTGTACGGGGCATAAGACTCACCTATGACTGTGGGTAATCAAATCTGTTGCATAATTATTTCTGAAAAGAAGACTTTTTGGCCAATCTACTTGTGTATGAGCATCTGTAATGAGACCTTTACAGATATGCACACCTTCTTGGCACAATAAATTGAGGAGATACTTGCTTTAATAGCAAGCAGTAAATCCAGTTTGCATGGAAACTGATTGATACAGTCTTTATATTCTTTTAAAGCAATTCGACATTACTATACATATATGCAACTGTTTTAACACAACCATGGCTATATTAAATAAGAACTCAGTCTCAATTGGCTAAGGAAAGTATAATGATGCTAAATTCATTTACATTTAAATCTGAAAAAAAGCTCTTTGAAATAAACTTTACATAACTCAACATTTTGCTTTGAGATAAACTTAAGTTTTTATTGAGTTTGTTAATAAGGGCGGCACAGACTGTTCATTCACTGTTATGTACAATAGGACAAAGAGCTCATTTTTATGTTTGCCGTAGTCATAAGAGTCTTCTAACATGTGATTCTGAAAGAACATGTTTCAAATCAGCAGGAGATGACATATAAGTCTGGGTCATGAGTCATACAACAAGGAGAAGCCATTTCCTATTTATACAGATCAAATAGATTATATAAGAAAATTAAATTTTATGGTTGCTTAAGTCATAAAGTTTGACAATAATAGAAGTCCATCAAGTTCAACCTTTCACAGATCTTTTTTCCAGCTCATACAGAAGAAGGTGAAAAACCTTCTGCAGCCATTACCAAACTGCCTTAAAGGGCAAACATATCTTCCCAACTTGAAAATGTCACTCAGCAGTCTCTCTAGAATTATGAACTGCTCCTAATATACCTGTATACTCCTAGATATTAAAGTCCTACTGACGCTATTATTCACATTTAATGATAGAAGCAGTCACAATCTATTGAGTTGAATTTTGAGTTGTGTTATAGGAAACATTGATACACTTACAACATAATACCTGTAAATGAAGGGAAACATTGATAGTCCAATAAACTGCAATTAAATAGAAACTCCACTCAAAACAGAATGAGACAGGGTTCATTTCTTTACAATAGAGGCACCTCTCCTCTCCAACCCTCCCTCATCAGGGCTGGCTGGAATTTCTAAGATACCCTTATTTCTGGTTTATTGGAGTTCTCCATCTTATGTCTGAACTAAAGGTGAGAGATCTACCTGTTGCGATCTCAGACAATACGCCAGCCTAAACTGATTAAATCATTTTTGGGATCAGAGGTCATTCCTGCTCTTACTAAAGAAGTACTTATGCCTTGTACGCACAATCGGATTTTCTGTCAGGATAAACTCAGACTTTTTTTCCGACGAAATTTCGTTCAAGCTGTTTTGCATACACACTGTCACACCAAATTCTAACCGTCAAAAACGTGGTGACAACACTACGACGAGCCGAGAAAATTTCAATGCTTCCGAGCAAGCGTCAACTTGATTCTGAGCATGCATGTTTTTTTCTCCGTTGAAGTTCCCTACAGACTTTCTAAATTCCGACGGTAAAAAGTCAATGGGTCACACACACGGTCGGAATATCCGATGAAAAAATTCCATCTGACTTTTTCCAGCTGAAATTGTAGCCACTACAAACCCGCTTGTACTGCTCCAGCAAGAAAAGACAGCTTAATAACACAAAGAGGTTGATTTACTAAAGGCAAATAGGCTGCGTGCTTTGAAAGTTGCACTCATTTTCCCCAGAGCTTAGTAAATGTGGGGAGCTTTGCTTTTGTAAAGAACACCCAATCAGGTACAAGGAAAATTAAAAAAACAGCATTTTAGCCTGCACATAATTAAATGATATAAGGTGGTAAAAATAAGTGTGAAATGCAAGATTACGGTGGGTGTAAAAAGGTGTCCACTTGGCGACTTCAGACTGTAGGCTTACTGCGGATGAGTGCGGGGTGTATGAAGATGGTCGTGACAGAAAGTCACTTCCGTTTCAAGATTGGATGGGTCATCTAATCTGACGGAACACAGGCCATTTTTTTTTTTTTTAAATGCACAGCAACTGTGCATAGTGTTTCCAATACCTCAATGCCATAGTTTCTATGCCAATTCTATGGCAATTGTACAAATCCAATGCAAAAGCCAAGTACAGTACTCCAGCCAGGCCACATAATATTCAATCTCTACCTTCTTGTCTGTATTAACTGATATTAAAAGTTAAAGAACTGCTATTGCAAAAAAATATATTTGGCAAAAAATGTATTTGTCTTTTGCGCAAGCAATACATGTAATAACAGAAGTCTTTTAATAAATTATTTTTTATTTTATATTCCCTTATTTGTTACCATGTTTACACCTAGACCTAGCTATGCAGCAGAAATATCAGGACTTGGGACGATCAGATGGGCTTCAGTAGTTGCATCAATATATTTTTTTCTAAACATTAAACTCACAGGAATATAGCGTGACCACTGTGTGCACCCATGGCTGTGTAATACACTATATTGTCAAAAGTATTGAACTTTAATAGCATCCCAGGCATAGTCTGTAGGATTTAGTAGCTATTATAGCTTCAACTCTCCTGGAAAGGCTGTCTACAAGGTTTAGGAGTGTGTCTATGGGAATATTTGACCATTCTTGCAAAAGCACATTTGTGAGGTCAGGCACTGATGTTAGATAAGAAGGCATGGCTCACAGTCTCCAAAGGTGTTCTATCGGGTTGAGGTCAGTCAAGTTCTCCACCCCAAACTCGCTCATCCATGTCTTTATGGACCTTACTTTGCACTGGTCCACATCATTTGGTGGAGGGGGGGTTATGGTGTGGGGTTGTTTTTCATTTCTTAGGCTTGGCCCCTTAGTTCCAGGAAGGCGTCAGCATACCATGACATTTTGGACAATTTCATGCTCCCAACTTTGGAACACCTTTAGAGATGGGCCATTCCTGTTCCAGCATCACTGTACACCAGTGCACAAAGCAAGGTCCATAAAGACAGGGGTGAGCGAGTTTGGGGTGGAGGAACTTGACTGGCCTGCACAGAGTCCTCACCTCAGCCCGATAGAACACCTTTGGGATGAAATAGATCAGAGACTGCGAGCCATGCCTTCTTGTCCAACCTCAGTGCCTGACCTCACAATTTTGAACCCTACAGACTACGACTGGGATGCCATTAAAGTTCATGTGCATGTAAAGGCAGCATCACAATACTTTTGACAACTGTGGGTATAGAATTGGGTATTTTGGATTGTACAATTTTTTTTATTTATTTTTTTATTGAACTGGATGGACTTGTGTCTTTTTTCAACCTGACTAACTATGTAACAATATAGTGTAATTTGACCAAGCCCTGTTACTGGGGGTTTATATATTGAATACTATCGATATTAATTACTTATAGTTATTGGAATAAAATATTTTTCATGATAGTGCACTTTGAAAGACTCTAGGCTCATGATAGCCATCTTTCAATGTGTTTATTGACTATGTACACTCTATTAACATTCTATTTGTGGTACGATAAGCCAGCTATTGGTCTGTTGGCTAATAAAACAAATGTTATTCATTTTATTTATAGTGTATTCCTAGGTAACATTGAAGCATCCAAAATATCCAGATAACAGCTCAAATCATTCTGAGAATCATTTATGAACTAGCATTCTAAAAACAGTCAGAGTTCATTTTCTCTTGACAATTGTATATTGTGACAGGACACACTTGAGTACCCATCACAACATCTTGGTAGAAGGGAGGTGGGGTTCGAAAGAAGGAGGCGGTAGTGAGTTATCAGCACATTCACAATTTCTCACCTGACACAGTAACAACTCTTGTTTATGCTCTACAAGTAGAACCTATTATGCCTTGTACACACAATCAGAATTTCCAATGAAAAAAGTCAGACGGAATTTTTTCATCGGATATTTCGACCGTGTGTGGGCTTCATCTGACTTTTTTCTTTGGAGTTTAGAAATAGAACATGTTTTATTTATTTTTCCGACGGAAATTCCGATCGTCTGTTCAGAATCAAGTCAACGCATGCTCGGAAGCATTGGACTTCCTTTTTCTCGGCTTGTAGTAGTCTTTTACGTCACCGCGTTTTGGACAGTCGGAATTTGGTCTGACAGTGTGTATGCAAGACAGCTTGAACGGAATTCCGACAGAAAATTCCATCAGATTTTATCTCATTGGAAATTGTGATCGTGTGTACAGGGCATAACAAGGAACATTTGTTGTTTCTTATGGTCTTTTCAGTATGTTTTATCACATTCCTTGGTGCCTACCAGCCCATCATTGAGAGTATAGACGTGCATTATATGTATTTTTCTCTAGTACTGTCGCTTGACCCAGTCAGCATCTTGTTTTTTCTTAACAGTCACTGAATTATATGCTTACAGCACCATGGGTCAGAGTGAAACATTCCAGTGCAATGACTAAATCAGAAACACAGTGCCTTGCAAAAAGAAAACAGACAGAAATGTATAAATCCAGTAGGGAAATGTTATGTTCCTTCCAAATACAATTCAACCTGAGTTAAAAATTCATTTGTTTCTAACGGCCAGAAACTTTATACCTCAAGAGTAAAATCTAAAATTGATTATATATATATTTTTTAAGCCAGATAAATAAGAAATGTTGCATATAAATATTCTATATTTTCTGTTTTGCCGGTGGCAAGTACAAATACAGTGCACCAGGGATTCAGATTGCTGGATTACTGTTGTACTCTGAACATCAGGATTTCAGTTTATGAGTCAGCTAAATGACTCAAAAGAGGGGCACAGCCACGCTTTTCTTTTTTATTCTAAACTCTTTTTATTGACAGGATATAAAAAAAGAGGCATTTTTGGTACAACAACCAATGTGCTCAACATGAGCGGAATGAAATATCCAATATTGCATATAATATTATTATTCAGGATTTATATAGTGTCAACAGTTTGCGCAGCGCTTTACAACATGAGGGCAGACAGTACAGTTACAATACAATTCAATACAGGAGGAATCAGGGGGCCCTAAAGACTAGTTGACCAGTCCTATGAAATAGCCCCACTTTTCTTAGCGGAAAAGATGCCATGTAAACCTAGTGCTGGGCTTTTTTACTAAACAGCACAACATGCACTACACACTGAAGCATTGATATTAAATGGAAACAAATCAGCTTCCAGGATTTTTTTTTGTCAAGGCTTAAAGTGGTTGTTAACCCCATTCATGAAATATGACCTGGGAACATATATCTGCAGTGTTTACTTATCTCTCTCCAAAGATCTAAGTCCAGTGTCTTTCTGCTGCTCCGTTCCTTTGTTATCAGCATGAGTCACTTCTGACAAGTTCTCCAACATATGAGATAAAAGTAGCTGGAAATTTGTGTCAGGGAGGGAGCTTAGAGGCAGATTAGCGGAGAGTTTGTCTATTCAAACTGCAGCTCTGCGTGTTCCTTTGTTTCTCTGCCTATGTGAAGGGAGATTGTGTCCCTTTCCTCCAATTACCTTACACACAGAGTAAGCCCAGACTCCCCACCAACTGCTGAATGAGGAAGAAAGGTTTGTAACCTGATGTGCACATTCTAAAGAATATAGAAAGGGAAAGACAGCAGATATATATGTAAAACTTATGTAGGAGGATTTGTTTCATCTCTATGTATCATGTGAGGCTGTCCACTTCACTGGGTATAGGAGAGGAATTACATCCACTTTAAAGCATTTTTTACCTCAACATTCCTGATATGTGACTGCTGTACTGTGTACTTGTAAGAGAAAGTATCCTGTTCTCTTTGTATTGCTTCCTTTATGTGAAATCCCTGGTGTTCCTGTCAGTCCCTCTGCTTTCCTAATAAAAACTGACTACACTAAGCAAGAGAGCAAACCTTGGTCAATTCTCTAGCTATGCTGGGAACTCAGTGCATCCTCTCCCCCGCATAGCCTTTCACTGGGAAGCTGCTCTCCTCCCACCAGCTCTTATGCAGCTGAGAACAGAGGTAAGGTACTCAATTATAAAAAAAAGTATGGTATTAATAATGTTTTTTATATCTATACAAAAATATTTGCCTTTTATTCCTATTTTAACCACTTTAGCCCCGGACCATATTGCTGTCCAATTACCAGAGCACTTTTTGTGATTCGGTACTGCGTCGCTTTAACTGACAATTGCGCGGTCGTGCGACGTGGCTCCCAAACAAAATTGGCGTCCTTTTTTTCCCACAAATAGAGATTTCTTTTGGTGGCATTTGATCATCTCCGCGCTATAAACAAAAATAGAGCGACAATTTTGAAAAAAATTCAATATTTTTTTACTTTTTGCTATAATAAATATCCCCCAAAAATATATAAAAAAACTTTTTTTCCTCAGTTTAGGCCGATACGTATTCTTCTTCATATTTTTCATTAAAAAAAATCGCAATAAGCATTTATTGATTGGTTTGCACAAAAGTTATAGCGTTTACAAAATAAGGGGTTGTTTTATGGCATTTTTATTAATATTTTTTTTACTAATAATGGCGGCGATGAGCATTTTTTTTTAGTACTGCGACATTATGGCAGGCACTTCGGACACTTTTGACACATTTTTGGGGCCATTGGCATTTTTATAGCGATCAATGCTATAAAAATGCATTGTATTACTATAAAAATGCCATTGGCAGTGAAGGGGTTAACACTAGGGGGCAGGGAAGGGGTTAAGTGTGTTCCTGGGTGAGTTCTAACTGTATGGGGGGTGACCTCACTACGGGAAATCACTGATCTTCTGTTCATACATTGTATGAACAGGAGATCAGCGTTTCCCCCGCTGACAGGACCGAGAGCTTTGTGTTTACACACAAAGCTTCCGATCCCCGCTCTGTAACGAACGAGTGCGCGTGCCCGGCGGCGATCATACCCGCCGGGCACGCGCGCGGGACTCAGGGGCGAGCGGGAGCGCGCGCGCCGCCTCAGCGGACGTATAGCTACGGGCTCTCGCCCAGCAGAGCCACCGTCCCGCAGTAATATGACGGCGGGCGGTCGGCATCTAGTTAAACGTAATGGGTTTTACAAGGTGATCATTTACAATCAGTTTAATTGAACAAACTGAAGCTAGAAGCTGATTGTCTACAATGCGCTGCTCCAACAGATTTTGCATTCACCAGTTTTAGTAAATTGACCCCTATGTGTTTTTCAAAAATAAAATTATTTTTTTGCTAGTGAGCTGTTAATAAAATTAGAGCAGAAATGTTTTATTTTTTTTATTGTCATCTATTAAAGGCCAGTTCACACCAGACGCAGTTCCATTAAGTTCTGTGTGCTTTTTTTCTGCACAAAATGTATGCACAGTGTTTTCCATGTATTCCAATGGCTTTAGTTGACTCTAGTTCACACCATGCAGTCAGTTTCTGGTCAGTTTCTGCACCGTAAACTGACTGCATGGTGTGAACTAGAGTCAACTAAAGCCATTGGAATACATGGAAAACACTGTGCATGCATTTTTAGTGCAGAAAAATGCACACAAAACTGTATGGAACTGCATCTGGTGTGAACTGCCCCTGAGGCCGGATTCACACCTATGCAAATTGGTTGCGGCTTAAACCGCATTTAATACGCAGAACATTTCTAAATACATTGTTTTCAATAAGGCTGGTTCACATATGTGTGATGCATTCGCACTGCCCATTGCAGAAATAACGTGTGCGGATTTTTTGCCTTGCGGTGTGGCTCAGGTGTGAATTCAGGCCCATTATCTTCTATGGGTACGCAGCTGATTCGCAGATGTGTTCATTTCTCTTCAGGAATTTCTGTCATTCAGCTCAATACACTTCTCCCCCACTCTCCTCTCACCTGTAACTTCTCCCAGGTCTCCAAATTCGCAGCTAAAACGTTGCTAATCTGCTGAACACTTCTGTAATCTCTCTGCAAAGATAAGAGAGCTGCAATTCGCACTGCACAAGTGTGATTCCGGCCTAAATGTCAGTAGTAACATTTTTGTGCTTGAATTTGCAGACCTGAACATTTGCCAGGCATTATGGAAGATCCCAATTTTCCTATTGGCGCCTGAACTTAGCTCACCAGACACTGCCTGTACCATAAATGGTTGTAAACCTTTAAGCCGGAATCATACTAGTGCGGTGCGAATTTCAGCTCTCTTATCTTTGCAGAGAGATTACAGAAGTGTTCAGTAGATTAGCAACGTTTTAGGTGCAAATTTGGAGACCTGGGAGAAGTTACAGGGGAGAGGAGAGTGGGGGAGAAGTGTATTGAGCTGAATGAGAGAAATTCCTGAAGAGAACTGAACACATCTGCAAATCAGCTGCGTTCCCATAGAAAATAATGGGACTGAATTCGCACCTGAGCCGAACCGCAAGGCATAAAATCCGCACACGTTTTTTCTGCAATGCACAGTGCGAATGCATCACACATATGTGAACCAGCCTCATTAAAAACAATGTATTTAGAAATGTTCTGCGTATTATATGCCGTTTAAGCCGCAACCAATTCTCATAGGTGTGAATCCGGCCTAAATGTCAGTAGTAACATTTTTGTGCTTGAATTTGCAGACCTGCACATTTGCCAGGCATTATGGAAGATCCCACTTTTCCTATTGGTGTCTGAACTTAGCTCACCAGACACTGCCTGTACCATAAATGGTTGTAAACCCTTAACACGTACTTAATAAAGTGACTAGATGAAACAAATCCTCCTACATAAGTTGTACCTGTTTATCTGCAACAATCTCCCCTGTACTGCCTCCTAAAGAACACAGATCAAAGGCTCTTTCTCAGCAGTAGAAGGCAGGGTGGAGTTCTGATATCATACACTGCACAGCTCAAAGAGGGGAGATCTGATTGGAGAGAAGGAACTCACCCACACATCATACAGGGAAACAGCTGAAGTTATAAATCACAGGATGTGTGCTGGAGCTCCCCTTCCCTCTCCTGCTGGAGCTCCCCTACACAAGTGACTCCATCTCTTGGAGTCTGGAAAATGTTTTAGCAGTGAATCATGTAGACAACAAAGGAACTAGGCAGCAAAGGGAAATCACACCCAGAGCTTTGATTGAAGTACCCACTATAAAATGGCCTTACAAATAAACGTGATCACAAAATACTAAAATGTAAACAGGTGTGTGTGTTACCAATAACGCACTTTAGGAGAGGTGCATATGTGATCTAATCGTGTTAATTTGAATGCAATTTGGAAGTGTTAGGATGTGATGTTTTTATATTTGCTGTTTCCAAGGATACCTCAGGTGAAAAGCACCCGACCAAGACATTCTTCATAACTCCCCCATGAAAAGTGCAGGAAGACATGTTAGCATATATGCTTTTCTTTGTGCTTTTGATGTGTTTTATTATATGCTGGTATAGTCAAACTGCACCATGCAGTTTTTTTTTTTTTTAATGCAGTGTAATGTACCACACATAAAGAGAAATACTTTAGCAGATCTGTTGACAGTAAACTTCAGACCAAGTGCACTGATGTGATGTGAAGAGAAACTCAGTATATCCCTTATTTAAAAAATAAGATAAAAATTGCCAAGTCAAACCTAATAAATTAACATTAAGTCAGAGTAAGGAAAAACATAACTTAGAAATAGAAGGAACAATAAGGTCTAAGGATGAAAAGGGCACCAAGGAGGGAGGTAGAAAGTAAAAAAAAAATGGGAAGAAGTTATTTTACAGCTTTACTTCTAAGAAGCAGAACAAAAGGGTGTGTAGTACAAAAGCATCCTATGGGAGGAGAATGATGAGATCCAAATCAGCGATTTACGAGACAGCCCTGAGCAGTGTGTATTGATGGAGAGAGATAAAAGGACTGTCAGCAGGCTTGAAAACACTGAAATCACAAAAGTAAAAAAAAAAAAGACAGAGACAAAAAAAGGGCAAATTGCACTGGGCCACACTTTGACTATCACAACTATACAAAAAGGTGTGAATTTGACAATTATGTTTATTATTTTCTTAAACAGTAAAAATATGCACAGTGATGTGAATAGCTTCAGTGCCCAACCAATCAAATTATTGCTATTCAAAGTAGCAGTGAAAAAAATAAGCAATACAAATAACTATATACATGATCCCCCCAAAAAAAAAAATACAATATAAACATTATGAAACAGAAATATTAATGCTTCCAACAATCTATCCCATAAAAATCCTACACATGTACATATGTTGTACAAAAAGACATTTGCTTTTGCTTTGGCAGCATTAGCAAGGTAGTCTGTAGCATATTGAAAAACCATACACACAACTGTTTCTCCAAATTGTTTTTCAACCTCATTGAAAGACATTTTGATGGTTACATTCATAGTATCAACATTTTTCTTTGAGCGCTTTTGATTTTTAAGTGATTTTCTTTTAACATCAAATGGGAAATGTAACTGAAGTTTATTTTGAGAACAAAGCGAATTTCAACTAAATTATTTCAAAAGAAACTGCTTCTTTTTGAAAAAATATATATACAATAAAGTGCATATTTGTGAAACTATAATGCAAAAAGTAGACTTTTTTTTTTTTTTTTGCATATAACAGATTACTGTACCTTTTTTACATGAATATTTTTTTATGGCTTTCCAAAATTGAAGGTTAAAGACACAAATCCTGATCAAAGGTAAACACCTATAGTGGGTTTTTAGATTTAGTGTGACAGGCACTATAACAATTTCTTAGGCACTTCAGATAAAAAGACCAATTACAGTTACAATGGGGTTTATTTACTAAAGCTGAAGAGTGCAAAATCAGGCTCACTTCTGCAAAAAAACAATCAGCTTCTAACCTCAGCTTGTTTAGTTAAGCTTTGGCAATACCACCTAGAGAGCTGGTTCACACTGGGGCGACTCGTCAGGTGACTCAGCCGCCTGACAAGTAGCGTCCCATTCTATTAAATAAAACCGTTCAAATAGGAGTGACGCAAGTTGCTCCGACTTAGGAAAAGGTTCTTGTACGACTTTGGGGGCGACTCGGGGCGACTTGCATTGACTTCTATACAGAAGTCCTTTTGCAAGTCGCCTCTGAAGTCGTCTTCAGGACACCTTGCCGAGTCGCCTCCGAAGTCGTGCAGCCCCAGTGTGAACCGGCTCGGAAGGTGATTGTTTACTATGCAGAAGTGAGCCTGATTTTGCACTCTCCAGCTTTAGTAAATAAACCTCAATATGTTCATTAAAAAAAATTACATCTATTTTTACTATTGTAAGAACCTGATTTGTGATCCGCCTCTGATTGCCCGTACATTGGCACTCAGACTGGAAATGATAGGGCAAATTCTCTGCACAAATCAGAGCTATGCTGCAGTGCATAGGTGTGTGCTGAACAGGGAACATGTTAATATTACGAGATACAGAGTGGGTAAAGTAATGCTTTTTCCAGTTTACTGCTGCTGTTTTTCCTTCTACCTTAATCAGCAGGCTGGGTGGATCTTGATGGATCTGTGCCACAGAAGATGATCTGGCTGCACTTTTGTTGCAGAGCTGCCTGAATTACTAAAATGGTTGAACAGAATTGAAGATCCATCAGCAAGTAAAATAGTTCCTTCATATATATATGGCTGTCTTTAACACAGGGCAAAGGGGGAAGCTGCCCCGGGCTCAGTCATTGTTGTGGGGACTAAGGCAGCTTCTCCTTAAGCCCCCACTGCCCACAAATAGTTGTTTGTCCAGGGTCCAATCACTATTAAAGGCAGCCCTGTCTAAATATGTATTTCAACTGCTTATTTATCTTTTTGCCTAGAACTCAGCTTAAAAAGCAAGGGTTGTATAACACCTACCCAAAACTCAGAACTTTTATCACATTAAAAGCAAGTAAGATGTCCACATTCCTAATCCTCATTTGAAGCATAGCATTTTTATCCAAGACTACAGGTGACCATGCTGCAGGCATTGTAGTTGTGTATTGTAATCCATAGCAAGATCAGGTTTCAGCAGATACAGAAGTCAGACTAAGAAGAAGGTTTTTGACCGTAATATCTGGCTGTTATAAATACTCCACTTAACATATTGCTCTTTAAAATGAAGTAAAGGCCACTAAGAATCCATACATAAAGTGTTCTTATCTCTAATTCAATAAACACTGATTCTAATCTATTTTTTTATCTTATTTTATTTCATATTGAGACATACAGGTGCAGTGGAGATTTTGGACTGTAGGGAGATGCAGTACTATGAAAAATGTTAATGTGTCTTCTCCCATGTACATACATTGCTGTGCTCTTTTTACTGAGATTTACAGAGATTATTTCTTCTACAAAGAATAAATAATGTCTGACCTATGCTGGCTGGCACATTTTAGGACATTTACAGCACTCTGACTTGTAACCTGACACAGCTTAATTTTTGTATAATAGTCCACATCATTCACTTCTGGAGAATCAGCGTTACGCCTGCTCCACGTTACGCCTGCTCCACGTTACGCCTGTTCCAGTATTAAAGAAAAAAAAATATGTGGCACCTCATATACAAACATGTTTTGGTGCAGCCATTCTTTGAAAGCCCTGTGCTCAAATAAAAAAAAAACTGAAAAATATTATAGCAACTCTGGCACAGGTGTCATCAAATGTGCCTGCAATCATCTGCAGTAGCCTTCATGTCTCTCCCATTACACCCAATTATTGGGCTGTTCTGAAGAACATAATTCTGACCCTTCCAGAATAGTGTCCAATTTGCCCACACCCTACCGCCTTCCAAACATTCCTTGGTTGTTAGCAGTTCTAACTGGTAGCACTAGGGTCCTTGGTTCGAGTCCTGGTCAGGAAACTTCTTGGAGTTTGCATGTTCTCCCTGAGCTTGTGTGGGTTTCCTTTGAGTAACCCAGGTTTCTCCCACACTCCAAAAAGACATACTTGTAGGTAGACTGGCTCCTGTCTATAAATAGGCCCTGGTGTGCCCAAGATGGCCACTTGGCCATCCACCCCAAAGAGAAGAAGTGCTTAAACAAGTGAAAAAACACTACAGATGTAATAATATTGGATGGGAACTATGATTAGCATCCTCATTGTCCAAAAGGAAGCTACATAAGGCTGGAAGACATTGTACATGTATGGCAGGCGACAGCATAGGGCAGCACATTTATCTGAATAGGCTGCTCTATGTGCGAGATACGTGCCAAAGAAGCTCCTGCACCTTTTTTGTGGCAGTGAGTCTTGCACGTTTTTGCAATGCGTGGTTTGGTGCATGACAGAATGCATATCGGCAAGCTTTGTTTAGTGTGCCATTATGAAATAATGTAACCGCAAATGCAATGCACATTTTGCATTTCTAACTGAAAAGCAGATTTTAGGTTGTTTTGATTCTTTTTTTGGCTGTTTTATACCCATGATTTTAGATTGCAAAATTATTGGTAAAATAATTTTGATAGCATAACACAGTAGGAATTAAAAAAAAAACAAAACATGTTAAAGTGTTACGAAACCCACAACAGTAAAATCAGTGTGTATATGCAGTAAAGCATGCTTGTTATACTCCCTGTGGAACCTAAGGGGTTAATTCTCTGCATTGTGTAAAAGGTTGTTTGATCTTATCTTCTCTGATCCTTCCTTACTTCCACTGTCCCCTGATGATTTCCTGATAACACAGAGTCTATGGAGTCAGGCTGCACACTCTCAGTTTGGTGTGTATTGCTAGAAAGGTTTTTTTTTTTGTCTTAAGAGGGTGCATGTGATCAGCACAGGGCCAATCAGCACTGTCCAGATAGAGGGTCATGGATCTTGCAGCCTCATAAGATATTCAGAAAACTCCTCCTACAAGCTTTAACCAGTGTTTGGCTGGACACTGATAGAAGTCACAAGACTCCTATATACTGCTGATGAGAAAAGGTATTTAGCAGTTTGCATTTACAAAAATAATTGCATTTCCATGTTTTGTGTACTGTGTTAGACCAGATATAGTAGATGCAGGGTCCTGGGTTTAGTAACGCTTAAATTTGAGTACAAATGTTATAAGCTGCAATATTTTTTTATAATTACATTAGAAATGTTAGTGATCTTGTAGATATATTAGGAGTCTGGTATGCATTTTCTCTCTCTTGCTTTATTATTATTGAAAATCAGAATAAATAATTTAATAATCTTAATAAAAAAATAATTGTACAAAAGCGATTCATACTAAATATACAAACAGATTTGTATGCTTGACCTCCTTATTTCACAAATATTACAGCACAGATGAACTAAAAATGAAATATTTCTGAGATTTTGTAGAAGGTATCTCACTTTTCTGGGACCATTGAGAACTGCCTGCACAAAACATCAAGTGAAAACCGCATCAGAAAAGAAATTAGCAGAGTTAAAGGTTGCTGTTTCTTACTATTAACATAAGGAAACAAAGAATGCTTAACAGTGGGGAGCTATCTATTTCCAAGGTGCTACATTTCTAAAATTGTAAAATTGAAAATTTAGGATGGCATAATTCTTTCTGAAGTGCTACAATGAACTTTTCAATATGTTATAAAGGGCCTATAACAAATTTTATATTACAGTGTATTTAGTTCAAAAGCATGGTTTTAGATAAAAGGAACCCTTTTTCTTGCTAAAAAGATCACCAAATTGTGAAGTGAATAAAGTGACAGCACCCTCAGGTGCAAATTTGCACATTTCAATAATTTTATGAACTCCTTTCATTTTATATCCACTAAGTAGCCATGCTGATAAGGCACTGGTGAGCTAGTCACTAGTTAAAATAATTTCCATAAAAAACATGGATGTGAAAATAAAAATCCCAGTTATCTTTTACTGTGCCACCAAGGAGTCATGCAAATTCCAGGTCCCCATCTTGGTACAGCTCACAGCTCTCTTGGAGTGCAGTGAACAGGCTGTGGTTGATAATTGGCTAAATAAACTATAAAAACCCTATCAACCTACTTGACAGTTGATGGTGGTCAACTTTCCCTGTAGATTGCCACAAAGCTACTTACTGTGTTATTAGATCAACAAAACACTGTTCCTACTAATAGAAATTAGGTTAAGAGTACTAACTACTTCCACCCTAGATGGTAGTCGAATAACACCCTTGACTTTGAGTGAAGATATTTTTCAGCCGGTGATTCCCTCTGTAGTAAAAGCCATCCTAGCAGCTGTTTGGCTGCTGGATTGCTTTACAGGCTGGTTTGGTGCCATTCCACAAGTGTGTGCGCAATTTTAAAGCGTGACGTGTTTGGCATCAATTTACTCAGCATAACATTAATTTTTTTATTTTACAAAAAATAAGTATGTTACAATTTTTTGCTTTAAAATTCATTTAAGTGTATTAAAAATTGCAATTGCTGTGTGAAATGAAGAATTGCAATAACCACCATTTTATTAGGGTCCCTGCTAGAAAAAAAAAAAAGCATACCTAATTTTTGGGGATTCAGAGTAATTTTCTAGCAAAAATATAATTTTTACATGTAGGAGAAAAATTGGCCTGAGCTGAAAGCAGTTGTTATCACTAGTGTCTATAGCTCAATAAAGTGCAAGTTTGCATGACTGCCTTTAATTAGAAAACCTTTACTAACCTAATTGTGTGGCTTAATCCAGCTTCTATCTAAGGAAATGTGATTCAGTTCCTTGGATATTGTATTCTCCAAATTATATATCTCATATCTATATACATCAATGCACTTCATTTTAATATTTTCAATACACGTAAGTCTATGTGGTAAGACTATACTTAAAGGTGCTCTTTAAATAAAGGTATTAAAAAGAAAATAGACTATCCAGGAGTACCTGTGTATAAATACAATCGGTCGGTCTATCCCTTAACAATGGTGAAGAAAGAATAGGTAAACTTATTCAACTAGGCTGATTAACTTATGCCCTGTAGACACGATTGGTTTGTCTGATGAAAACAGACCAATGGACCGTTTTCATCGGACGAACCGATCGTGTGTGGGCCCCATTGTTTTTTTTCACATCGGTGAAAAAAAAATAGAACCTGTTTTAAATGTTTCTTATGGTTAAAAAAACAATAGAAAAAAACAATTGTCTGTGGGGAAATTCATCGGTCAAAAATCCACGCATGCTCAGAATCAAGTCGACGCATGCTCGGAAGCATTGAACTTTTTTCTCAGCACGTCGTTGTGTTTTACGTCACCGTGTTAGACACGATCGGATTTTTAACTAATGGTATGTAGGCAAGACTGATGAAAGTCAGCTTCATCAGATATCTGATGAAAAAATCCATCGGTCCGTTTTCATCAGACGAACCGATCCGGTGTACAGGGTATTAGTATCTGTACGCATTCTTCCATAGATTTTATGTTTACATTGCTGGTATCAGTTGGATATTCGATTACATATATAGATATGACAATCATGAAATCCAATTCTTGGAAAGAAGGTTTAATTACACTGTCTTTTTAGCACTGCCTACATTCCATGATGAAAATTTTTGACGAACAGATCACTGTTCTCTCCACTCAGTGCTAAAAGAGCTTTTAATTACTAAGGTAAAAATATTATTTGACTGTTTGACTATTATCTGCCATTGCCTATGAATACCTTGTGAAGAATAAAATGTATGCCAGCATGTTTTTTTCATACAATGTGCATAGAGATCTTTATTTGAGATGACATGCAAGGTACTTACTCAGATATGGTGGCTTGTAAGGCGCTCTGGTGCCAGAGAGTAGGCCATCCAGCTCCTTCCTCTCCTGCGTACTACCTCCTCCATTCCCATTGCCCACTCCCGACAGCCCTTGTAATGCCTTCTCTTTGCCGAATGTGGAAAAAGATCTCTCCCCTCCTGGAGGCACCTCGGGTGCTTCAAACACTTCAGTGTCCGGAACTGAGTCCATGCCGGGCACATGTAGGTTACTGCGGTAATCTGCCGCCTGGCGGCCATCACCGGAAGGTACAAAAGAAGGCATCCAGCAGCGATCCGAGTGGCCCAAAGCTTTGCACTCGTCTGTGCAGTTGGAGAACAAGTCAGCACCTGTAACAGTTACAAAACATGGCATTAGTTGGCATCAACCAAGAATAAGTTTGCAATTAGAATGTTCTTACATAGACAATTAAATGAAAAACTCTGGTAGGTATGTTTTCAATATGTTTTTAAGTTGAAAGGGGAAAAGACTTGCACGTTGTGAATTTTTACAAATAATTGCTTTAGATTGTATTAAACCCCTTTGGATGTCATGGCTTCACAATGGATTACAAAGTGCTGGTAGGGATAATGTACAATTGGATAACATGGGAATTCCAAGAGCACTGGCTTTGTACTTAACATCAGCTTCATGATTGCTGTGTAGTAACCTTTAATTAACTGATTTTCCACTGTATGTCACCAAATCAGATAATGCTAATTTGTGCCCAGTGCAGCAGCGTCTTAATTAATTGTAAATAAAAGGAAGAATACAGTGTGCCAAAATGCATTTTCATTTTAAGGTCTTGGTTAAGTCTAGAATAAATACAACATGATGAAAACTCAATCTTTAGGCCTCCAGAAAGGTGACAGTGAAAATCAATTAATGAATGGCAGTTTCTGAGTGTTTAACAAATATACTCAACAACTAGAGTATTGATAGACATGAATAAAGAGTTCTCATTATGTGATTGCCCATAAACTTTACTTTGATGATATTTTTTTATGGCTTGAGCAAGAAAATTAGCTATTAGCTTTTGCATTTGCATCTGCTGCATTCAAGTTATATTCATCACATTCTGTATATGTCTCATTGCATGACGAGTATTGTTATATAACACGTAGAGCTTGAAAATTGTAATTAGCTTGTTTTACACTGCTGTCTTGAACAAGGTGTCATGGGATGGCATAATTCAGTAGAGATAAGCAGAGCCACGCACTCTTAAAAGTGTTCTCGCCGGGCCGGTGCCTCAGTGCACCAGAGAGGTCAAAGCTAAAAGCTGATGTATTCATATTTACAGCAGACGTCTGGTGTGTCCATATGGGGGGAACAATGTGTAAAATACCAAGGACAGGATGTCTGCAGAACAGTCTATACAGCATGTCTGTGGGAAAATGCAAATATGTTAAAGAGACTCATTTTGATTTTTTCTTCTGTCTAAATTAGATAAAGAATAGCAAAATGACTGGAATGACCACGGGCAGCTGTTTAACTGCTCATTTGCAATTTAGTCTCATTTGATAGCATCTTTTTATAACTGCAACCAGCATATATTTAAGTAACTCTCTTTCTTTCTTGTATTTTCTCATTTTTTTTCTTTCTTGTTACTGCCTTATTTTTTCTCCTTTCCTTATTTCTTTTTTTCTTTCTCTTTACTGCCTAACTTTTTCTCTTTTCTTTCTTTCTTTCTTTCTTTCTTTCTTTCTTTCTTTCTTTCTTTCTTTCTACTTACTTTCCTTTTAATTTTTTCTCCTTTCTGCCTTACCTTTTCCTTCTTTTTTTTCCTTTTTGTTTACTGCCTTACCTTTTCTATTTTCTTTCTCTCTTTCTTTCTTTCTTTCTTTCTCCTGACTTTCCTTCTTCTATTTTTTCTCCTTACTGCCTTACTTTTTCTCTTTTCCTTCTTTATGTTATTCTTTTTTTTTTTTTTTTACTGACTTACTTTTTCTTTCTTTCTTTCTTTCTTTCTTTCTTTCTTTCTTTCTTTCTTTCTTTCTTTCTTTCTCTCTCTCTTTCTTTTTTTTCTCCTTAATAGCCCTTTCTTTTTTTCTCCTTACTGCCTTACTTTTTCTATTTACCTTCTTTCTTTTTTTTTTTCTTTCTCTTTACTGCCTTACTTTTTCTTTCTTTCTTTCCTTTACTTTTTTTCTCCTTACTTCTTTACATGTTCTTCTTTCTTATTTCTTTCTTTCTTTCTGTATTATTTTTTCTCTTTCCTTTTCTTTCCTTTCCTATCTTTTCTTTCTCCTTACTGCCTAACTTTTTCTTCTTTTTTTTTTTCCTTTTATTTCCTTTCCTCAGCTTTCCTTTCTTTCTCCTTACCGACCTACTTTTTCTCCTTTCTTTCTTTTTTCCTTTCTTTCTTTCTTTCTTTCTTTCTTTCTTTCTTTCTTTCTTTCTTTCTTTCTTTCCTCAATCTTTCTTTCCTCTTTCTTTTTTTCTTTCTTTCTTTCTCTGTCTTACTTTCTTTCTTTCTTTCTTTCTCTCTTTCTTTTTTTTCTCCTTACTATCCCTTTCTTTTTTTCTACTTACTGCCTTACTTTTTCTGTTTACATTCTTTCTTTTTTTTTCTTTCTCTTTACTGCCTTACTTTTTCTCTTTTCTTTCTTTCTTTCCTTTACTTTTTTTTCTCCTTACTGCCTTACATTTTCTTCTTTCTTTCTTTCTTTCTTTCTTACTTTTTCTCTTTCCTTTCCTATCTTTTCTTTCTCCTTACTGCCTAACTTTTTCTTATTTTTTTTCCTTTTATTTCCTTTCCTCAGCTTTCCTTTCTTTCTCCTTACTGACCTATTTTTCTATTTTCTTTCTTTCTTTCTTTCTTTCTTTCTTTCTTTCTTTCTTTCTTTCCTTTTGCTGTCTTACTTTTTTCTCATCCCTTTCCTTTCTTTCTCCTTACTACCTTACATTTTCTTTCTTTCTTTCTTTCTTTCTTTCTTTCTTTCTTTCTTTCTTTCTTTCCTTCCTGTCTCCTTACTGCCTTACTTATTCGCTTTTCTTTCTTTCTTATATTTTATGTATGTACTGTATATATATATATATATATATATATATATATATATATATATATATATATATATATATATATATATATATATATGTCTTTCATTCCCTTTTTTATTTCTTATTTTCTGAAGTATGCATAGCCTGTAAGTTTCTTTTCTACAGATTGACATTGACCAAAGTGCTAAAATTCTAGGAGCCACCTACCTACCCATGTAAATAACCTAGGGAAGGGTTCATACATTGTTTTTTTGTGCCATGTATCTAACCTTTGCAGCACCTCTCCTGTTATTGTGATTGAGTGAGTTCCTGTTGCAAATGACCATGATTAGCTAAACTCAGTGTTCATGTAAGGTGAGATGTCGATGCTGATACTATTGACAGATCTCTAGATCTCTTCCTGCAAACACTTGTGCTTAGCAGCTCCTGGCAGCTGTTCTCCCCCATGTCCTTTAAACCCATTAAGACATTTTAAGCGACACACTGCATTCTGAATGAATGATTGATGTCATTCTGCCTTATATAATTTGAACAATGTGTCTATTAAAGATTACAGACAGTGTATTATTCCACTGTGGTGCAGATACATACTCATTTGTCCTATCTTCCTAATGATGTTTGCGTATACTGATGCAATATACTATGTATCTGGAGGGAAACACAGACAATGCACCCAGGAGTTTGTTTTTCACATATCTAACCTCAATTTGTCACTGGCTTCAAACATTTGCTAGCTGAAAGAACAGTGATGAGATGTTGGGAGTGCTGAGGCTTATGGCTGCTGATTGATTTGCACAGAGACATGCACTGTGGGGTTGTTTATAAATCGGGACTGTGCAGTAATGCTTGTGTACACAATACCATATGTATGCTAATGCGCCTTCCCATGCCAACTGTGTATACAGAGCTTTACATAAATATTATACAAGGCACAGTACAAGGTAGGGGAACCACAAACAAACATTGTTTTGTTTGCTCCAAATAGGAAAAGCGGAAATAGATCTAAAGACCTTTATTTCTTATTTTTAATCTGCATTTAGATTTTCAATTTATTAAGCATTAACTTGCTTCTTTTTATCTCTATTTATCTATTTTATCATGCCGCAAATATTTTGATGTATTCTAACATAGATTGCAAGCTTCCTTATGTCAACAACGTTTTCATATTTATGAGGTTTGCATGAGGAATAATATATTTCAAGTCAGTTACATTCCTGTCCAGGAATCCCATGCAGTACTGTTGTCACAATCATGTTTTAGCATCAAAATAATTACGTTTTTTGTACTTTTAAATGCGAGGCTGTGCATGTTATTAGTACTGTAGCATGTTCAAATCATATGACTTTTGTTTTTTGCAGTCCATTAGTTACAATTTTAGCTTCTTGAAACAAAATAATCCTCCCCTAGTTGTGCATTAAGCAATGCCTCTCTAGCTGTTTTCTCATGATACCTACTTAGTATTCCACTGGTGCCCCTTTTTATAATTAGATTCATAATGTTAACTGTCCTGTGTCATCCATGTGCCATAAATGCAATGTAAAAATAAAAAAATAAAATAAAAAGAGCAGAATCATCAACAAGTGGTAAAGGGCAGCAAATGGAAGAGCTTTTATTAGAGATTAATCTCACTTTGTAATGACTTTTATTTTAAATTAAGCAATGTAGCACATAGTAAGTCTGCCTTGAATTCTAACCTTCCATTGATAATAAGTATTCAGAAGTCTGGAAATAAATTACTGATCAGTGAGCTGTTGAAGAATGCAGACGTGAACTGCAGCTGGGATTAAAGAATCGGAGAGGAGTGGGAAGGGGGGGGGGAGCATACAAGGAACATAAAGCGTTTTATACAGAAACCGACAAGTTCAATCTTTTATACTTTGTGGTGCAAATAAAAATAATAAGAGGAGAAGGTATAAAATAATTGGAGAGGTTTTCTTTCCCATCTAATCCTTTCTTATAAATGATCATTGACTGTGCTTCAAGAGCTTTCTGACAATTTAGACATGTGCTTGAAAGAAATATCAGTATGAATTATTAGGCGCAGAGGGTTACAATTAAAATAAAAAGATAACTAGGCGGGCACATCTGAGAGATGCAAAGAGGTATAGTGTGTACTCTAGATAATTAGGAAATACTGTATAAGTATTATGAAAAGAAAGAAAGAAAGAAATAAAGAAAGAAAGAGAGAAAGGAAGGAAGGAAGGAAGGAAGGAAGGAAGGAAGGAAGGAAGGAAGGAAGGAAGGAAGGAAGGAAGGAAGGAAGGAAGGAAGGAAGGAAAGAAAGGAAATAAAGAAAGAAGGAAAGAAAGGAAGGAAGGAAGGAAAGAAAGAAAGAAAGAAAGAAAGAAAGAAAGAAAGAAAGAAAGAAAGAAAGAAAGAAAGAAAGAAAGAAAGAAAAAGAAGGAAGGAAGGAAAGAAAGGAAGGAAAGAAAGAAAGAAAGAAAGAAAGAAAGAAAGAAAGAAAGAAAGAAAGAAAGAAAGAAAGAAAGAAAGAAAGAAAGAAAGACAGAAATAAAGACAAGAAAGAAAGAAAGAAAGAAAGATAGATAGATAGATAGACAGACAGACAGACAGACAGACAGACAGACAGATAGATAGATAGATAGATAGATAGATAGATAGATAGATAGATTATGATTACCAGCTGTCAGGTTGTATTAGTTTAACAGCAATGGAAACAGGGTCTTTAAAATAAATTACAGATTTTAAATCAACTACTGCTGAATAGAACTGTATGCAACCAGTGACATCTATTCATGAGACATTGTTCCTGCACCCTGAGAGAAGGGCAAAGGGCTTGAATCTGCTGGTAGGGAGAGGGTGGGAAAAGTGGCTTGGGAACAGACTGAGAGATGCATCCACTATACATTGGGTGGCTGCCGTCTAGATACTAATCTAAAATCTAGCTACCTAAAAGGCTTCATTTAATTAATTTATTACCTTGATCCAAAGAACGTGTATAACATAATGCACAAGCAACTTGTCACGACATAGCTACACAACCTAAGTCGCACTAACCTAGTAAAAGGTGATTTGTAATTGGTTGCTATGGGTAGTAACACATTAGTGTTTATTGCCTTGTAATAATGAATAAGCCCATTAGCCCACATATGCCAATATAGTATACTTATATCAAAACTGAAATATCTAATACTATTTGATCGAATTGTTTCACTGCTGTGCAGCCAACTTCTGAGACAGATGCCAACACTGATGCAATGCCAAGGGGTCATGACCTATAGTCAAAAGGTCAGACCATGGTCTCATAAGCATAAGATGAATGAGGCTATGTAGTTTAATCTCGACCAATCTTATGGTGCCAGATTCAGCTACTATACTGATATAAGTCACAGTAGTGTAAAGTAAATTGGGTGCTGACATTTCACTAAGCTCATTAATAAGAGAACTAACAATTACCAATCAGTAATGAGTTCATTGTCATTTATTTGTCTTTAATTTATATCACACACTTATGTGGACTACGGAGTTAAGAAGGGAATTAAATAATCATAGGAAGTCAGCGGAGTAGCTTAGCAACTGCTATTTTATAATTAATTCCCCCAAATTATCTTTCCCTCAGTGCAATTCACTTTACTGCCTACAGATAACTAACCATGTCTGTTAGTGATTGCCATCAAATGTGTTTTGGTTTCCTCATTGATAAATGATTGATATTATGGCTTTATGGCCTTGCAATTCATAAACTCTGATACCACATTATGGAAATCACTTGCGTGAGCCTGCGTGGCAGAGCAGGGCCGATCAAGCTGCTAAGCTCAGCCTAAATTATTTCCAAATGAGTTGTCTAACTCAATCATTTCATTATGGTGAAGGTATTTAAACTGAAACTCGATTCCCTCCTTGTCACAAGGAGATAGCTCTAGTCATACTCAACATTCCTGAAATGTAGTTTCCAGCTCACCGTGTGGGTCTGAAAGCATGTCTGATTCAAAAATCACACACCATGATGCTTAATAAGCCACTGCAATGTTGAACATATTCAACCAGAGCTCTAGACCAGTGGCCATAGATATTGAGAGACTACCGTAGACAAGTTATAAATTAATGTCCATTCACTAAACGGACCATAAAATTGCCAAGAAGAGCAAGTTATCTGAGATTAACGTCAATATATGCACCATATTTCTGTATAGATATATATACAAACATCACTGCTTCTGTAGAAGCTATAAGTCAGATATTTTACAAGGGCATGACAGCATCAACTGCAGCTGGGGATATAGTTGACTGCATGCAATAAAACAGAAGAGCAGCTAGGCTAATATCACTTGTACCCACTTAACGCAACTGGTATACCACGTTACTGGTATTTCCTATAACAGTCTGTAAGGGAGCAGAGACAAGGCACCTGTGGCTCTCTCTGCTTACTCAAGGTAATAAATATGTTAGGTATTATACCTTTACTGATCTTCAAATGCTTCATAGGTTATGTATTAACCACTTGTATTCCGGAACGGGAAAGAACAGAAAGGGAAGACATATGCAGAGCTCATTAGTGGCTGCCTAAAGGTTATCGTTTGCTTATATAAACAACAGCAAAAGAAGCAACAAATGACTGACCACAGGCGATGCTTTCACTGATTATTCACCATTTGGCCTCATTTTACCTTTTAACTTTTTCTTTTTAACTAAAGTCAACAAAGAGCAGGCAACATGCATGACTTATCTTTGTTTTTGTTTATCTCACTATGTATATACTGATCTCAGCTTGGCTTTCTAAATATTTTTATAGCACCTTTCCTTTCTTTTTTTCTTTCCTTTTTTTTCTTTTCTGTCCTTTCTATTTTTCTTTCTTTCTTGCTTTTTTTCTTGTCTGTCCTTTCCTTTCTTTCTTTCTTTCTTTCTTTTTTTTCTTGTCTTTCCTTTCCTTTCTATTTTTCTTTCTTTCTTTTTCTTTCTTTCCTTTTTTTTCTTGTCTGTCTTTTCCTTTCTATTTTTCTTTCTTTTCTTTTTTTTTTTCTTCTGTCCTTTCCTTTCTATTTTTCTTTTTTTTTCTTTACTTTTTTTTCTTTTCTGTCCTTTCTATTTTTCTTTCTTTCTTTTTTTCTTTCTTTCTTTCTTTCTTTCTTTCTTTCTTTCTTTCTCTTTCTTTCTTTCTTGTCTGTCCTTTCCTTTCTATTTTTCTTACTTTCTTTTTCTTTCTTTCCTTTTTTTTTCTTGTCTGTCTTTTCCTTTCTATTTTTCTTTCTTTCCTTTTTTTTCTGTCCTTTCTTTTTTTTTTTCTTTTTTTTTTTCTTTTTGTTTTCTGTCTTTTCCTTTCCTTCATTTTCCTTCCTTTCCTTTCCATAACAACATATCAAAAACACCAGACAACATAAAGACAACAACTTATCAAAACTTTCCCAATAAACATAATAGTTCCTAGTAATAGCAATATTATAAAAAAAAAAAAAAATGCTAATACCAATAAACACAAGCTTTCGTTTCCATCGTAACAACTCTATTTACAAGACATGTGTCGTTCTTTTGTCTGGGTAAGATTAAAATAATTATACACTGTCTACAGGTGAGCAAAAACACAGAATACATCTAAAGTATCTGTTCAGAGGCTATTAATGGTTATTCTGCTGTTTATTAGTGTTGCCTTCTGGGAGTTTAACATGAATAAATAACACCTATATTCAGCTTCAATGGGGTGTTAACATCCTCCCTAGTGTCTTCTTCCACTTCATTTCTCGTCTGATGAGTCTGCAATTTCTATTTGCATACACTAATCTGCTGATTACATTTTCTTATATTTTAAGTTATTTTAATATCTCTATCCATGTACTACCTTTATAATGACTTGTTGCCTATTAAGGCATCTGGGAGCCAGGCCTGCTTAAGTTTAATTGCACATTTTTTTAATTAGTCGTCTGCATATATTTTCTGTGTATTGTTGATCTGCATAACAGATGCCAATTAAATATTGTACGCTCCTTAATTACAAACTATTATTCTGGTAAACTAACCCCTTTTAAGCTTCGCTGGGTTACCAGCTTTGAAAAACCTGAGAGAAAAAAAAAAACGCAACAAAGTCCGACTACTGTCTGCTGCTAAATCCTATTCAAGCGCTTACATTAATAACCGGCTTTATAATAAAATAGGTCGAGACAGATCTCTTTAAGTCAAGACAACAATAAATCAGAGCCCCACATATAGGGCCCAAATAAAGGATTCTCTGTGCTGAATGTAAACTTCTGGCAAGCCTTAGTTAGTGTGCAGTTTCCCAGACACTAAATAGACGCTCTGTTCACTTTAGCATGAAGTCCCACAAGGAGCAGCGACCTCCAGGGATTCTTGGCTCTCCTGAACTCTCATTAGGCCTGCATATTAATGACTTGTAAAAATAGAAGGGGGCCTGGAGTGTAGCCTTTTCTATTCAAAGGATTTCCCATCATTGGAGCTCACATACAATGCAGCAAACTGCACACAAGGCAAAGGCCAAGACACAGGCTCTCATATCTCCAGCAACGTCTGCTTCATAAACTCAGCCTGGTGTCTGCTACTAGCCAGAGGTAATAGTGTGTATAACACTGCACTCGGTGGAAGGGGAGGCGAGAAAGGGGACAGCTGGGGAGTGCATTTCTATAGACACTGGCTGCAATTATCAGACACATTCAGGATCATGGGAGAGAAGGATTCGGAGCCATAATCCTCAAAAGCACCATATCGAGAGTGCACACAAGACAAGCAAACCTGTTACGCTATTGTTGAAATGACAGCCACTAATTATTTGACATTGCCCCAGCTAAATCTAGTGTCAAATGTGCATACAGCTGACATCTATCTATCTATCTATCTATTGTATCTCTCTATAGGCACACACAGATTGATAGATAGATCTGCATATGTAGATACCTAGACATATCACCAAAATAATTAGGGCATGGAGCAGGTGAAATTCTTCATAGTATACTCTGACAGCTCTGCATATGACTCTGTTAAAGAACGACTGGCTAATCCAAGATTAGCTGGATAATGTGGATAATGCCAAATCAATCTTACGGTATTAGCATTAGCATTAATGCATCGAATTCACAAATCACTTATTTTTGCGTGCTTACTTAGAATATTACATCTGATTTGACATAACTAGAAAAAAAGCCATGCTGTTGCTCATGGAAACCAACATATTAATATTTATCAATGCAAGTTAAAGTCAAAACATAAAAAGATTGCTAGAGGTTGCATTTTTTGATACCCAGTGTTCTGTTTTATTTGATGATTTGTGTTGATATGATATATGTTGATTTTTTATTCATTGTTGCATGCATACAAAACTTTGAAAGGTATAACATATGTATTTATGACACTTGATGTGTGTAAGTGTTGCAAACGAGGGGATAAAGAACCAATTTTGATTTGTACTCTCATCAGACTTACCAGAGGATTGACCTCGATTAGTGGCGTCATGATCGCTGTCTCCTTGCTCACTGTCTCCGTGCCCACTATCCTTAGAGCTTACTATGTCTGCTTCCTGGAATGCAGAACTGCAAACACAAACAGCACAGCATTGAGAAGAACGAACAAATCAGATATTCTTCTGCCATCCTATGGACATTTAGGGAGCTGCACTCAATAGCTGGATAGATCTACAGTATGCTAGCAATACAAGTGTTACTTTCCCCCTCAACAGGATGACACAGACAGGATATATCACAAACAGCAAGGCAGGTGAGGGCAAAACAGCAGAGGAAGTGTAATATTTCACACAGCTTGTCTGTTATTCTCTCTGTCACTTCTAAACCTCCATGTCACCAACTCAGAAATATGAAGTTCTTTGGGGGGGGGGGGGGCAGCACTGAAATATTTCTCCTTGAATCTAAGACTCATTAACCTTGGGGCTCTGGGGGACAAACCTATATAATAAAATTGTTTTTTTTTTTTTTTTTTTTTTTCATTGACAAAATGATTAATACCATGTTACTATCCACACTAATGGGTACTGTGCAGAAATAACACAAATGGAATAAAAAAAAAATAAAACAAAAAAAATGACACGCCCAAGTACATTCCATACCTGTTTACCCGTCGTGGTCTGTCAACTAGATAACTGAGTTCAGTGCGTTGATGTTTATTCTAAAAAATAAATGAGACACAATTGGACTCTAAATGTCACTGCAATATGGAATATGAAACAGCTCGGAGCTACTGGGTTGGATGATTGATTAAAGAGTATACAGGGATGTCTAGGCCCCCAGCATATAAAATATTGAAAGTGCTTCTTTATTCAGCGAGCTGGGTTCAATGGCAGAATATATACAAACATAAAAGGGCAGCTGCATCACCTAACGTCCCCCCCTTTTTTTCCCCTCCTCTTCTGGAATAACCAGAAGTAATGGCATTTCTTGAGCCCATGATGGACACATGCACTTATTACTGTGCTCACAAACTGGGTGGGGATTACAGCAGACATACTGTACAAGTCTCCATGTACCAATATCAATGATTGCAGGAGATGAAAGCTTTCCATATATAGCATCAATGCTATGGGCTTACACAATCAGAATAACTCTATTGCGTTCATTTCTCCGACATTAAATAAACGTTTTAACTTTTTTCTTACATTTTTATGATGCTCATATACTATTTACGTGCCACAGAGTAATAACAGTTTATGTCAGTCATCTGCTGCATAGGATTTTTACAGACATTACTTATAAGCAGAAAGGGAAAAAAAAAAGATTTCCAATAAATCAATATACAGATGAATTCAGAAATGGTGATCAGTTTAAGGCGTCCCTGCGCAGACAGATAGGTCTCTAATTTCTCAATGCCAGGCCGGGCTCATTCACATTCAAGCAGTGTGATCTGCGCCTGCAACAGTTTTCTAAGGGAATTCTAATGGCAGATCCTGATGGAACAAGAAATCATATACTACAATCCACAAGCAGATTCCAGCCATACCAAGCTATGGTTACTGCTTATATAGGATGATTATCATCAAATGGGCATATTTAAGAGTAGTAAAGGCTTCAGGGATTTAAGATGGAGCAGCCTTCATGACTATGCAGGGGTTTCTAGAAAAAATCAACAACATATATAAAAATAAAAGGCAAAGTATAACAGGAACAAGCCATAAAACAAGCAGATTTAGAGGATTTCTAAGAAAGCAGATGATGGGACTCTAGACAGGGATGTCATCTGGGTATAGGGGATTTGCAGATAACCAGGGATAACTAGCATCTGGTTACAAGAGGGAAAACTTCTGTAAAGCTGGATACACATTGTACAATTTTTGTTGTTCAATTTCCTTTAGATTTAACTTCAACTATATGTAATGCATTGGGAATACATAATTGTATACAATTTGAAAGTGTTTGTATTGAATTGTATTGTAGCTGCCCTCATGTTGTAAAGAGCTGCGCAAACCGTTAGCGCTATAAATCCTGTATAATTTCTAGATTGTAAGCTCTAAAGAGCAGGTCCCTCTGATCCCTCCTGTATTGAATTGTATTGTAACTGTACTGTCTTCCCTGATGTTGTAAAGCGCTGCGCAAACTGTTGGCGCTATATAAATCCTGTATAATAATAATAATAATAATAATGATATTATGTGGTTTTGGTAAATCTAAAGGAAAGTTGTACAAGCAAATTGTATAAATAGTGTAAAGTGTGTAGCCAGCTGAAGGCGTTAACCTGTTCAGAAGAGAGGGAAAGCAATGGGTGCAGAAGAAATGAATAGACGTGACATAAATAGGAATGGGACTTACCTCACTGGACAGGATGCTGCCATTGGAGATAATATCAGGCTGTTGGTCAGCATAGCCGGTCACTATGGCCCCGCAGGGGTTGTGCTCAGTGTCTGTGCTCCTGGATGGGCTGCAGGGCTTGAGGAACATGAGGTCGGTTTTGGCAGACTCTGGGGTCAGGCAGACCTGGTAGCAGTAGTTCTGGTTATGATGGTGGGAGCCAAAGCTGCCAGACTCCTCCACTGGCACTTGGGTAGCGCTGGGCACGTTGGAGCTCTGCACCAGCATGATGTCTGACTTGCTGAGCTTTTTCTTGCGGGCTCTGGCTTGCCTGCTACAACAAGAGCAGCAGCACATACAGCAGTCGCTGGCCAGGCAGCTGTAGATGTTGAGTTTCTTCTCCTTCTGACACCTGATGGCCAGTACTATCATGGCCAGGAGGAAGATGAAGGAGACTGAGCCTAGGGCGATGATGAGGATGAGGGTAAGGTCTAAGGCTGTGTCATTGGAGCGACTGCTGGGCCTTTGCTCCCCTCCTTGTCTCTCTACAGAGCTGTCTACTATCTGGACCTGAATGAGAGCGGTGGAGGAGAGTGGCGGCTGTCCATGGTCCCGAACCTCAACCACCAGCTCAAAGGGTCTATGGGGATCTCTTTTACTGGTGATCTTCCTAGCTGTCCTTAGTTCCCCGGTCCTCCAGTCCATGCGGAACAGACTCATGTCATTGCCCCTGAGGATGCTGTAGGTCAGCCGGGCATTCTCCCCTTCATCAGAGTCTACAGCCACCACACGGGTGAACAGGTAGCCAGGCTCGGCAGTCCTTGGAAGGAGCTCCTTGGCAGTGCCATTGCGACCTTGTGGGGAGACTATAGAAGGGGCATTGTCGTTCTGGTCTACAATGACTATATTGACGGTGGCATTGCTGGCTAGTGGAGGGCTTCCCCCATCTCGTGCCTCCACCATGAAGCTGAAGTCCTTGAGCTGTTCGTAGTCAAAGGTTCGCAGGGCATAGAGGTAGCCGTTCTCCGAGTTGATGGAGACATAGGTGAAGACGGACATACCTTGGATGTCACATTCCAGGATGTAGTAGGAGATGTCAGCGTTGTCTTCTTCATCCTTGTCGGTGGCACTGACCGCTGAGATGTAAGCTCCCGGGACGTTGTTCTCGGTGACATAGACGTTGTACACCGCCTGGGTGAAGCGAGGGGCATTGTCATTGACATCGGCCACCTGCACCTGGATGGACCTGGTGGAGCTGAGCGGTGGAGAGCCTTTGTCCCTGGCCATTACCGTCACCGTGTAAGATGACACCAGCTCCCGGTCCAGGGTGCCATCGGTAACCACGGTGTAATAGTTCTTATAAGACAGCTTGAGTCGGAACGGCACGTCCCCTAAGATCTCACAGTGGATCTGCCCGTTCTCCTCCGAGTCCTTGTCTATGACACTAAAAAGCGCCACCACCGTGCCCGGAGGGGCCCCCTCGCTCACCGCCTCCTTCACCGTGCTGAAGGTGATCTCGGGAGGGTTGTCGTTGAGGTCCAGCACCTTGACCAGCACCTTGCAGTGAGCTGGCACGGCGTTTGGCCCCAGGTCCTTGGCTTGGACATACACCTGGTACATGCTGCTCTCCTCGTAGTCCAGCTCTCCGGTGACCTCCATCCGACCCGTCCTGGAGTCCACGCTGAAGATCTCCCTCACCCTGGGGCTGTTGTGGCTGCTGAACGAGTACACTACCTCCCCGTTCTGACCTTCGTCCAGGTCGGTGGCGTTCAGCTGGATGACTAAGGTGCCCGGGGGCGAGTTCTCGGGAAGGGAGACGGTGTAGACTGGCTGCTCGAAGACCGGCACGTTATCGTTGGAGTCCAGGACTTTGATGGTGAGAAGAGCGGTGCCAGTCCTCTGCGGGATGCCACCATCCATGGCGGTTAGGACGTACCTGTGTAGGGCTTGCTGCTCCCGGTCCAGCTGTTTCTTCAGTACCAGTTCGGCGAACTTGTTGCCGTCTCCTTGGGTCTGCACGTCCAGGGCAAAGTAGCTGTTGGCAGTCATCTCGTAGGTTCGCAGGGAGTTGTTGCCCACGTCCGGGTCGTAGGCGCTCTCCAGGGGGAAGCGGGTACCCGGGGTGGCACTCTCTGAGATCTCTACCTGGATGTCTAGCTCGGGAAAAGCCGGTGGGTTGTCATTGATGTCCAGCACCTCGATCTCCACTCGGAAGAACTCCAGAGGGTTCTCTAAGAAGACCTCCAGGTGGAGCAGGCAGCTTGGGTTCTGCTTGCAGATCTGCTCCCTATCGATCTTCTCCTTGACATAGAGCACCCCATTCTCCAGGTTCAGCTCCAGGTAAGGACTCCTGGAGTTGGGTGCCGTCTGGAAGCGCCTACTGGCCAGCTTTGTAATGTCCAAGCCCAGGTCCTCAGCGATATTCCCCACGAAAGTGCCATGGTCCCTTTCCTCCTGAACCTTGTAGGCGAGCTGGCACAGCACTCCATCCACCATGCACGCCAGCAACAAGATAACAATCATCTCCAGGACCCAGAAAAAGAAAGAAAAAATAGATGAAAAAAGAAAAGTGCACTTGTTTTATTCCTCCCACATCCAGCTTGTGGTCAGTGTAGAGCAGATGAAGTGAGACATCCCCTCATCAGGATTCAGTACAATCCCCCTTGTTTTATTCTCCTCTGCCAACCATAAATCCCAAGTCAACAGTCCCGGGCTTAATGTCCTCACATAGTCCTTTCCATGACACATCCGCACATGGTGTCTCTGATAACACTCAATTCACTCAGACCAAAAAAAGAAAAGAAAAAAAATCAAGATTTTTGTTTTTGAATGAAAAAAAAAACTTAAAGGGTGTCCCCCCTTTTAATTCCTGTAGTCCCCCAAGTCCATAGACTCCATAGTGATCCTGGTGAGTGGTGTGACTTTTCTGTTTTTATTTCTCTAGATTGGGACTGTACTGAGCTGTCCTTGCTCCAGCTTCTGTCATCTCTGCTGGCACTGTCTGAGCGCACAGCTCCCAGCTTAGCTGTTTTTGCGCAGCGCCCTCCTCCTGCCAACCAATGGGAGGCCGGAGATGACCGGGAGGTGTGGTCTGCTCCCGGCACGTCAGTCTATTAGCGGCGTCATCCGAAGGAGAGTGTGCGGGGAGAGAGAGAGGGAGAGGGAGAGAGGCGACTCTTTCCTTCCAGGCGCTCCGTGCCTTCACCTCCAGGGAGAGCGGGCTGGAAATACCAGGATGGGATGGGGACCTCTCGTTACCGGGATGGGACCTCTCGTTACCGGGATGGGACCTCTGATTATCGGGATGGGGACCTCTGATTACCGGGATGGGACCTCTTATTACCGGGATGGGATGGGGACCTCTCATTACCAGGATGGGACCTCTGATTACTGGGATGGGGACCTCTGATTACCGGGATGGGATGGGGACCTCTCATTACCGGGATGGAATGGCGACCTCTGATTACCGGGATGGGATGAGGAGCACCTCATTATCAGGATGGGATAGAGCCCCTGAATACCAGGATGGGATGGGGATCCCTTGATTACCGGGATGGGATGAGGAGCACCTCATTATCAGGATGGGATAGAGCCCCTGAATACCAGGATGGGATGGAGACCTCTGATTACCAGGATGGGATGGGGGCCCCTGATTACCAGGATGGGATGAGGAGCACCTCATTATCAGGATGGGATGGAGCCCCTGGTTACCAGGATGGGATGGGGAGCCCCTGATTAGCAGCATTGGATGAAGATCCCCTGATTACCAGGATGGGATGGAGATCCTCTGATTACCAGGATGGGATGGGGAGCCCCTGATTATCAGGATGGGATAGAGCCCCTGAATACCAGGATGGGATGGAGATCCCCTGATTACCAGGATGGGATGGGGAGCACCTCATTATCAGGATGGGATAGAGCCCCTGAATACCAGGATGGGATGGGGATCCCTTGATTACCGGGATGGGATGAGGAGCACCTCATTATCAGGATGGGATAGAGCCCCTGAATACCAGGATGGGATGGAGACCTCTGATTACCAGGATGG